>LPNX011063053.1:28789-129891 GCA_001517045.1 Pseudotsuga menziesii
GTGACCTTTGACCATTAATATTAATTAACCTAATTTGTTAATTCAATAATAATAATAGTAATATACTTATTTAGGTATATTACAAGCCATCCTGCTCTGAAAAGATTCGTCCCTGAATATTCTTGTGAGTGTGTTGCAACTGAAATTATTTCCTCAAATAATGGTGCCACGGTTTAGTAGTTCTTGAAATATTTGGTCACATTTCCATTCAGATATTTTCTTTCTTATGATTCTGTAGATGAACACATAACAACTATATGGAGTATTATTTTGAGCTTCTAATCTGATGGTGTCTTTTGACCTTCTATTTTGATGTGGATTTTTGATATTTCTGCATGCTTTGATATGGTTGTCTTATATGTAGTGGAAACTACTAATATTGTACTTACTTCCTTGCCTGAAAAGCTTGTATTTATTTGTTCTCTAGGAACCTTTTGAAATTCTAGAACATCTTGATTTGTGACTACCAATAGAATGTTCATCTCATCATTTGTTGCACCTCCCTCTGGGTTTCGTTTTTCTATGTTATCATGATTAAGGTCATCTTTAACACTTTTATTTTCATCATTGCATATAACTTCAATTCTCTCATAAATGTTGTTAACATTGACTTTATTGACTTCATTGAATTTTACGACAACGCCATTTTCTTTACAATTGATATTGACATTGTGATTGTCAATGTCATTTTGATCTTTCATAACTGTGTCTTCTACTTCTTCTGTTTCATTGTTCTTGTTATCGTCTTTCATAACAAGTCCTTGTTATATAACTAATGTATTAATGTGCCTTGCTTCCCTACCTTGTAGGAATCCACAACGAACTTCTGGTAGGCGTGCATACCTTTTACTAAGTATCACATTTTGAGGTTTGTAGTTGGGATGTCTTTTCTTATTCCACTTGGTGTATGGTGGTATAGATATATTGTGAGGAGGGGTATAAGGAGTCGGTCATCCGAGATTCCTTTCCTTCTTGGATTGGCTAACGACAATCACAATTTCTCCTATTGTGCGGACCAATACTTAGCCAAATTCTCACATTCAACCCTGTGCATCAACCCATCCATGGAAAGCCTGTGGATCTCTTATGAGTTAAGAGAATAATTCCTTAGCTTGTTATAGAATATGGCCAAGGATATTTGATTACCATCCCCTCGATTCAATTCCCAAACACTTAGTCAATTCCATCTCACAACTAAAGGAACAAATGCATGCGATCCCAATGTTCGTCATTGAGCTCTATCAAAACATGACTAAGTCTTGAATATAAGCTTTTGTTATCATTGTTGTTATTTTGGAAAACATTAAGAGTAGTTGTAGATTTACTCAAACATGCATATCAAATATTTGAATACTTCATTTATGAAATTAATGTAAGTACAAGCATATTTGAGCACATGCATACATTCAATATGTTCTAGTTCAATGCACAGGGACACTCAGTCCCAATAACACATATCCAAACCCTTGGATGTCTCTAAGACCTATGCATGTGCGATGAAACACATACAACAAAATGTGTAAGGGAGCTACAAGGCATTCATACACAAATCAACTTGTTTATCATGGACATAAAAATAAAGGAATTCATACTTTCTTGTCCCTATTTCACCCTCTCAGAGCTTACATAACTTATGCAAATATCATTAAACATGAATGGTCAATAATCCAATTAATTTATGAATGCAATTGCATGCTACAAGATAACATATTTATCCCAGGTTGGTAACAAGTACTTTATGTATGAACTAGTCCATTCATTATAGGCATAAAACAATAACCCATATACATATACATGATTCATCTCAATCAATGTGCATGCATTTCATAACCAATTCAAGCTATTATTTCATTTCATTCTACCATGAATAACCACTCATCCATCACATAATAATTATGTACATTGGTACAGCGGAATACTTATATTTGGAACTATAAATGACACAAGCAACTAGCTATGTGGGTGCAACGTTCCACCCAACCGTAGGTCTCTTCCCAGCCTATATTCTTTTAGAACTCAAAGACCACCCCTAAGCTTGGATATGTTATACACTAAGGATTCTCTCAAGCTCACTCATAGCACTAAACACTAACCCTTGAGCTAAACCAACACTTAGTTGGGTTATCCAACCAACAGACGGGTAATTACAAAATTGTCAAACTAGTATGCTCAACCATGAAACTATGGAATATCAAAACCTTCATCCCCTCGATGCATGGTTGAGGAAGGTTTCCTTCTTTTCCTTCCCAGTCCCTCGAGTGTTTCTTCCCTCAAATCTGTTCAATTATAAAAGGTCCAGACTTCAGAATCAACAGAGATCCATGCCTTCATGACCTTAACAATTCACAAGAAATCACAACACCCCATGCACAGGGTTATGGTGAAATTCATGCAGATATCTATGGATCTTTTCTCCTATCGACTGAATGGAATGCCACAATAAAATGAATGATTATGGTATTTTTCCTCACACAATCCCCCTGGATCAGATTCCCATGCCAAAGGTTGACTTCACAACCAATCAACGATACCCACATAGAGTCCTTTCTTCTACACACATTAGCTCGACAGTTTCCCATGCATTTGCCCCTTTCTCATCATGGTTAATTTCCATTGCAAGGGATTTTATTAAGGTAGTTCATTACATTTATGGAATAGGGGTTCTCACCAAGACACTTGGAAACAAATGGTCAATCCCATAACCCCCTCACATATCCCTAGTGGGTAACATAGTCCCATCATTCACGTTGCCCCCTCATACCCATCCTTGGGATATTTTGTATTAGGCTTATAAATATTTACATGTCTTTACATATCCCATGGCCTACTAGCACATGGTCTATCAAACCTAGTTTACTTTCCTTCAAAAATAGGGCATTCACTAACATGGACTTGGCCTTAATATCCATGATAGGAATCCATTCTAATACATGTACATCATTTACATGATTTCGTCCAATACATTACAAGGGTCAAAATGGGACATTACAATCCCCTCTGCCTTAAAATAACACCATCTTTGATGTTCCAACACTTAAGGGTATTTACACACTGTTTACACATATAAAATTCACAAAATATGGAAGGTATGTCCTCCATTGCACATTTTTAACTTGGATTTTCAAGATATGGTCCATATGTCCCTACATGCTGCTCATGTTGGATTTGGCATTCCAACTCAACACATGGATTGTTTATTGTAGCAATTCCTTCTTATTTTTTAACTTTCAAGTTGATTCATAAGTCTACAAAATTTGTAGCTTCCATATTTCTTGATGTTCCTTGTTGGACAGTCATGGATGCTATGATTTCCTTCACATCCCCAACATTTTAATGGATGCCTTTGTTTTTCATGCTCAATACTCTTTGAGTCTTCCGACCCTGGGTGTTTTTTGGTGGACTAATCGGATGAATGTCTCTTCATCGATTTGATGTCCTTATCATTTCTGATATCTTCCAAGATACCTTTCACCTCATTTTGCAGACAAATAGACCCTTCCGAAACCTTATGGTTCATTTCACTATGTTGCTTTTGTAGCTTAAGTATCTCCCCAATATTTTCACGGGTCTTGGAAATTATTTGAAGTAAATTTTCATTCAAATGAAATAGCTTTTGGTATAATACCATGATCAATGTGTACAGTTGTTCACACTTTTTACTTGCCAACAAAACTTGCTTTATAATAGCTTCAACCAATTGGTTTAATGCTCACCTATGAAATTCATCATTGTGAATCTTGCTAGGCAAAGTATAACATAAGCATTAAGTTCAGTCAATTAATTGTTCCATTTACTTGGGAGGTTCATGCTTTATCCAAAAAAGGATTTCACACATTTCATTCTTTCCCAACATATAGATGAACCCATTCATCTTCATCCTTTCACTGGAATTTAATTAATCCATCATTCACGGTTTACTTCAAGAAAAATAAACACAATCAACTTTCAATTGTGATGTGCATTCAATCACTTTATATTTCTAGAATGCAACAAGAAAATGGAAAGAGAAGAGTAAGAGGTTTCCCCCTCTTATTCTTGTTCCAATCCATATCCCCACAGTTGTGGTTCTATGCTCCTTGGCCATATTCACTTCAAGCATGAATGATTGAATTTCTCATTCCTCAATTTGGGAATGAAATTTAATGTCTAAGGTTTGTCCAAGGCTTCACAACTAAGGCACCTACCATGGTCTACCTACAGTACCTTAATTTCTAGGGCTATCCCAATTCCACTAGCACAATTTTCCATAGTTGCTCATGTTGATCTTTTCAGGACAGTCACATTTCAGTTGTATCCTTAGGATGCATTCAAGTTTCTTGCTTCCATCATTACCTAGGTTTCAACATTAACACATATATATTTTTCTAGCAAGGTTCATAGAACACTTACCTGTTTGCAGGTGCCTTCTATTTTCCCTTTAACGAGGAATGGTGCTCCCTTCTCTAAGTTAACAATTCCTCAGGCTCCCTTCACTGATCTCAACAACACCTCAGGTTTGTTACCCCAATTCCTTTTTTTGTTTCAGCTTTAACGATCAACGCATGTTTCACCCATGTTATTTACCAACATGCAATTCATAGGAGACATTATCAGAATTTACAATGACGTTTCATCTAGAAACCCATTTTAAACATGTGATTCTTCCCACGGAGTTTGGCTTCTGTAGGGCATAACACGCAACTTCTTGCAACACGTCCTCCTAACGCAACTCACAAGTAGCCAAACAATCAATCATATTTAATAATTTAATTCAGATCAGAATTTACAATCCCTCCTTCTATAGAATTTATAATTTTTCTTTCTACAGAATTGAATTTTACATAGTCATGAGGTTCATGCTCATATTGCTTGGATCTAGTACATGGCATCACACTGTCCCTTAAGGTTTGCACCAACCACTATACACTAGGACGTTCACCTTCCATGTGTCCTTTATTCCATATTCATATCATCCAAACCATTAATAATCATTAGCAATTATTCAAATCTAAGTTTTATAAAATCTATTCCCTACAGGAATCAAATTTGCACAATGCATGGGTTCTTAAACTTATCCCTGTGCATGGTATCTTACAACCTTCATTACAGGCTTGCATACGATTCCATACTCAGTCAACACTACATGCAATACATTCATCTCCTTTTGTGTAACTCTTCCCTCCCATCGGAGCATTCAGTAGCCATCCCACAAGACTACAATTTTCATGCAATTCCTTTCCATGCACTCATAGCATCTCATGGAATGATCTTAGAATTTCCACTAATTCTATCATTCCATCTATCGATGAATTGCAATAAAATTGCTAGGGAACATCCATGCATTCACACAATTCATCCACATTCACATCCATGCACTTATATAATGCATCTTAACACATGCACTCACACTTAGGCATGCATAAACATGGGTTCACATACCCTCAATGCACATTCACTTAATGCATCCTTGTATGGAATTAGAGGCAACATAATTTCATTCCATGCATTTCACCATCAGGGGTTGGAGAGTTTACTCAATGCCTCAACATAATACCCAACCAATTTTCCCCAATCACTTGGGGAACCACTTGGGTTCCTTCCTTCTTCACCTGAACACAACATCTGGAGTGCACCCACTCATTTCTAGTTGGAAAAGAGGTTTCATCTCAGGTTCACACCAATAGGGATTCTATAGGGTATTTGGATAACACTATAACTTACCATCTCCAACAACACCATGGATTACCCATGACTATCTCTTATGACATGCACTACCAAAGCAACACCATTAGTCCTCACTTGCTTTGGTTATTAAACTCATAAGAAAAATATACACCCGTGCATCTAAGATTACTTGCAAATCAGGTTATGTTGATTGAAATGTGGCTTAAGGAATTCTTACCCATTCCTTTTCAACACTTATGCAATCAACAAAAACAACCATTACTTGCATGGCTTTCATTCACGCTTTTAATGTTACTTGGTGAATTGGATTCTTACCAAGGACTACATAGTCCTTCACCAACCTCTTTTTGATTGATGTGATGTCCCAACTTCCCTGCATAAGCTATTGGTTACTTACAATAGTATCATCAACATCTTCAACCATGCCTGGTCATACAATCATCACCAAGAAAAATAATTTTCATTAGTGACTCATTTCACACGTAAAACATCAATGTCCTTTACTAATATGTAACATCATATTCATGCATAATGGTCCTCTCATGCTTTATGCATTATCTCTTGGTATGCACACTAATTCATATTCATTTCTTTTACTCCACTCTTGCATTATCACATTCTTATGCTATAATTTCATGCATATAAACTCAGAAAAAATAATTATAAAAACAAGAGAGCAGTTAAGAAGTTCTCCCTTTCAATTCATTTTTGCAGCATTGAATTCCTCTTCCATACCATGGTTGATCAAACTCGTGGATTTTCCTGGTCATTGCAACAGCTTCAATGGCACTCTACTTTCCTTGTATTGCCTCCCAAATTGCTAGATGCATCTACTTGTTCGCAGATCTGAGGCATCCTATTTGCATCGCGACCTTTTCCCACATGGCTTCTCCATGTATGCCACTTAACGTGACCCATAATTTCTTCCAAAACCATTTATTATTTCTTCTTGTAGCCATGCATTCCATCCCAGACAACCCAAGTGTTGCAACTAAAGCTCTGATACCACTCTATCATGTACCCGGTTACTTCGATGGAATTTGGAGGCAAAGGGAGACCCTTCAAAAGGTCCAACTTGATTTTTTCTTTTCTCTAATACCATCTAATATGCTTTGATTTGACCAAATTAATCATTGGAGTGATCTTGCACAATATCAGGATTCCAAATTTCGCCCAGTAAATCCATTCCAACTATTTAATTCCTCAAATCTTGGCTCATACTCTTTAAGCGTAGCCATATAGCTCATTAGCACCTTAATCATTATAATCAACCCCTTAATCAGATTTATAATCGATCCCAAATACTTAATTTGGACTAATGACCAAGTCCAACGACCCTGGTGCAATCTTAACTTCTTAATTAATTTTTGTCATCAGATCTAACAATTGATAATCAATCTCGATGGCTTAATTAACTTATTTGACCTTTTCAGGTCGATCCCGACCTTCCAATTTTGACTCCGATCATTCCAAAATCCATATAGTTTGAAGTTCAAAGTCGACATTCAAAATTGGTCCCGTTACATTTCCCATTTCAACTTCTGCATTCTACAATTCATAAACTGGAGAGTAAAAAATCGTCACGCGCCACTGAAAACAAAACAATCACTTTCTAATTTTGCATTTTGCATTCCAACGTTGACACCTTGCCTTGCTGTTGTTAGGAGTCGACACTTCATAACCATCCTTTCACAGAACTTCCTTGACTTCCCGTCTTTGATGTCAACACTCGACCTATTCGACATTGGGCATTGAAAGTCGACATTACATAATAACTTTGAACAAACCCCTCCTGACCTTCTACCTCTAATGTCGACACTCCTCCCTTTTTGATGTGGGAATCAGAAGTTGGAATTATGCCATGGCTTCTTCACCAATTTCACATTGATTTTGATATTGACACTGAATCGATGGCTCTTATCAATTCTGGCATGACGATTAATGATCAAGATTGTTCTAATCTTCACAGGACACAATTTAGTCAATTTTCCATCCCTTGCCATGATTTTTGCACTGAGATCAACAACTCGGATACGTCTTGGCCTGGTTATCAACTATTGCCATTGCTCCTATTACGCAGACCAATACTTAGACAAATTCTCACATCATCCCTATGCATCGACCTAATCATGGAAGCCCTGTGGATCTCTTACAAGTTGAGAGGCTAATTCATTAGCTTGTTCTAGCATGCATCCAAGGAGATTATATCACCATCCCCTCAATTCAACACCAAACTCTTAGTCGATTCCATCTCATGACTAAGGGCACGAATGCATGTGATCCCAACATTCGTCGTTGAGCTCTCTCAAAACACGACTAAGTCTTGAATATAGGCTTCTGATATTCTTGTTTTGGTTTTGTAAAACATTAAGAGTAGTTGCATAGTCCCTCAAACATGCACACCAAATATTTTAATACTTCATTTGTGCAATGATGTAAATACAATCATATTTGAGCACATACATCCATTCAATATGTTCCAGTTCAATGCATAGGGACACTCAATCCCAATAACACATATTCAAACCCTTGAATGTCTCTAATACCTATGCATGTGTGAGGAAACACATACAACATAATGCATAAGGGAGCTATAAAGAATTTATAGGCAAATTAACATGTTTATCATGGACATAACAACAAATAAATTCGTGCTTTCTTGTCCGTATTTCACCCTCACTGAGCTTACATAACTTATGTAGATATCATTAAACAAGAATGGTCAAGAATGTAATTAATCTATCAATACAATTGCATACATAAGTTGGCATGTTTATCACAGGATGGTAACAAGTACTTTATGTAGAACTAGTTCATTCATTATAGGCATAAAACAATAACCCATACACACATACATCACTCATCTCAAGCAATGTATAAGAATTTCCATAACCAATTCAAGCTATTATTTCATTTCATTCAGCCATGAAAAACCACTCATCCACTACATGTCCATTACATAAATATTATGTATATTGGTACACAACAATAGTTATCTTTGGAACTATAAACAATCCAAGCAAATGGTTATGTGGGTGCAACATTCCACCCAACCATAGGTCTCGTCCCAGCCTATAATATTTCATCACTCAAAGACCACCCCCAAGCTGGGTTATGTTATCCACTAAGGATTCTCTCAGGCTCACTCACAACATTGCACACTAACCCTTAGTCTAAACCAACACTTAGTTAGGTTATCAGTCCAACAAATAGGTAATTACAACATTATCAAACCAATATGCTCATCCATGAAACTATGGCATCTCAATGGCCACAGTCAATCTCGACACCTTCTTACCCTACACACACGGTTAAGGAAGGTTCCCTTCTCTTCCTCCCTAATCCCTCGAGTGTTTCCTTCCCTCCAAATTGTGGAACTAACATAGATTCGTGCCTTCATGGCCTTAACAATTCATAGGAAATCATTGCGCCTCACGCACAGGGTTATGGTGAAATTCACACATATCTTTCTGGCTCTTTTTATCCTTTTGATCGAATGGAATGAGTGGAATGCCATGATCAAATGAATGAGGATGGTATTTTTCCTCACGTAATCCCCTTGGATCGAATTCAAATGCATAGGGTTGACTTCGCAACTAATCAATGACTCCCACCTAGCATCCTTTCTTCTATGCACATTAATTGGCTAGCTTCCCATGCAGCCACCCCGATTTTCATCATGGTTAAATACCATTTCAGGCAATTTAATGAAGGTAGTTCATGCCATTTATGTTATAAAGGTCCTCACCAAGACACTTGACAACAAAGGGTCAATCCCATAACCCCCTCATATCTCCCTAGTGGGTAATATAGCCCCATCATTCATGATTCCCCCTCATAGCCATGCTTAGAATATTTTTTATTAGCATTATAAATATTTACATGTCTTTACATTTCCCATGGCTTACTATAACATTATCTATCAAACCTAGTTTAATTTCCTTCACAAACATGCCATTCACTAACAAGGCCTTGGTTTTGATCTCCACATTAGGAATCCATGCTAATACATTTACATGATTTCATCCAATACATTACAAGGGTCAAAATGGGACATTACTCATTATATTATCTCTTACTATTAATTATTTTGGATGTGCATGCTTTTTTAAAGTCCCTCGACAAGGATGTATATTAGTGAATAAAGGGATGTGAAAAAATGTTGTAGGCCAAGAAAAAGAGACAAAATAAGTATTGTAAATCATCCATGGACATGTTTAAATACCCTTAAGGGATATGTTGAATTGTTTCAAAAAACACAAGCATTCAAAGACAAAAAATTGACTGATGAAGGAGCATCGTGGCATGCTAGCAATGTGATGTGTTGGTCACATGCCGTGGCATATTTTTGTAACCATTTGTGCTGAGTCATAGTCTGTTAGCGACATAGGGAATCATTGCGGATCACGACTCCTTGCATGGACATCAAGCCACCGGTAGTTTGCTTCAGACAAGGACGTTTCATCATGCCTAGTAGTGTTTTATTTTTAGTTGCAGGACCACTCAGGATAGGAGTAGCAGTTTAGTTTAAATAGACAGTTTAGAGACGTAGAGGGGGTTTTTCTATTCGGCATTTAGAATTTTGAGTTTGCAGAGAAGAGGATAGACCCATGTCTGATTCCTACTTGTAAATATTTTGAAGAGTCAAAAGAAGAGTGATCCAAGCTATGTGCATTTTCCTTTGTTGCTTAACAGAAGGAGTAACCGTGTGTTTGTAGGGTTGTTATCCTTTATGCATGTGCTGTGTTGAAATGTGTATCTTTATAGAGCCGACTTTGGCGTTTTCCTAAATATTTGTGTATTATAGTGGAGTTATTGAATTCATGCATCAATTTCTTGCTTGAATAGTGGAAGTAGAGTGTAGATGCATGCATAAGAGTGCTAGGCTAAAGAATCAGGAAGATTGCAGGTTGGATTGATCAATTTCAAGATCAATCGGTGCAACCCACAGTTTTTCTGTCATTGACAAGTGTTGCAGAGAATGAATGAACAAGATTGAGTCCGCAGATAAAGATCTGACGGTCCAGAAGAAGCCCGCAACGAAATTTGTGAGAAAGTTAACAGATCCATGGAGATCTGAGAGGTCTGCGTCAAAAAGCAGATCGAAGGCCGAAGTGAAGCCCGCAAAGATCTGACGGATGGGAAAATTGTGAAGGAAAAGTTACAGAGAGGAAGTTGTGGGGGAGCAACTTTGGAAAGTTGGCATCCTACATCCTGCATCCCGCAACCCGCTTGCGGGAAGGTTGTTGCGGAAAGAAATTTGTGGAGCGCAACGTTGGGTGTTCAAGATCCCGCATCCCACAACCCGACTACGGAAACTTTGTTGCGGAAACATATTTGCAGAACAATGATTGCGGTGAGGAAATTTCAACGCAGAATTTGGCCATTAGGATAAATTGGGCAGTCCTGTTAAGTGTAGGAGCCACTAGATCCTGGAAGTGCTAGTTGGGTTGGCTGAGGTCGATCCCGACCGACACCAATTTTGGTATCAGAGCGGGAAGATATTTCCTGTTGAGAAGTTCCACAGTTGAGGTTGTGGGTAGAATTTATGAAGGAGCAAGGAGAAGCTCGTGAAAGAGAGAAGCGTAGTCGTAGAAGCCTGCAAAGAGCAAAGACGAGTGCTCAAGAGGGTCTAGATAGAGGACCAACATAGCTGAGAGACTAAGGGATGAGAAGTGGCTTGGTGAGGTAAGTTGTAACAGTGTGAAAGAGAACTGTTATTGTAGAGGCTTAGTGTGAGAAGATGGATACACGCATTGGAAGAGCAGGAGGTCATGACAGAGGTCGACCAGGAGGGAACACAAAAGTTCTAGAGGAAATGAGAGAGTTAAGAGCACATTTGGAAGCCATGGAAATGGACAAACAGAGAGACCTAGAAGTAAGGGATGTAAGTGAAAATGAGGATGAAGAGCAAGGAGATGAAGCTGCACCTACACCGGAGACACCAGAGTTAGGATATTTCAGATCTGTTATGGGAGCGACCTTAAGGCCGAGACCAGAGTTTCTTACCTATGACGGGAGTCTTGTCGCGGAGCATCTCATTGACTAGATCAGTGAGTTGGATAAGTACTTTGAGTACGATTAGGTAGAAGAAGACAAGAGAGTCAGATTGGCTGTGATGAGGTTGAAATGGCATGCATCCTTGTGGTGGGATAGTTTGCAAGCCAAAAGAAGGAGGAATAATAAGCCATTGATAAAAAGTTGGGATAGAATGGTGGCAAAGATGAGGGCTAAGTTCTTGCCCAAATATTACCAGTTAATTCTATATAGGCAGGTACAGAACCTTAGGCAAATATTGTTAACAGTGAGAGAGTACACTGAGGAGTTTTACAAAGTAAACCTAAGGACTGGATATGTGGAAGAATCAACATAGAAGTCTGCTAGATATGTGAATGGTCTAAGGATGGATATCCAAGAAGAGATCGACATGATATCACCCAGAACGATGGAGGAGGCATATCAGTGTGCCTTGAGGGCAGAAGAAAATATAGCAAGGAAATAGAGCTTCAATAGAGGTCGCAGTTCAACCAGAGGACGAGGGCAAGCAACTGGAAGTGGAAGATTTGGACCAGAGAGAGGAGAGTCCAGTAACTCTAACCAGCAAGATCAACATGGTAGATGAGGTGATTCTAGCAGAAGAGGACCTTACCAAGGAGGTAGAGGTAGAGGAAAAGGCATAGAGGCTGTTGTTCGGTGTTACAAATGTAACTAGTTGGGCCATAAGTTTTTTGAATGTCCAGGAAAAGAAGACGTAGGACATAGAGGAGCCTATTTAGTTCAGAATGAGAAGCAGCAAGAATAGTTGATAGTAGAGGAAGTCTTGCCAGAGACAAGAGAGGCTTTGACGATGAACAAGGTCTTGTTGAAACCTTAGAAGGAGCAAGCAAAGTTTGCTAAAAGAAAATCGTTATTCAGGACTGCATGTAAAGTCCAATGGAAGCGTTGTAAGATGGTGATTGACAATGGGAGTACTGACAATCTTGTTTCCACAGAGATGGTGGAAAAGCTGAGTTTAAAGAAGACCAAGCATCATGTTCCATACAAAGTATCATGGTTACATAAAGGACATCAAATCCTGGTAAGTGAGCAGTGTATAGCTGATTTCCAAATAGGTCCATATAAGGACAAGATTTTATGTGATGTGATGCTCATGGATGTTTTCCATATAATATTAGGAAGACCGAGGAAATTTGATAACAAAGTAACTCTTGATGGTAGGAGTAACTGTCATAGTTTCGAGAAGAATGGGATAAAACATGTACTTCACCCTTTACAAGAAGGTAGTACAACAAGACAGTCAACACCTAAAGTTATGATGTTGTCAGGAAAGGAATATTTGCAACAGGTTGAGAATGAAGAGTTGAACTATGTTGTGGTATGTAAGCCAAGAGTGGTGACAATGAATACCAGCATGGAAAATCTACTTGAGAAGATTCAAGAGATGCTGAGTGAGTATAGTACCATTGTGGTGGATGATTTACCCAATGAATTACCACCAATAAGGGATATAAGTCATCATATTGATTTTATTCCAGGAGCAATTTACCAAACAAGGCAGCGTATAGGTTGACACCTCAAGAGAATGAAGAATTGAGGAAGCATGTCCATGGATTGTTGGACAAAGGATTGGTCCAGAAGAGTCTGAGTCCATGTGCGGTACTGGTAGTACTGACACCAAAGAAGGATGGTGAGTGGAGGATGTGTATTGACTCCAGAGAAATTAACAAGATCACTATCAGATATAGATTTCCATTACCAAGGATGGATGACATGATGAGTTTCCTAAGTGGAGAAACTTGTTTTTCAAAATTGGATTGAAGAGTGGATATCATCATATCAGAATCAAAGAGGGAGGTGAGTGGGAAACAACCTTTAAGACAAATGATGGGTTGTATGAGTGGTTGGTCATGCCATTTGGATTATCCAACACACCGAGCACTTTTATGAGATTGATGAATGAAGTATTGACGGATTTCATAGGAAAGTTTGTGATAGTCTACCTTGATGACATTTTGGTTTTTAGCCAAACAGAAGAAGAGCATCTGAAGCATATGAGATGTGTTTTATAGAGGTTGCAACAGGAAAAGTTGTTGATAAATGTGAAGAAGTGCACATTCATGAATATAGAGCTAGTATATTTGGGTTTTGTTATCTCGAGAGAAGGGTTGAAGATGGATCGAGAAAAGGTGCAAGCAATCATTGATTGGCCTTCACCTAGGAACATATTTGAGGTAAGAATATTTCATGGATTGGCAAGTTTCTACAGGAAGTTCATAAATAATTTCAGTGGTATTTTTGCATCTATCGTGGAGACAATTAAGAAGGATAGACAACCATTTCAATGGGAATTAGAGGTTGAAAAGAGTTTTCAGTTCTTGAAGAAGAAGATCACTGAGCAAATAGTATTGAAGTTACCAGACTTCAACCACCCTTTCCAAGTGAAGTGTGATCCTAGTGGAGTAGTAATAAGATCTGTTCTTAGTCAGGAGGATAGGCCTATAACGTATTTCAGTGAGAAGCTGAATGATGCCAAGCAGAAGTATTCATCTTATGACAAGGAATTTTATGCTATTGTTCAAGCAACGAAGCATTGGAGGCACTACCTGATGCCTAGAGAATTTGTGTTATATTCTGATAACCATGCATTACAGTACATTATGTAGCAACCTAAGTTGAACTTGAAACATGTCAAGTGGGTTGATTTCTTATAGAGCTTTACCTTTGTGTTGAAACACATAAGTGGATAGTCAAACAAAGTAGCTAATGCTTTGAGTAGAATACTATTGATTATGCAAGAGAATCAGATCCAAGTCTTGGGATTTGAGCATTTGAGAGATTTGTATGAAGCTGACATTGATTTCTAGGAAGCTTACAAGGCTTGTAAGAATCCATCGGAGGTGGACAAAGAGCCATGGATCGAGTATACACTTCAATATGGTTTACTCTTTAAAAATAGTAAGTTGTGTATACCAAGTGTTCTATGAGAGAGAACTTGATACAAGAGAAACATAATGGAGGTATTGCAGGTCACTTTGGAAGTAATAGAACCTTTGGACAATTGGGTCAATTCTATTTTTGGCCAAGGATGAGGTTTGAAGTTGAGAAGTTTCTAAACAGATGTAGAGTATGCCAACATGCTAAAGGGAGAAGCCAGAAGACATGATGGTATACACCATTGCCTATTCCAACTAGGCCTTGGGATTCTGTGAGTATGGATTTCATTCTAGGTTTACCAAGAACTCAAAGGGGACATGATTCTATCTTTGTTGTGGTGGATAGATTCACTAAGATAGCACATTTCATTATGTGCTATAAGACTAGTGATGCCACCCACATTGCTAACTTTTTCTTTGATGAAGTTGTGAAGCTACATGGTTTACCTAGAAGCATAGTATCAGATAGATATGTGGAGTTCACGGGTCATTTCTGGAGGACATTGTGGAAGAATTTGGGTACCAGACTGAATTGCAGTTCAGTATATCACCCACAGTCTGATGGATGGACCGAAGTAGTCAATCGGAGTATGGAAAACACGTTGAGAAGTTTGATTGGCGAGAGTCCTAAGCAGTGGGACAGAGTATTAGCTCAAGCCGAGTTTGCCTATAATGATTCACCAAACAGGAGTACAAGGATGAGTCCATTTCAAATTCTGTATGGAATGCATCCAAGAGGAGTGTGTGAACTCCGTGACTTAGGTCAACTGGAGAACATAAGTGCCGATGGAGAAGAGTTTGCTACTGGGATCAATGAACTCCAGGAGAAAGTGAAAGTAAGGTTACAACAAAGTAACACTGGTTACAAGGCCAGAGCAGGTTCCAAAAGGAGAGAAAATAACTATGAAGTAGGATATTTGGTCTTAGTATATTTGAAGAGAGACAGATTTCCAAAGGGAGAGTATAACAAGCTGAAGATGAATAATATTGGACCCTACAAGATACTCAAAGAAATTCTCAGCAAATGCTTATGAGTTAGAGATGCCTACAGGAGTTGGCATTTCACCAATATTTAATGTATCAGATCTATATCCTTATGTAGCAGGTGGCACTGGAACATTTACAGAAGGTGAAGATCCTACTGAAGACTTACAATGGGTGGGGCAGATGCCTATAACACAACCATTGGAAGTTGAGGTCGTTCTGGACAATAAAGTGGTAAAGAGTACAAGGAAGAAAGCCTATCTGGAGTATTTGGTCAAATGGAAGAAGCAACCGACAAAGGATTCTACTTCAATGAGCACTGTAGAGTTGGAAGCCAAGGGTTTCGTTGTAGCTGATCTAATGAACAGGGGTTCATAATTTTTCTACCTTGCGAGTTTGATGTAGGAGCATCGTGGCATTCCAACAATGTGATGGGATGGTCACATTCTGTGGCATCTTTTTATAACCATTTGTGCTGATTCATAGACTGTTAATGACATAGGGAATCAATGCGGATCACGACTCCCCATGTGGTGATCAAGCCGCCAGTAGTTTGCTTCAGACAAGGATGTTTCATCATGCGTAGTAGTGTTTTATTTTTAGTTGCAGGACCACTCAGAATAGGAGTAGAATTTTAGTTTAAATAGACAGTTTAGAGATGTAGAGGGGGTTCTGCTCTTCAAAATTTAGAATTCCGAGTTTGCAGAGAAGAGGATAGACCTGTGTCTGATTCCTACTTGTAAATATTTTGAAGAGTCGGAAGAAGAGAGATCCAAACTGTGTGGATTTTCCTTTGTTGCTTAATAGAAGGAGTAACTATGTGTTTGTAGGGTTGTTAGCCTTTATGCATGTGCCGTGTTGAACTGTGTATCTTTGTAGAGCCGACTTCGGTGTTTTCCTGAATATTTGTTAATTTCAGTGGAGTTATTGAATTCATGCATCAATTTCTTGCTTGAATAGTGGAAGTAGAGTGTAGATGCATGCATAAGAGTGTTAGGCTAAAGAATCAGGAAGATTGCAGGCTGAATTGATCAATTTCATGATCAATCGGTGCAACCCGCATATTTTCTTCCATTGACAAGTGTTGCAGAGAATGAACGGTTGATATTGAGTCCATAGATAAAGATCTGACAATCCAGAAGAAGCCCGCAATAGAAGTTGCGAGGAAGTTAACAGATCTGTGGAGATCTGAGAGGTCCACGTTAAAAAGCAGATTGACGGTCGGAGTGAAGGCCGTAAAGATCTGATGGCTGGGAAAATTGCGGAGGAAAATTTGCAGAGAGGAAGTTGTGGGGGAGAAACTTTGGGAAGTTGGCATCCCGCATCCCACAACCTGCTTGTGGGAAGGCTGTTGCAGGGTGTTCGAGATCCCGCATCCTGCAACCCGACTGCGAAAACTATGTTGCTGAGCGCAACGTTGGGTGTTCGATATCCCGCATCCCGCAACCCGACTGCGGAAAGTATGTTGCGGAAACAGAGTTGCAGAATGATGATTGCGGAGGAAAAATTGCGGGGAGGAAATTTTAGCGCAGAATTTGGCCATTAGGCTAAATTAGGCAGTCCTGCTAAGTGCAGGAGCCACTAGATCTTGGAAGTGCTGGTTGCGTTGGATGAGGTCGATCCCGACCCTGCACCACTAACCATACTGAGGCTTAAACAGGAACAAGTGTTTAAAAATATTAGAAAATATAGGCAAAGAGAGATTTTATCAATTATTTCATATTAATTCTCCATTGTAAAATTTCCAAACTCTAGGTAAATGATGTCCTTATGTTCTCAAATAAATCAAGTGATATTGAATTTGCAAAATATTAAATTACTCACATAGTAGTATTCACACATATATATAGAAAATGAATAGTGGAAGCAAAACAAAACACACAGACATTTTACATTTCCAAATAATACTTTCATTAATAGATATATGATTTCAAGGAAACCTCCACAACTGCAAAAAATTACAACTACACGATACTCAAAACACAACAAAAATCGACAAACTTATTAAGGAAAACTGCCCTCAAATAACCGAGTAATCCTTCCAACACTTGTTGGTTGTTTTATGGGTCTGTTACAGTCATGTACTGTCCTTCATGTATGGATCCATACGATAGTGCAGATTTGTTGAACCTACACGGTGCACCCTCAATTCTACCTATATGCTAATATGAGCTCATCTACAACACTCTAACTCTGCTCCTCCTTTAAGTTTCTTCACCTTCCAACCAAAATTGTCTTCCTGTAAATAATGAATGTGTCTTTACCTTGTACCTTGACTTGCCTTTATACTTTAGATAAAACCCTAATCCACCAAAACATTAATCTTTCGATGAGATCAATGATGGAGATTAGTCTAAATTACTAATGTATAAAAATGCACTTTATTAGACTCAACAACAAAATATAATACTTTGATTTAGTAATAAAGTGAATTATAAAATAGATTTGACTTGGACGAATTTACACATGTTTGACATTAAACCTGTGTTGAAGTTCATGTCCGAGCTACAAACATCAATATTCCCTCTTGACGAGAAAGGAATTTTGCACCAATCAAAATTTGTCTCTAAATGCTACAAACTTCCCTTTTGCCAAGGGCTTGGTCAGAATATCTACATCCTGTTGATCTATGTGTACATATTGGAGCTTCAATTCTCCCTTCTAAATATCGTCTCGAATTAACTGACACTTGATATCAGTGTTCTTGGATCTATCATGAAAAACTAGAATCTCAAATAGTTTGATACAAGTTTGATTATCATAGTAAATTACCGTGGGATCCCAATCTTGATAAAATAAAGTTGTAAGCAACTTGCAAATCTAGATGGCTTCAAAACTAGTTGTCATCGCTTCCATATAGTCTGCCTTTGCTGAGCTAAGTGCCATGGAATTCTGCTTCCATAAATTAGAGGAAATTTGGGGTCTAAAATGGCCTCATAAGAAAAATATCCAACCAATAGAATTTCAAGAAAAAGTGTCAACCATAATGGTTGACTTGGCATATTTGTCATTAAAAAAGCTAATTTTTACTTCATATTTTCAACATATATTCATGTGGTTTTACTCAAAATTCGAGTGGGAACACTCATTGGATGCATAAATCAAGTATTCATCCAACGAGTATGCACACTGCATACTTTTGATTGAACCCACCTCACGAAAAATGAGAAATGCATTAAAAAACGCGTCACTTTCAAAGTAACGGGTTTTTTTTAATGTATTTCTCATTTTTCATGGGGTGAGGTCACCCAAAAGTATGCATTGTGGGTACTCGTTGGTTGTGGAATTGGATTATGCATCCAACAAGTACTCTTGCTCAAAATATGAGTAAAACCGCATGGATATGTTGAAAATATAAAGAAAAAATAGTTTTATTCTATTTTCTTCCAAAATTCATAAATATTATTTTATTATTTTAACTATTATTTTATTTTTTTCCTTAAGACGCCCATTTAGACCCCAAATTTCCTCTAATGTGAAGTAGGGTACTATCATCATTGACCCAAGTTAAAGAAACACCTTGAGTTGTTTTTCCTATATGATGCACTCCTTGTCTAATCTGAGTTTGTATACCCCTACAACTCCACTTCACCATATCAAAGATATCTTAGTCCATACTCCATTATGCCCCTCAAGTATCTAAGCACAATTTTTGTTGCTACCCAATGGTCTTACCTTGGATCCACCATGAACTGACTCATGGTGTTCACTACAAAACATATATTTGGCCTATTGTTAACAAGATAAATAAAAGAACCTTTCATATGCATGTACAATGTGGGATCCACCATTTCTGAATGTAAAGTAGTGACCTTCTTTGGATTAGTGATCATAGGAATGGACATGGGTTTACAATCATCCATCTGAACTTTGTTCAAAATATCAACTGCATACTTACCTTACCCAAGGAAAATATACCTTGGTCTCTACCAAACCTCCAACCCAAAAATTACTGCATTATGATATTGTCCTTCATATTGAACTCAACCACCATATTTTACTTGCATCATGCAACGAACTTTTATGAGCTTGTAAGAAACAAGTCATCTACATACAAACACGGGAAGTATTCCCATTGACCTCAAATAAATTTTTATTGATGTTCAATTCTTCCTCAATTATCCCATTAAGGAACATTGTCTTCACATCCATCTATTGTATCATCCTCCCCATAATGGATACTAAAAACATCACTACTATAATGGAAATGTACTTGGTGACTAGAGGAAATGACTCCTCGTAATCCACTCCCTCTTTCTAAGAGAATACTCTAGCCATGAACCTTACTTTCTACTTATCTATGCTTCCATCTGTTGCATGCTTGATCTTGTAGAGCCATCTAGAAGTCACCATTGACCTCTCCTCCGATCTAGAAACAATGTCCCAAACATCATTCTTCGTGATGGAGGTGTACTCCTCCACCATGGAATCTCTCCAAACTTGTTGGTCGATTGCCTCCTAAAAACTAGAAGGCTTGGAATCTATGATGTCGGTCATCAACACATTGTACTATGACAACTTGTTCATGTTGTTGTAATTGTAACTTCAGAAGATATTTTGATGTATATTACTATTGTATATTGTTCTACCCCCATCGGAGATGTGTGTTCCTCCTTTGGGGATGTCATCATTGTATATGGTCACTGAGGTAAACCCTCTACTGTAAGTTGGGGAAATAGTACCCATGTTAAATCAAGGAAAATGTATTTATGTGTATTCTTAGGTAGGTCATCGCCACAGGTAACCTGGCCGACCTAGTGGTTGAGTTAACAACTCAACATAATAATATAAATAGGGAGGTGCCATCCTCATTTGTCACACACTTCACTTGCTCTCTCATGTGCGCTTTAGGAGAGAGAGGAAGAGGATAGACAAAGAGATTTTGTAGACATATTGTTATTGGGTTATCATATCTTTTAATCTTATCTTTGTGATGGAACTATTCTGAGGAAGTTTGCAAGGTTTTCTCCTTTATGGTTTCCCTGATGAAAATCTTTGTCTCTTGTGTAGCTTGTGTATTCTTGATGTATTGTTGTGATTGTTATTCTTTCAGATAAATATCCTACGTAAAATAACTTAGAAAAAATAACACGGTGTCAGAGCCACCCTGAAACAAGTCACTGTAAATCCGAAATACAACTACGATGGGAACTACTGGAAATTAGGGTTTCATGGTTGAAAATCCTAGAAGACTGAATCTAGTCATCTTGAAACGTTCGCTATAAATCGATATTGGAGAAGGATCAAGATCCAAAAATTTTACAAGCCTAATATGAAATATTTTTGTACCTCATGTGAAAGTTTCATGCTCAGATTCATTATACTTCAGGAGATATGATTCCTCCGAATCAGGGTTCCATCCTCCTCCAGAATACAGTCATAAACATGTGACCTAGGGAAAATTTCTATATCTCGGTACAAGAAGGTCCAAATGAAAATTTTCAATATGTTGCAGGTAGGCTACAAAATTTAGTTTATGTGGTCCACTTTTCAGAATTCAAATGTGAAACAATGACACGTGGTAGTATGTACAAGTTTTCTATGACAAACAACCCTCAAAACAGTCACCTTGGGAAACTCAGTATAAGTCCCACTTGGATAATCCAAATATGCTCTAACCTGCGGGGTTGGAAAGAATACAGATCATGCTATCTCAATGTTAAGTTTCATAATCTAAGGATCTAAACCATCATATATACAACATAATCAATATCAGACAAATCTATAGAAGAAATTGGAGAAACTAGGGCTTCCTATTACAGGATCTTCCCACCACTGTTTTCAGAAAATGAGTACATTGGAAAAATTGGCTTGAAGAAGCTCATATTTTTGTCCAATCAGAAGTTTGAAATTCCAATTTTAGAAAATTAAGGTTTTTTTTTCTGACAAACCCTAGATCAACCAGCTTTGGAACCAGGTCAGACACCTCAAATTGGTAAGATCTAAATCTTTGTTATTTCCATTTGAGGTTCTCATTTCAAAATGACTAATCACACCCAACTTGATGATAAGCTTGGTGAAGTTGAAAAATTCTGAGGGAAGTATAGGATCTCCCTGATCCTTGAAGAAAATTACTTGGATCAGTATATCAGTAAGGAATTTCTAAGAGTCTAAGGGATATGAGGCTAAGGCTAGAGCCAAGAGAATCATTGCATATTCTATTAAGGATCATCTTATCCCTCAAGACACCAAAGGAAGTGTTTGATGTTGTTAAGAAACGGTTGAATAATAAGAAGATATTTTTATAACCACCTTGAATGGCTTCCCAATATCATTTGATTCATTCATTCAATGAAGGTGTGCTAGAAGGAAGTTGATTACCTTCAGCAGACTCTGGGACGAGTGCACACAAGAAGAAGCTCGACTCATACCAAGAGAAGCAGAGATGGGAGCAATTGAATATCAATATCTCACAATTCAAAGAAGATTCCTCAAGCAATGAGGAACATGCACTCTAATCCAGAAGGATTCAACTCAGGAAGAACCTCTTATCCATTTCAACATTTGGATAAGAAATGATGCAGTTGTGAATGAAGAATATGACGAAGTAGAAGACTCTAGGACATAAGGATCAAGAAGGACTCTACCCACCAAACAAATAAATATAAGTGTTCAATTGTCATTTCATGATATTTTTTGGTTGTGCATTTGTTTATATTCAGTTGATGTATGATGCATGTTTGTGTGTTTGCATTTATACTACTGAATTGCACATGATGGGTAAGAATTCAATGATGATGTACAACATCCCATTTCTACTTATCTAGATTGAAAAATATTTACTGACATATTAGGAGTAGTACACACTCTTAATAACCTTGGGGTAGAAGGAATCTATAATTTATTGTATGTGTACGAGATATGGATGAATGTTGTAGCATTGAAAAGATAGTTGCATGACTATGTGACATATATTTGTCACTATTAATATGTTTTGGAAATTATGAGATGTTTCTAATCATGCAAATGAACTTGACTTGTAGATCATTTTGAAGAAAAAAGTAATGATAGTTTAGAAGAGGAACCTGAAGCTCCCCTGGTCAGAGACACTGTCGCGAAAGAAAGAACTTCAGAAGAATATAAAGAGAACGATAGATCCACCTCAAGAGATGAATACCATATTGGGCACGAGAAATCATCCAAGATGAAGAATAGTATGACAATAATTTTGAAGAAAGCAAGAGGTCTCGAACAAACTCTAGTTATGTGACACAGTTGAGTGTCATCATTGATGCAGACCCTTCAATCTATGAAAAAGTAGCCAAGAAGAAAGGGAAGGAGACTATGATCAAAGAGTACCAGTTGATCAATTGGAATGATGTCTAGGATGCGGTTTTGAGACCTGAAGGGAATTCTGTAGTGTCTTCCATATGGATATACAAGATCTAGGATCCAATAGATGGTAGTATCGAGGGATACAAGGAAAGATTCGTAGCACGAGGATTCTCACAGAAATAAGGAATAGACTACGAGGAGACATTTGCACCAGTTACAAGGTACACTTCCAATAGATCCATACGTGCAGGAATGATATGCGAGACACACCACTTGGATATCAAGACAACATTCTTGAATGGTGTAGTTGAGGAGGAAGTGTACATAGAGCATCCACCGGGAGTCGAGACACATGACAGAAAGACTCATGTGTGAAAATTAAAGAAGGCCTTGTACGAGCTTAGAAGGACACATGGGATAACACATACAGTTACGTGAGGAGCTTGAAGATCACCTAGGGTGATGTATATCTTAACCTTTTCTACAAGGTTGAAGATGAAAGTCTATAGAGGACGACAAGCTCACAGATTGGTGCAAGAGAAAATTTTCAACAAAGTTCAAAATAGAGGATATTAGTATCCAGTGACCTTATATGGATACATAGAAGATCAATAGGAGAGGAAGCTACTTGTCACTCCAGTACATAATGTTTCGATACATAGAGTACAAAATGCATATGGAGAATGATAATCTGCTTAAGAGGGAGTGATTGTAGAATATCCTCAAGTTCGACATCGTATGATAGGATGTACATCTTACTAATGGGCCTAGGATTTACTAAGAGTAAAATGGATTCCAACCTTTACTTCAAGGTTGAAGGAGGAATACCAGTGATGCTCCTGCTATATGTCGATGACCTGTTCCCAACAGGAGAGGACAGACTCACTAAAGATGCAAGGAGAAGAATTGCCACCACATTCGAAATGAAAGACCTAGGGATGATGCACTGCTTCTTAGGCATGGAGGTGTGGCAGAATGCAGCTGGGATTTTCCTTGGTCAAGGAAAGTATGCAGTGGAGATTCTGAAGAAATTCAGAATGCTGGACCACAAGGCGATAACCACACCTATGGAATCGAACTTGAAGCTTTTGTGTGATGCTTCATCATAGTAAGTTGATGCCACGATGTATCGTCACATCATTGGCTCATTAATGTATCTGACAAAAAGGAGACCATACATATGCTTTGCTGTGAACACCCTGAGCCAGTTCTTGACGCATTCAATACATTTTCACCTGGTTTTTGCAAAGCATGTAGTGAGGTACCTGAAGGGTACAATTGAGTATGGGCTCAAGTATGATACAAATCAATATACTAAATTGCACATTTATGTTGATTCAGATTGGGAAGGCAATGCTACTGAGAGGAAGAGAACATTGGGTTGCTTCTTCAGTTTGAGATCTAGTATTATCTACTGGTTTGGCAGGATGCAGTCCTACATGGCACTGAGTATAGCCGAGGCAGAATATGTTGCCACTTGCTCGACTAGTTGTGAGGTAGTATGTTTTTTGAAATATACTATCTAATTTGATTGATCTAACTTGCATTTTTGTATGATGTAGAGAGGAGCAGTGAAGATCTAGTATGTGATCTAGATCGAGGCCCCTCAAAAGAGGGAGTGATGAATTCTATCATAGATTGAGATACATGTTATCCAAGTGTAAAAGTCCCAGAGAAGTTTGTAGGTTACTCAAATGTAATCAGTCTTGTAGGTTGTCCTCATATGTAATCAGTCTCGGTGAAGCTCGCAGGTTATCCTTGGATGTAATCAGTCCTGATGTGATTCTATGCTAAAAATAGCTAGAGTGAAATTCGAGTACTTCAGAGAAAGACTTGGTGTGATCCAAAACGAGACCTATCGGAAGAGGGAGTAATGAGTTCTAACATAGGTGGTAATATAGGTTGTCTGAGTGTAAAGTCCTGGTGAAGATCGTAGGTTTCTCAGACATAATCATTTTTGTAGGTTGTCCTTGGATGTAGTCAGTCCTGGTGAAGCTCACAGGTTATCCTTAGATGTAATCAATCTTGATATGTTTCTATGCTAGAAATAGCGAGAGACCATAATACACAGATGCATGATATCTCACATGGGAAATGAGACAGGTTATATGAGTGGGAAAAATCCTGGTGAATTGGGATGCTTGGATGTGCTCAGTCCTGTAGGTTGTCCCTGGATGTAATCAGTCCCAACGAAGCTCACAGATTATCCTTGGACGTAATCAATCATGAGACAGGTTATTAGAGTGTAAATATGAGCCCTAGCGTGGTATGCAGGTTACTCGAATGTAATAAGTCATGTGGGTTATCCGAGTGTAAAAAGGATCCCTAGCATGGTACATAGATTAATCGGATGTAATACGCCCCGAAGGTCATCTGAACAAAAAATATCATGGATGCAGGTTGTTCAGATGTAATAAGTCCTTAAGGTTGACCTAGAACATAAAAGTCCCGATGTAGTATATTGTTTGGTCGTAATCAGTCCTTACATATATATCTATATATGTGTGTGTTCCCATGTTGGATATGATAAGGTCACGAAGCACGTGAGGTGCACCTAGGTGGTTCTCCTTTACTGGTAGAACGCAGGTTGACCGTGGAGAGACATAGTGCATTGAGTGTGCTCCTAGAAGGTTCTCACATAGTTGTAGATGTAGGATTATCTTGGTGACGTCCTGACATGTTCCTATGTTGATAGAACAAAGGTGGTTTGCATCTGGGATGTGACATGTGTGCTTTGTTTTGTTTTGTGCAGGACAAACAAGATGATCTGGATACGAAAAGATAAAGGTAGGAAACACAAGTTATTGTAGTGGCAATGTAAAGAAGGTCCTGGGTTATACGTACACGATGATATGATACAACAAGAAGATGATAGGAGACACATGCTATTGCAGTGGAAATATAAATAATGGTCCTGGTCTATACCTACGCAATGGATTACTCATGGATATGATGAAGACTTGGATGAGGTCTAGGCCTACATCCAACATGAAAAAAGGTTGGAAATGTAGAAACTTCCCATGACGAATAGATGTGACAGATTGGATAAGATGAGGACAATGACAACAACGACGATGATGACTCAATGACAATGACCATATGTTTTGATGATTGTGGTGAGAGAATACCTTCCTAGTTAAGAGGGAGTGTTGTTGTAATTGTAACTTTAGAAGGTATTCTGATGTATATTACTATTGTATATTATTTTACCCCCATCAGATATTTGTGGTCCTCCTTTAGGGATGTCATCATTGTGTATGGTCACTAAGGTAAACCCTCTGTTGTAAGTAGGGGAAATAGTTCCCAGGTTAAATAAAGGAAAATGCATTTATGTGTATTCTTAGGTAGGTTGTCCCCACAGGTAACCTAGCCGACCAAGTGGTTGAGTTAACAACTAAATGAAAGAATATAAATTGGGAGGCACCCTCCTCATTTGTCATACACTTCACTTGCTTTCTCATGTGTGCTTTAGGAGAGAGAGTAAGAGGAGGACACGGAGCTGCTGCAGACATATTGTTCTTGGGTTATTATATATTGTTATCTTATCTTTATGACAAAACTATTATGAGGAAGTTTTCAGGGTTTTCTCCTTTATGGTTTCCCTAATGAAAATATCCATGTCTTGTGTATATCTGATGTATCAATGTGCTTGTTATTCTTTCAGATAAATATCCTAAGTAAAATAACTTAGAAAAAATAACAGTTCAAAGGATTTATCTTCCCGAATGAGCTCCTAGGAGCCTCAACATACTCTTTAGAATCCCTTAATGTTTGAGTGAACCATTGAGGTCTCTTGAAAAAACTGGTAGGATTTGGTGCCTCCTCCTCTGTATACGAAGGTTGTTTCCCCAAAATGGAAGTAGTTGGTGACCCTGAACTAACCTTCGAAGCTACTTTCTCTTCATCCTTTGTCACTGGTAATGGATCATGAGACTTCCTAGATGCAAAGTCTTTTTCAAATTTCACATCCACGCTTACAAATGTCTTTCCCTTCCCTGGAATCTAGATCTTGTAATCCTTTGAATTCTCATTGTAGCAAGCAAACAAACCCTTCATGCTAGAGGGATCCAAATTGGTCCTCTTCTCCACTTGTATATGGATGTAAAATACACAGTGAAAGATGTAGAAATGACTCACCTCCAACGTCACACCAATGAATTCCTCCTCTAGTGTCTCATCCCCTAAAACCATGTAAGGACACATGCCTTGGATGTAGAGTGTTTCATTGCATGCTTCTTCCCATAGGAACATTGGAAAATATTGGTCATCTATCATGGCCTTAGCAGACCCTATGATGAATCAATTCTTATGCTCTACAACCTCATTTTGTTGTGGGTTGTATGGAACAATGAAATTCATCTTAATTCTTGCATCCCTACAAAACTCATTGAAATAATTGGAGGAATACTCACCCCCACTATCCAATCTCAAAACCTTGATCTTCTTCCCTGATTGGTTCTCCACAAGAGATTTAAAATCCTAAAACCTATTGAAGACTTCATCCTTGGTATTCGATAAGTAGAACCATGTTTTTCAAGAGAGGTCATTAATGAAGAAAACATAGTACAAGCTTCATATGATTGATCAGCTATAGACATCAACCCACAGGCATATGAATGCACTAGATCTAATATCCCCTCATATTTGTGCTCATTGCTTGGACAAGTAGCCTTGGCATTGCTTGCCAAGTGCACACCCTCTACACACACCATGTTTCTCAATGCTAAACTCTCGAAGACTTGTGACAAGATCCTTCATAATAAATTTCATAAGTTATCTAAATTTCTCCCCATCCTCTTGTGTCATAACTTGCACAAGTTTTTTGTGTTATGTACTAGGGATCGAATAAGCTCGCTTGTAACCTATATAATTTTCCTTCTCTAACCCCAATCACTTGAGCAAATACTGGAGTAGACTCCTTCGTCCTTATGAGGACTTGTTGATTCTCAACTCTACTACATATCCCTTGTCTTCCATGACTACAAGTGAAAGAAAAATCTTGCTGAGACCTAGAACAAACAATACATCATCAAAATCTAACAAATTAGTTGACTAGAGTTGGAAAGGAATGGCGCCGACTCCTACTATTGGATACTTGACATCATCACCATGATCGACTTGAACTCCTAAGATGTGCTATGCTAGACTTGAGAATAATTCTCAAGTTCATGTCATATACCTCGATGCTCCACTATCTGCATACCATTCATTCTTCGAAGTTGTGTTGGACGAGAGGAAAGATACCATCAATAAATGTTTCTCAAACTTAGAGGAAAACTCGTTCATCTCGATTTCAACTAAGGCTACTACCTGGTGTTGTTGAGGATTCCCTTTACCCTTCTTCTTCTCTACACACTATGATGCATGATGGTCGTGCTTTTGACATATGAAGCACTTGATTTTACTCAAGTCCTTCTTCCCTTAATGTGAGGTAGAATCCTCACATTTCACCTTACCCTTGTTGGGTCCTTTACATGTGCCTTTGTTTGTTTGACCAATAAGGTCATGATCACTGTCACCTCCATGTCTTCTAGACTTTGACTTCATCTGAGTTTCCTCCTAGATATAGTCATCACAAGGTATTTTCTATTAGGGAATATTTTCATGAACACAAAATCCTTAGACAAATGTTTCCCATTTAGGTGGGAACCCATTTAGTGCCCCGTTCACTAACTCTTTGTCTTCAAACTCCTCCCCAAATACTTCTAGTTGACCATGAATCTGCATCTACGTCCAAGCTACAAACAACAAAATCCATAACCATAAGCTTGATGACAACATGCATTTATAGGTGCATATGAACAACCTCCACCCATGCGACAATAATCTAATTATGTACTTTTTCCTAATCACACCTAGCTACTGTATCACTTCATCTAATATGGGACACTAAAATATTCACTCGCCTGGTCATTGAAAAAACTTTTCTATGGATTTGGAAGGACTTGCCTTGATATACCTATTATGTACTTTCCCATGCACACTCACCTAACAACATAATTAAGTGGACCCTTATATGTATTCCTAAAAAAGTATTATGTTTTGATGTAACTCTTAAAGGGATGCACTTATATTTTGATATAGGCCTTAATGGTAATATTAACTCCTCTCTACTCTCTCTACTCTTTTGTAATTGAATCCCTTATTGGGTACAAGTTGCCATTATATGATCACTTATTGTAAAGTCTTTTAAATGTGAATGTTTTTAAAATCCCTCAACAAGAATGTACCTTGGTGAAGAGAGGTATGTGAAAAAATGTTGTATCCAAATATAAAGAAAGATAGATGTATTGTAATCCCTCCATGTACATGTTTAAGCGGGTGCTGTTGACTTGGTTCGAGTCAATCAAGTCTAGTATCGATGGATGTGAGGAGAAATGTTATCCTCTCCAACTAAGTTAAAATAATGCTTGTGACATATGCTCCTTGTGAGTCGATTGTTGATGGGGATTTGCAAGGTACCAACAATATTATCCACACTTATAGGCTTGAGTGTGGGACAAATCTTATTCCAAGGAAAAAAATAATGTTGACTTGGTTTGAAAAGCACAAGAGCTTAAATTTGATGTCCCCAAACCTTGAGATAAGGCCAAAGGTGCTAAAATTAAGACTAAATTAATTTTAAGCACAAAGGATATAGATAAATTACTATTGAGCTCACTAACAATTCACCTAAATAAATTAAAAATTCTAAGACTAGAGATTGAATTATAACTAAAGTTGCGACGGATAATTATTTAATTACGCCACTTAATTAAATAATTAATTGCGACACTCAATTAATAATTTCCAAAGTGCAAGCTAAGGGTCATAATTGAAACAATAACAACAATAATACATGATAAACATCATATGCGACATGAATAGATAATTTATGTACTTTTGGTTTGTTTGATAGCAGAGTTTATAAATAATCAAGCATTGATGTCATTGATTATTTGAAAATTAATCTACTCTTTTGGTGTTGTTATGTGTGTGTTGTTAGTGAGGATAAAAAGTTAGGAAAACCACATATCATGGAACATCCATAGGCTAAAATCTACAACCACACTGAAATCATAGCAAACAAAGAACATCGACTGCAACTACAACCCTCAAAATCAACTCCCAATGACTATCCCCTGCAGTCATCTCTCATTAATAAAAACCAAATCGTATGGATGCCGCCCTCCATCCATCGATTACTTTTACACCTAGAATATATCACTCATCATCATATATTCAACTAATAACAAATATGCAAACAAATGGTTTACAATCAAATGATAAGTACGATCATCTTGGCACCGAAAAACTGTCGGACCAAAACAAACATATCTCGGTCATACAAAAAGATTTTTAAATGAAACGAAAGGCAATGGTCACTGGAAATACTGATACAGACACAATGGAATGGGTCTCACAACACATAAATGAGCATATATGGTCAAATCATATCATATGGTTTCTCCCCTCTCAATACAATAAAGCTGAAAATTACAATTTCTGCTTAAGAAGAAGAAGAATATAAAGAAGGTAAGGAGAATAGAAACTCAATTCCATATTATATGAGATTCATCCTTCCTCCCTGCAGATCATGACATTCAATACATGAACACTCAAACAACCAATAATACATCATTTCACATATACCAAATAAAATAATGTAATGAAAACATAACATAACAGAAATACTTATCTCAAAATATGGGTAATTGGCTGCAGTAGGAAAACTTTCCTCCAAGCCGTAGAAACCGTCAAGCCTTCCTTGATTGAACAGGTCACCCCCGAGCTGAGACCATGGATCCATAGGCAAAGTCTCACTTAGTCTCACTACTCTCTAAACTACCTCTCCGAGATCCACAATGCTTCCCACTACTACTTTCTTGTTCGTCTCCATTGCCTAATATGGGATGTGACCTAGCTCATCATTCCCATTTCCTGGCTTTGAGAACTTGGACTAGTATAGTGATATAATGGAAGTAAAGGGAAACAAATAGACTCACTATAAGTCTCGACACTCTCTCAATAATATCAACAATCCCAACACGGTTAGATAGCGTAAGTCACATGGTCCAAAGCTCAAGATTACCTTCAACAAGGAGAGGGCATATGAATTTATAACATAAGGAGGCAAACTATAACCCAAATGGATCAACTCAAAATATAGAGAGGTAAGGTTTAAATTTCATCATGGAGACTTAACTTGAATTAGTGGAGTGATGGCTTAGTGAAAATATTCCCTTTCCCGAATTAGCACCATGAGGAGGAGTTACCAAAAACTAAGGAGTTGAACCATGAAGTGCACATGGAGGCACACTGATGCATAAAGGGGGATACAAAACATAAAGTAGGGAGAAGTAGGTGAGAGAGGGCATCCAATAGGGTCATAAATATCATGGAAGCACAAAAATGGGATCATCAATGCATGGTGTAATAGTGGAAGCTAGAAAATAGCTTACAACCGCTAAAAACTAGGAAAAGGGCTCATAAATTACCAAAGGAGTGCACCCTATGCAAGAGGGGTCCAATAAGGTGTTGAAAAATATGCAATATTAACTCCATAGTCCATAATTATTGAGAATAGGGTCTATTGTACAAGGTTTGGGTGACCAACATTATTAATCTCACCAAAGTGCAAATATGAATTGGGATGGACAAAATTAAGGAAACAACAAGTTATAGGGTGCTAGGGATGTTCCCATTCCCCCTCACTTTGTGAAATCCATGGTACCCCATACTCTTTTAGTTTTTTTTGTTGAGCCAGTTGTTTATTTAACCAATAGTAACAACATTCAAAGATAACTAAGATGTCGGTAATAACATTAACATTAATAATAGTGCCAAAGTCCAAAGACATGTTATCAAACATTAATAATAATTCCTTAATCAAATTATTCATTCAAATGAGCACAAGTCCACAATAATATAAAATATCATAAGTCCATAATGAAAAAGAACATATGCCACATGGAGGATCATAATTTCGGGGCTTAACAACTGGGGTATTACATCCCCCTCCCCCTTAAACAATGCACTGTCCTCGCTGCATATTACATACATGCCACAAAATTTCAAAATATATGAGGGTATGCTTCCCTCATGGTATCCTCCATCTCCCAAGTTGCATCCACAGGACTGTAATGGGTCCACTGGACCTTTACCTACCCGATTTCTTGATTTCGAAGCAGCTTGACGTTGCTACCCAAAATGGCAATTAGTTGTACCGGAAAATCCCCTTCTGGTTTCACCTAGATCATATTTCATTCAATCGCATGATTAGTACCATGTCCACAGTAATTATTTGGATCACATTCCAATCAATTACATGGTTAGTATCATGTATATACTTTTTCAATAAAGACACATGGAACACATCATGTATTCTAATGCAAGTGGGTAGGTCCATCTCATAAACAACATGCCATATCTTAGCTAATATCTCAAAAGGTCCACAATATCCAGTATCTAGCTTGGAGCAATTTCCCAAATTTAAGGAACTCTTCATGGGTCTAACTTTAAAAAACACATGATCCCCAATTTAAAACTGTCTGGCGATCCTGTTCTGATCTGTATATATTTTCTGCCTGCCTTGAGATACCTTTAGATTCTTATTTATATTAACCATCTGATCCTCCACATCCTTTAATAATTCTGGTCCAACAATGACTATGTCTATTGGGTTATCCCAACTAATGGGACTATTGCACTTCCTTCCATACATGGTCTCGAAAGGACTCATCTTCAAAGAGGAATGATATCCATTATTATAAGCAAATTCCACCAAGTGTAAATAATATTCCCACTTAGATGGTTGATCCATCACATACATCCTTAACATATCTTCAATTACTTGGTTAACTCATTATGCTCATCCATTTGTCTGAGGGTGGTATCTTATACTCATGTTTATACTTGTACCAAACCCCTCGAACAATCCTTTCCAAAAGTTAGAATTAAATTTCAAATCTCTGTCTGATACTATAGCCTTCGAAATACCATGCAATTTGGCAACTTCTTTCATGTAAATATTTGTTGTCAGATGAACCCAGTAACGATATGAATGTAAGGACCCTTGCAGCCGAGCATAAGCATCAAAACTGAGAACCAGGTAAGGCTTGGTAGCTTGACATGTTTGAAGGATGATCGTGGAAACCTAGTAGAAATATATAGAAACCCTGCTTCTTGGGAAGGAACTAGGTAAGGGATTCATTCTAGGGTAAGCTGTAAGTTGATTTTTACCCTATCACAAATATCATAGAGTAAGAATATTAGCATGTACAAAAAAAAAATTAAGATCCAAACTCAAAGTGCTCTCTATTATGAATCAAAGGAATGAAACAACATAAAACACGTGTTAGAAAATGATTTAAAGCTAAACAAATCTATTGATAAAATAAATTATTAAAAGAAAGCAATTTACATAGAAGCAAGTAAACTATGAAAACAAAAGAAAGGCACCACACACGGATTCTAGGTTCTCCCCTTAAGTGGGCCCTAGGTTCAAAACCTTGGGAAAATGGTGTTATAACTAAACTACGGTATTCTTCATTCAAATATGCAAGAAATTACACGATAGTTGCTACCACTCTTTTCTCTCTAAAACTCAAAAATTAATCACTATAGGAAGATGAAAATTCAAAATAGGAAATTATAAGAAATGTGTCTCTTCTTATTTCCTCTTGAAATACTTATATTTCTTATAAAAGAGCCCCAACTAACTGAATCATTTATATCTCTGACAATCAATTATATTTCTAATTGATGGGGGCCATGTTTGTCCTATTTCCCTTACTTAGGCACAAGTGACCATTCACGTGCTTTTATTTCTCTTGTTGTTGGTCCAAATTTGAATTTCAAATAGATTTGGGGAAGTTGAGCATTTCAGAGTGAATGCCAGTCCCTCATACCGTGGTTACAACTTATTCAATCCGATTACATTAATGTTGTAGATCAGATCCCTCGTATTCATACTCCCTGGTTCCTTTGATTTGAGTACTATGGTTAAAGAGAAGCATGTTGATCTAAGTGATTGGGTTGAAAGAAAAGCATGTTAGGTCAATCCTCTCATGGTTCATCGTCCAAAATTTCAATAAAAGGTGCAACAAACTTTTCCAGTTTGTCAACATAATGGCACAGTACTCGGGAATCCATATCACGCAGCCCAAGGCTTGATTTAACCTATGAAACCGGATTCATCCAAAAGGGCCTGCGTGTCCCGTGTCCGCGTGTCGGACACGGACACGCTGACAAAACGTGTCCGACACGTCTTTGCAGCGTGTCCTGTTTTCGGACACGCGTGTCCGAGGACTGTCAGTGCGTGTCCGAAAAACAGGACACTTTTTCCACTATAAAAACACCCAGAATTGCTTTAAATAAAAAATTTCACTTTCTTTTTATTATTTGTGAGTGTGGAGAGGGTTGTAAAGTGTGTTTGGTGTGCAGGTGAAGAAGATTTGAAGGATTTAAATGTGTAATTACTAATGTTAAATGTGCATTGATTTTGATTTCTATTGAATATTAGTAAAAATTTGGATTTATATGTCTATATTTTTAATATATATATATATATAACGTGTCCTACGTGTCCTGATTCCGGGGGTCACTGTGCCCGTGTCGGACACTCGAATCCCCGTGTCCTTCGTGTCTCGTGTCCCCGTGTCAGGTGACTTAGGATTTAACTTAAAAGCATGGCGTCATTTTTTAGGCTATACTACATTATGTTGTATATAGTATAAATACGACAACCCAATTCTGGACACTATCACAAATCTCATCCATCTCAAGCTCATCAAGGAGTTCCTCACAACAGAAAGTGAAAAGTTGCTCAAGTATCTGCTTCCTCAAGTTATTGCTAGTGAGTACTTTTCTTCTAAAAGCATTCTTGCATGTTCTTATTCAGCACTAGATTTGAAATAGTGTGAAATTGGTGTAAATGAATGAATTGACACAGTTGACGAATTTTCCTAAAGGAGAGATGAAGAATTGGTGTGCCACATGCTAGTCAGTGTTGATCCTTGTTGTTATACAAATACTCCAACTCCAAGTAATGAGCAAAGAACTAGCTCCTTCCTATAGTTTTATATGAAAGTTCAACTGCCATTATCAAGATATATAAAAATCATGAAGCTCATTTTCTTTTCAATTAGGCTTATTCCATGTTGTGTTCTTGTTAACAATGTTTTAATCAACAAAATTTTCCTTATATAAGTAAATTCAACCCAAATATTTATGGTACTCGGATCAGTTCTATCAGTGCTTCATATAACAAAAGAATCTTTACGGGCTAACAGTAAATCATGTATTATCCACTCAATATTCGTTTAGGGTCATTTTAAGTTAGCTATGTACACTTTGAAAGAGATCTAGAATAGATGTAGCATTTAAATTGAAATAATGTGATCTGTTTTTTTTAACTATTTTAAATATTTATTTTTAAGAGATCTATATCTCACTACATAAAAAATTCAAATTAAAAGAAACAAATCAGATGGATTCATCAATAAATAATATGATATGATGTATATGTTCATGCTCTTCATTCTGGAACACGATGAGAACTCAATGCTTTATGTTAATCGAATAAACGCTCTCTCTGCCAAGATATATGCTTCTAGCACAATTCACAAGAATGATAGAACATTAAGACTATTTGCAATCGAGCTGAGCCTACCCTTTTGGATGAACACCCTGAAAGTGCAGTCGGGACTCTGCAAAACTACATTATTATTTAATAAATTTCAGGATAATTTCTCACCGGTTTGAACCACCATCAAAATTTATTGTCCGGTACGGACTTAATATCTCTACTAATTGCTACTTTGACTAGGATTGCCATTACAGAGAAAGAGAGAAACCAACTTTTATGTTACACGTAGAATGACGTTAAGTCTGTTCAGGCCAGGCGAGGGCCAGCTGCAACTGTGTATAAAATAGGAATAAAAATAGAGTATTTGTATCCCCTTAACAACCTCAATATGCTGGAAATATATATACACTCCACGCTGCCAAAGAGTTGCATCGACTGCTACGTTCTCAAAGTCCATTTTGTTTTCGGATTAGCATTAGAAACAATTATGACAAGGTTTTAAACATCAAAGTCATATATGCATATTATGATAGTTGAGTTGAGGACAGATAGCATCTACAAGTTTTCAAAATAATTCCTTTAAGAGATGCACTGAAGTCATTATTTTGTTCACCAATTCTAGGTTTTAAAGAGGCATGGTATGATGAGTTTTCTAGTGTACTAAGCCCAAAAGCTTTCCATTAATTCTCTGACAACAAACCTTAGACTTATGTGTTTTCTTTCCTGTATGATCACTCCTCAACAGGTTGCATACTTTCACACAAGACTATGCCCAGGTTGTTTTTGTTAGAATGGACAGACCTGGACATACCCTCTTACAATTTTATGTGAAACGAGATCAACATACAAAGTGTTCTCCAAGGGTAAGATGCCACCATGCCATGAAAATTCTATTCCAAACCAGCAGTAAAGCTCCATCAATCTTTAATAACCCAAATATCCCAGACTGAGACTTTGATCATCCAGGAAGACACATAGAGAATTTCAGTTTTCTGAGTCTGTAAGATATAATGGCAAATTTACAGTTCAGTGGAATTTGAGTCCAAGCCAAAGACCCATTTTTTGGCAGTATTATTGAATAGCTACAGGCTACATGCATTTCATAGAATTACACTTGATAACAGGAATGGCATCTTATTAATACTAGATGACATAGGCGGATGCCTGCAAAAGGATGAGATTGAAGGCATACAACCATTTGGAAGAATCGATGGGTTTATCTGTTAGCAGGTTCCAGAATACGTTTAGAGACCTATGGTTACCAATTCACTCCAATTTAATCCTCACAATCCCATATATTCAAAGGCATGCGACTAACAGTAGCATTTAGGTGAAAATTCAAAAGAAGTGCCTCAATTGTCCAAGGAACTCACCTGCCACAATTCTCTTTCTGCATAAAAAATGTTTTCGACTCTGTAATTTTATACATTTTTACGCTTTGTTTAATCTATTTAATAATTTGAGACTGCTTTAAGGCACTCCAAAACTTAGTGCCTTATTTACTGCAGTTCCATTGACCATTCAAGTATGATGGTCACTTACAGAGATTAATAATAACTAACATTTCATTGCTCCACAAAATAAAATTTCATGATAATGGTGGTGATGGTGTTAACATCCCCTAAGAGCAGTAAGGTCAGGCACAGGACAATAGAAAACCCGCATAGTATAGGGAATTCAACTTTCCAGGGTTCTCTTTCCACAATGCTATTAAACCATGTGACCATGTACAAATTTTACACGTGTATATCGACCTCCTTTAGTATTTTGGACTCGCATTAGGAAGTATAAAACTTTGGCTATTCCTATGTCTTTTGTCAAATCCCCATTAATCAGTCAATTCTGCAGGTTACTTGTAGACATTAATAATAATCTCCATTTCAGTTCTTGACAAAATCAAAACCCCATACATATATGATTTATCTAAGCACACGCTTGCCAAGAGGGCAATGGACATTGATTCACTGGTGAGGTCTACAAAGGTTGAGGTGTCTTCTCCACATGAATGACATGACGGATGAAACCAAGTGCAACTCATGGGAGAATTTTCCTAATCATTTGGCACTAGGGATTATTAACGAAGTATTTTTATAAATTGCAGCGTACCAGGCCAAGTTTAGAAATACATTAAGAGTCCCTGGTTGTGGAGGCCTGAGATATTGAAGCCACCACCCCAGAAATGAAAAAAGATCATAATGTCTGTTACTATCAAAGCCAAAAACCTTCCCTGAACAGCAGGGAAACCAGGTTGTACTGGAGAGTATATTATATCGCTATATGTTGTCTGAGGAAGAGCAAATTAAGAAGCAAACTATAACAAAAATACTGGAAATAACACAAGGACTGTGCGACCTTCTTCTCATGATTTTGCACCTGCTTTGTCAGCCGGTTCTGGATAGCCAGATTCAGAATGTCGCCGTGCTTATTCTTCATGGAGACAGAGGTGGATGGAGTGGGAAAAGGAGGAGGAGGAGCAGGCCCAAATTGTCTCATAAGATCCAACAATTTGTTATTTTTTAATCCTTTCACTCTTGATAATTTTGTGAGAGCTTTAAACTGTAAGTCTGCAAATACACCCCAAAGAGGAAGAGGAAGAGGCTGGAAACCTTGCAGAGGAAGAGGAAGAGGTTGGAAACCTCAAAGAGAAAGAGTCTCGAATAGAGGGAAAAAAAACCAGAAAATAAAGGATTTCAATGCCACCTTCACTAGCTTCAAAACCATTAATCTATGCAGTGTTAAGGACTACAATTGTCCACATATTGTCCACGCGTCAGTCAAAAGGTCAGAGCCCGCATTAAATGGAGTATATGTATATGTTCGCCAATAGTTGTCCACCAACTTCATAACTCTGCGTGTGAGAAAACTTCACTAGCTTCAAAACCATTAATCTATGCAGTGTTAAGGACTACAATTGTCCACATATTGTCCACGCGTCAGTCAAAAGGTCAGAGCCCGCATTAAATGGAGTATATGTATATGTTCGCTAATAGTTGTCCACCAACTTCATAACTCTGCGTGTGAGAAAACTTCACTAGCTTCAAAACCATTAATCTATGCAGTGTTAAGGACTACAATTGTCCACATATTGTCCACGCGTCAGTCAAAAGGTCAGGGCCGGCATTAAATGGAGTATATTTATATGTTCGCTAATAGTTGTCCACCAACTTCAAAACTCTGCGTGTGAGAAAACTTGATATATTTATAGCATTGTTGAGATCATGTCGTCGCCGAGTCCTGGGGCACATGGACCCAAGGCAACGCCACCTCTATCAAACCAATGGTAACTAAAAAAATGGACAATTAAAAAAAAGCTTAAATATAAATTGCCTTAGTCTATCCCAAAACCTTAGTCTAAACTTTCATATTTTTTAAATTGTCTCAAATTAATATACCTAATTGAATCATATATATATCCCTTGTAGATAACATAACAAGTAGAGTTATATCCCAATAAAACTTACTCAACTAGCATGTTGGCTTGGTAAAAAAGAATGGTGTTTAAAAACCATCAACTAAGGAGATAGATGAAATACGTGTCTCTAGCTGCTTAGTGAGCCTATAATACTTCAAATATTAGAGACACTTCATTCATCATTCTCATGTAGCCATTTAGTCATTTGAAATACTAGAGACACGTCATTCATCTATCTCTAGCTGCATAGTGAGCATATAATATTTCAAATGGACCTCGTACCATCGTCATGCATGTTTCCTTCCCACTACACTCGTCGTTGGGCTAGATATTTCTCCTGATCACCCAGCCACAGAATATGGGTATTGGCAATTAAACAATGATATTGGAAGGATTCGAGAAATGATAATGTCTAAACGTCATTAATCAATGCCTGAGGATGGACTGAAAGCTGATTTTGAAATTATTGTCATCAATAATTTCTAATTCATAGCGAGCAACTGCACACTGAAGGCGTCGCGTCCACTCCACTGGTATTAATTGTGTCCATCTCTATTGTTGTTGTTCATCTCTCTATTGAGTGACTGCATATTGTTGGAGTGGCAAGTATTGTTGGAGTTCTTGTGAAGGTGTCGAGCTGTTGCGTGAACCCTAGTTTGAATCATTTGCTAATGGGTGAGCTTTTGTTGCGTTGGAGAGACTGCTTGTGAAGATGGACAGGTATATTGCTGCATTTTTAGAGTAGAACGTTGTTGTAGGGATTGGAACTGTTTGTTGTGTATCAACTTTGAAGAGTTGGAGCTGCGCATTGGAGTCCAAGAAAGGCATAGCCTATTTCAAAAGTCGGTTAAGAGTCTTCGTAGAGTATGTGTCATGATTTTCTTTTCATTTAACTTGTTAAATATAAGAATTCAAGTTAAGAAAGGCATAGCTTAATGGTTAATAACATGTGTTATGTTCTTGGAGGTCACAGGTTCAAAATCGATGGGGTTAGGGTTGCTCATTGACCTGTTGTGACAAGGTAGGCGACCCCTGGGATAGAGACTCACCTCGGTGGGCTTCGGGACATCTTGGCCCCTGCTAAGTCATAAGTTATTGGTATATATACTGAGTATTGAAAGAAGATAGCTATCGCATTGAAGTCTGACACACCGCTTTTGCTGAGTTGGAGTATTGAATGAATGTATTGGAGCATTGATTTCCTATGTGTTACTTTTGATCATCATCGGAGTTGTTGGTAGTTGTAGATCATTCTTTTGGATTGGTTGCATATGATCGTTTCAAAGTAAAGTTGCTATAGATCACCTGAGCTTATCTCGATTGCTAATTTCCTTCATCCAATGGGCAAAGAGCAGAGTCAATAGTTGACTCTGCTCCTTGTTGGTTGGATGGATAGAATCAGCAATAGGAATAAGGATGGCCCTATAGATCAACTCATAGTGACTCCATCTTCAAAAAAATATTGGAGCTTGTTGCGTATTCCAAGACTGCATTGTGTTGAAGAGAATGTCCTAGATCTTGAAATATTGCGAGGAGGAGCAGACAAAGGCCTCTTGTTTCAGTGGCTTTAACACTACATCAACATCATTGAAGCATAATTATCAACAATTGTTGTAAGTTCATTTGTGTTTTGTAACTTGCAACTAGTTTTTTTGTACTTGTGAAAATTAAGTTGAATTGCATTGTAATTGGGCGCATTATTGGTCGAGTCCAACACCTCTCCATTTTCTGAGTCAAAAGTTTTGTTGTTAAGTCTTTTTGTAAAAGGGTGGAGTTGAAAGAAGCTCTTCTCTATTTGAGTGAGTTTTTAGTCACAATTTATCGATGGCTTGAATCACTGGCTTGGTAGAGTTATTGAACACACTACTTCTCTCTTCTGTTCACAACACTATCATGATCGACAAGATCACTCTCACTCACATTCAAAATTGTGTACAAGATCCGCAAGACACTATTGAGTTTCTTCAACTTGAATCACAACTCCAACATGATGAGCTACAACAAAGGAAGTGTTACCGAATGAAATGGCAGGACTTGCCACCGGTGAGCATATACAGAAAGAGTGACCACTATCACCTTAGCCACTTATCCCTAACTACTTTGGAAGGTGTAACCTCCTAGAGAAGAGCCCTATTTGACCCTACTAAGACACTTCAACAAAGCGTTCTCTTTCGAGATTAAAGATCAGTGCCTAATGGAGTCAAGTAAATATGCAAGTGTGGATACCAAACTAATAGCAAATGGATGTCAAACATTAGTTTCGGTATGAGCGTTTAAGGAGTACAAGTATTTATCACAAGTATAGCAGAACATGCATTCAAGCTTCACAACACGTTTCACATTTATATTAGCATTGGTCAAATGAAAGTAGATGGACGACAACTAGTATCAATATAGCAGTGATATTTCACTCCTCTTACTTAAGTGCCACGACCAACACTATGCTTAAACACATCATCACATCAAGAAGAAAACAACTTATTAGCATTGAAATCATAGACAATGTGTTATGTATCAATATCAATCCTTCATTAGTGTATACGCTAATGTACGAGAGTATGTTTTGCTCAGTTTTGCTTATCAATGTTCACGTGCAAATGTCACATGACCAAACAAATAACCGCAGTTACAAGATCGGATTAATATCAATTATTAACCAATTCTGAAATGTCGTATTTGATGCATATAAGAATTCACTATTTATCTTATACCTACGTTGTATTATGATCCACAGGGTGGAATGAATATTATGGCAAAATGGCTGCCACTGAAAGGGCACCCGAGAGGGTGGATAAACGCAGGTGAAGAACCCAACGTAGGTGTGCGACAGACCTTGGCAATGAGACTAAGAGTGGAATCGCCGAGGTAAATATGGGGCAGCCGCAACGGGTCGCGAGCTGGAGGTTGTCGTGGAGGAATGAGAGCAGTTGTAAGGGATACACAGGCTGCTACAACAATTTCGTAGATAGTGAGTGATCGTAAGGTAAAGAAAATCTACAATTGCGTGGACGACGGCTCTAGGGTTGGGGATAGAGGTCGTTATCAGATCGCGGGTGCTACAGCAGGATGTCGATTTGAAAGGGGGTCGCTAAAGTGGAAATGGAGCATCGAAATTTGAGGATTCGGTGATGGTAGAGGAAAAGCGATCTAACCCTAACCTAAAGCTAACCTAACCAAAAGTAACCCAATAAACTATACTAAGAACTAACCCTAACCTAAGAACAAAGCTAGGCTAAGAAACTAACCTAAAACCTAAATCAAACCTAAGAGTAAACCTAAGAACTAACCCTAGATTATATTTGTGAGAGAAATAAGTGTGAAAATCTTATGGAAACCCTAGCACAAGCCCTACCTAACCTAGGGCTTCTTAGCATGATGGATAACCTAGTGAAAAAGGGTCCTAGGTTAAGCAAATAGCCTAGAAAAACTAAGGAGAAATTGTGGGGCACCCTCACGAGAAGACGTGTCGTTGATTGCCAAGGTGACAATAAGGAAGGTAATGGCCTATCCTAGGGCAAAGTGCAGCTCTAAGGATACCACTAAGACTGCACATCCACCAACATCCAACAAAAATGTAAGAAGCTTGACCTCCTTGTGCTTGTGTTTATCCAACAAATCGAAACGTCACCAAAAACAGAGATTCACCAAGGAATTTACCAAAAAAATAGCTTGCATTAACCGGAAAACTTCTTCAAAAAGAGCACATCCATCTAGAGAAAGTAAAACAAGTGCATGGTGGTTTATCCCATAAGTTCTAATTTACAAATGAAAGCAAGGAGATCTATTTATATGATCTCACACTCACTTTTACACAAAATCTAGACGGACATGTCTTAAAACAAGTAAATTTGTAATTATTAAATGTCAACTTAAAATTAAAAGAAAATAATAATAAAATATAGACTAAGGTAAACTACCTGGGGTATTTGCATCCCTAGGTGCCAAAACACGCTCAAATAAGCGAATCATTCCGAACGAAAGGCTAGAGGGAGGGCATTAAGCCCCATCAAACCCCTAGAATACTGTAAAATCCCTCAACACCCTCCTCAAAGCATGGAAACTACCTGGCATGGAGGATGCCTTCCTCTGAGGAAAGAAGGCCAAGGAGAGGAAGGACACATTGACAGAAGGGCCAGGAGGGTGTATGAAGTGGTCGCGACTGAAGACCAATGTCTCGTGGCTGAAGCAAAGGCCACCAGAGCGTGCAAGAAGGGAATGGAGCCATGAGACCCAATAGTCAACCTTTAGGGGCTCCAGACACCAACCCTACGGTTAAAAACCTCTTTAAAAGGCCAGTCAGCAATTCCATTAAGCCAGAGTACCCTTAAAGGAGGACCAAAGGGTCTAGCCATGACCGCCATCGCTCAATAACACCCTTCCTAGTCGAAAATTTTGGCTTAATGGCACTGGGTACAAGTGCAGCGAAACAGGAAGCAACATTCTGAACTTGTTCATGTTCAAAACAATCCTCTTTATGTTATTCGTATAAGCAACCTACACATCTTCAAATCATTGATGTCAATTCAGAATTAGATCCAAATGGAGATGAAGTTATGCATATAGAGGTTATTCTTGTTCTTTCCAAGCCCATCATCAGACCATGGGAAGAGGTCACCCACAACAAGCACATAACCGGTCTTAGGTACGACAAGGAAGTGCCATTCACATTCTTGATTTCTCCAAACGCGTCCAGTTTTAGAGTTCTGGGTTCTTAAAAGAAAGTTCATCTTCTTCTACTCCAGTTCAAGGTTTGAAATGTCAACATTGTGATCAAGTTGGCAATATGAAATATTAGTGTTTTGATCTGCGTCGTTGTAATCATTGTAGAAAGCATATCCATTCTTCAAACAAATGCTTCATGTTGAAGAAACTTGGAAGAGAGAAGATTCACAGTGAGTCAATCTTTTCTTGGAAATGGTCGTCAACAACAAAAAAGATATATATGTCATACCAAAAAATTCATTCTCGAGTAATGACACATCTTGTAGTCAAGAAATCTTCTTCCCCCCACCTTGTTCTTGATAGGGGGAATGATTGACGATCAAAAGAAGCGAGTGATAACAAGAGAGCCGAAACAAGTAATTCTAAACCTATGTCAGTTGCCAAAGCCTCAGCCAAAGCCACCTAGCCAAAGTCAAAGTTGCAGCATTGAACCAAAGTCAAGGCATCTTCCATTAAGCTTCGGTGTTTGTGGGCAGCCTAAAACCACCCATTTAGTATAATGAATCGAATTCTACTAGAATTTGAATGTTCCAAGAACCTCTAAGCTTTAGAGCCTAGTTCCAGAGTTCATGATCATCATTGAACCACCATTTAGTTGAAGAATTACAACTTATGCTAGCATTTGAAATGTTCCAATAATCGTTGAGCAAGATCTTGAGTCAAAGCCAACTTCCAGAGAACCATTAAGCCATAATCGGAGTTGTTGCCAAGTTCCGAAGTTTGTGGTCGGCCTAAAACCACCCATTTAGTAGAAGACATCAGCTCGTGCTAACATTGATTTAGAAAACCATTTACAAATGTCATTATTCATATTTTAGCTTTGTTTGGACTCATATACACTCCTTCAGATTAAGGGGGGGTTGTTGGAACCTAATCCTTAAGGTTAGGCATATTTTGTATTATTGTAAACTATTCACAATATTGATGAGAAAAGAATGTAAATGGTCATAAGTGAATAGGAAGAGTCGTGAAGGAGACCAAGAGACCACTTAGAATATGAAACCAATGGTCATTCTTATGTGTATTTATATGTACATACATTAATGAGAAAATGTGTTTTCCATGTTAATTCTCATTGTCTTTGTGGTGCGTCATCTTGTATTTTGCTTTGTGTTTAGCCAATATACTTGTCTTCCTATTGGGCTTCCTAACAATAACATCAATTCCTTGATCAAAATTTGTTTACAATAGGCCAAAACAACTCAAAATAGACAAAAACGGACCCATGAAAATTCTTTTGAGAATGCTACCCACAAGAGCCCTCTTCCTCTAGGAACCTTCAAAGGCTACAACATATGTCCAATATTTGTTTTTTATGTTATTTTATTTATATTTCCCATCATTATGTTTTTCCAATCCATTGTACTATTTTTATTACACCGAGAGTAGTGAGGTACTCTACATCTCAGTATGGGGGAGAAGTAACACATAAGGTTGTGTAACATATCGCTCTCATAAAAAAAAATGCAAATGATGTCGGCTTAAACACACACACACACACACACACATATATATATCAAGCACCCAAAATGATCAAATATTTTAAGGTGTAAATTTTTTCTTAATGTTTTAAAAATTTAAGATAAAAAAAATTACATCTCAAGAACTTGAATCTCTCTCATGCTTGATAAATCTAGGTTTATGACAGATATGTGCTAGTTAATAACATGATAATAATACATTTCTAACACAAAGAAAACTCATAATATATTCCTAGCAAATATTTCTACATAAAATTTGGTAGAAACAAGTTAATCAACAATACCCACAACAATTTAGACAATATCATAACCCTCCAAAAAGTCCTTTAAATAAGACAGATACATACATAGTACATTTTTTCTTGGCATAGTGATTTCTCGATTTAAAAAACAAAATTAAAAAAACCCCGTGTCATCCTTTGTTAAGGCCACACAACGTTTAGATTTATATTCAACAAATCAATTACTTTGCACTTCTTATGGATTGCCCTCTTATTTTTCCCCGAGAGGATTACCTTTACGTCTAGAACCTCATGTGCTCTTCACAATATAGAACTAACATAAAAATATGAGCATGTTACCTCTTAATTGAACCTGGACCTAGGGCCATTTGGTTTTTATTGTAAACTAATATATATGTATCATCATAACACCTCTTAATTAAAATTGGGGTCATTTGGTTTTAGTGTAAGTGGTTAATATATATATACTCAATTGAGTAAGAGTAATGTTGGGTTTTGATCGACAAAAACCATAAAAAACTATAAATGATAATAAAATAATACTATTAATACAATTGTCTTTATATATATATATTAAGAAAAAGAAAATGTTACCTTTAATTATACTTAATGTAGGTTAGGGGAAAGAAATCTTTATATTGCTTAATTTCCTCAAAAATTAGTTTTGAAAATATTATTGAGATTAGTGATGGGCATAAATGCTTCAAGTTACTTATTGTATTCATCCACTTCACTAGAATGTTGTTAGTTGTTGGACATAGCTTCTCACCACAAAATAAGGAGGAAATCAACATTTTAGCAAGTACACGTTGATTTCAATGGAAAAATATTCTTTGGAAATGAGTGCTTACATTTGACCCTTTGTGTGATTGAAACCCAAACGAATGTCCCAACAAGAAGCTCCATACTGAATTTTCCATGAAATAAAGTTTTGAAATAGTCAGTTTTCCATCAATAACCCCTAAGATGAATTTTCCAAGAATTAAGTGTTGAAGACAAAGTCAAAATGATGATTGAATCCAAAGAGCAGAAGTTGGTAAAGGAGGTCATCCTAAACCTTGAGGAATAAGATATTGACCCAACACTTTGATGTGGAGAGTAGATATTGAATTGTATGAACATGGAGGATGTACTAGAGGTTGTATATGCGCCTCATGGAGATCTGGTTGTGTTGAAGCTGCTCAAGTGCTCAAACAAAAGAGGGCTATCCCTTCTCCCGAACAATGCCTTTGGAAAATACAATTTTAAATTGATGTTGAATTGGAATTACAAGGCCATTCAATATCATATAAGCTTAGAAATATAGAGAGGATTAAATAAAACATAGTGCATGTGAGAGGCTTTGCAATGGGGTGTTTCCATCCTTGATGACGGTAATGCTCTAGATCAAAATCATATGTTATAAGTTTAGCATTGGGTCAAGGCAATCAGGGAAAATTTTAGGGAGAAATTTTACCCATGAACTAAATTTCGAGGATTTTTTCCCAAAAAAAATTCACCAGTTTCCATTTTCTATCTAATATGATTCACTCAAATTCCATAGGATTAAAAATAATTACTATACAAATCGCCAAAATTATACAAAAAACTATATAAAATCATTAGAAGTTTGAATTTATTTTTAAAATATCACCAAACATTTTATGATTGAAAATTTAATAATTAGTAAGATTCGACAAGGTTTCTATACTTTAAGAAAATTATTAATCCTTAAAAACAATTCATGAAGGCGATCTATCTAAATACATTTGAAAACAAGTGCTACATGGTAGCGATTCCCTGCCGCTTAGTTTAGGGATAGCTAAAATGAAAATATATGAACTTGTCAACATAAAATAATATATATACTATGCATTTTTTAATCTTTCAATCAATGTCTTGCTTGATGGAGAGCATTAACTAATGATGTGGACGTAATTAATAATATTTATTAAAATTTACTAATATGTATAATTTTATATTCTAATAGGTTTTATTATAAATTAATATTATTTATTAAAAAATTTGAATATATATTTTGAGTGGGAGGTGTGGGGGATTGTATTTGGGAAATTATGAAGCAAGTTTTACTTGGAGATTATGAGAAGACACGAATAACCAAGTAGAGATCTAGATGCCAGAAAGACTAAGAATATATTTGTTAAAGGGGATTCAAAAACCATTCTTAGGCGTATGTGATATACTTAAATTTCTAAATATTGCTTTCTAGTCAAGATCATTTTAGAAATCAATGAGAAACAAAAAGATTTGACTTGATATAATACTTTCACGTGAACAAGGCTATTCTTTTAAGTGTTATAACAATAAGAGCAAAAGATGGGATTACTCCTTTGTCACATATTCCATAGTCCTTTAGTTTTAAGTCATAAATAAGAGGAAAACTTAGTTAAGCTTATAAATGTTTAAATCCAAGACAAGTTGTGACACTATTACATGTCGATGTGATATGTATTTACTCACCAGAGACCTCATGCACTGACATTAATGACTTGCATTATGGTAGAGCAGGCTCATAAATACATGGTATAATAGGATCCATGTAAACATAGGTGGGAAATCAAGGTCTTTGTTTAAACACATTCATCTAGGAATGTGCTTGGTTGTGGTGGTGTCAGCATTCCCATATAGCTTTTTCAAATATGTGATCCATCTTTCAAGGATCATGGCTATCCCCATATCTGTTTAATTAAATCCTCAAACAATACAAAAGATGAGAAACTTGAGTCAACGAACATGCAACATCCATTGAGGAGGAATGAGAGACTCCTACCTAATAATCAAGTAGCCATATCTTAGTTGAACAATAGAGTTGCTAACTAAATTGAAGCTCAAAAGATCAAGTATGCGTAAATATTACAAATTTGACCTACTAAGGCATTCAACTAAAAAAAGCTAGAAGTTAAAAATGACATGCTCTATCAACTGGTTCCAGTTTCATTGGTGTTGAGTGTTTTTGGCTACTCATAAAAAACTATCAATTCAGTGGTCCGTAGATATGACTATGGATGAAGAAATTGTGTAATGAGTTCAAGCAGATTTCAAATGGAACATCTCGATTTCAAAAGTATTAATATGTATTTAAGATTTATAGTGTTTACTATGTATTAGTAAGATTTAAATATACTAGTTGTAAACCTCTTAAAAAGTATTTATTAATTAATTGTTATTATGATGTAATATTATATTTATTATCCATATAGAAAGAAGATAAGTAATATTGTGTAAATATATAATAATAATAGACTAAATTTGTTTTCAAGAAAATTGGACACATTTTATATGTTAATTTATAATGTTAGTACATTAATTAATTAAATTGTCATTTTTAATTGTATTGTAATGATTGCAAAATAAGAATTGAACCAATAATATATTAGATAAATAAAATTTAAAAAAAAAATTAATTAAATTGCCATTTTGAATTGGATTGGAATGATTGCAAAATAAGAATTGAACCAATAATATATTAGATAAATAAATTTAAAAAAAAATAAAAAAAANTAGTTTTCAAGAGAATTGGACAAGTGTTATATGTTAATTCATAGTATTAGTACATTAATTAATTAAATTGTCATTTTCAATTGTATTGCAATGATTGCAAAATAAGAATTGGATGGGGTCATTATTTTTAATAAACAATGTTCTTTTCAGAGGGTTTGATGGCGAGAGAACTAGGGTTTGTTGCTATCACCCATGGCCACGGTCTGGTTGAGGTTTTCGGCGTTGGTTTGGACTGAACCTGTTCCTGACTCTGATGGTTTCTGCTTTTTCACTGCCACAGAACCTGCTTTTTCAGCCGCAACTTGTGTACTCACTGTCTCAGTTTTTTCGAGCTCGGGTTACTGCTCACTTAGGTGTTTTTTTATCAGCATGCGTGGAACTTTACTGATTTACCGATCGAGATTTGTAGTTTATTGTTGTCTGTGCCAGGTCTTACGGTGGTTTGTGGGCAGTGATATTGGAAAGAAGACCGGTTTTGTGGCTACAACTTTGGTTCTCAGCTTTCGGCGCCGGGTCTTGCGGAGGTCTACTGTACGTGGTCAACCCCACCTGCTTTCGACAACTTCTGTTTCCATGATGGCACAGGTACTTACCAATTTTCGACACTGTGCTTTTCTATGATTTCTGGTTGTGGGTTTTGTTTTCTTGTCCCCGTAGGTCTTTATTGGGTTCTCGGGCGGTCTCAGGTTCATGGAGTTCCCCCTCTTAGCAGAGGGCTAGTACCAACCATGCAAAAAAGTGGGAACTAGGGGGTTTTTGTGTTGGGTCTGCTTGGATTCTCCGGTTTCGGCTAGGTTATGGGTCATTTTGGTTTTCTTAGGCTTCACTCCTCCGTCTCTGGTTAGGGATGGTTAGGTCCTCGAGCTCTGGAAACCACACCTCAGGTCTCCGTCAGGGTTTCTCCTCGGTTTCCTTACCTGATTCACGTGATGGAAGCCCCTTTCTGACTGGCTTTGCTTACAGTCCCGGGTTAGTTGCTTTGAGGGGTTTTACCTCTATCAGGCTTTGCATACAGCTTCCTTATGGTGGTATTTTACCCTCTCTTTTTGTTTCCTTGCTACCTTTGTCGGTATTTGATGGTGACCTCGGGACCCTATATCCTGTCCAGTGATAGGGCTGTCTCTTCTCACCCTTCTAGATACCATGCCCGTTGTAAAGCTAAGATTCTTGCTGCACTTGACCATAAGCAAAGGTTGGTCGTGGGCAGAGACATCATGCTTGACAGAGTCTCAGAACTCTGCCACCGTGCTCTCATTGGGAGCCCAGAGTATTTTTCTATGAACAAAGAGGAGTGGGTGACCTGGGCTACTCACCACTGGAAGCCCATCCTCACCTATGTGCCCACCATCAGTCTTCTGGCTAATCGTTGGTTGGTTTTTGTATTCCTTGACTCTGACGCTTCTGGAATCCTTGATTCTCTCTAGACCATTGGCAATGGTCCCTTGTACTCAGTCGATGGCATTCGAACTTTGACCCTGTTAAGGAAAGGGTCATCAAGCGACACCTTTGGGTCTTAATGCTTGCTTTACCTTTTCCACTCTGGTCCAAAGATATCCTCACTGGTATTGCCAATACCATTGGTAGATTTGTTGCCTTGGAGAAAGATTTCCATACTTCTTTTAACAAACGCACAGCCAGGGTACTTGTGGAATTGGATGTTTCACGTGGGCTCCTTCCAGAAATTGAGATTGATTGTAATAGTGTGGTTATTACTCAAAAGCTAGATTATTTGAAGATGCTATGTCGCTGCAGCTATTGTCATGAAACGGGTCATTTGAGAAAATCCTGCTCTTACTTATTACATGGCATCCCTTTGACTGTTGGCTTTACTAATTCTAAGCCCTCACTTGAAAGCTCGTCGTCTTCTTCCTCAGATCATCAAACCCCACTAGATACTCAGCCACTGATTGCCCCCTTTAATGATCATCTTGCACCACCTACCACGACTGGGCCTTATGACTCTTCTTCCCCTACCTCTGTCGGAGATCTGACCAAGGGGGAGCTTATGTATATTAAAGATGTTGAAACTTTGGCCTTATCTGCCTCTTGTTCTCATAACGACTTGGTTCTTGACCATCAGTCACCTTCACTTACTCCTATGGCTGTAGTATCATCTCCACCTCCTTTTAACCTGGAGAATTTTCCTCTACTACCTCAGTCCTCATCTCCTCCTCATATTGCTTCACCTGGAAGTCCCTTAACCACTCCTTCCTTTGATGATCCTTCCCTCCTCAAATCCCTGGATATCTTTACGGAAAAATCTCCCATCTCTCCCTTTGTCCTACCTTTGGACTCAATTAGATTCGAGAATGTTACTATTATAAAGGCTAAGAAAAGGAGTAAATCTTCCTCCCAGGCTCCCACTGGTCTCTATACTCCTCTATTGGCTCGCATCAAAGTAGCTGCTAGAACTCACTCCTCTTTACAGGCACTTAGAGCAAAGTCTCTTGTCTCTCAGGTTGAACCATGAAGATTGTATCCATGAATATTCGTGGGTTTGGGGGGCCTACTAAACAGAAAGCCCTCAAAGAACTGTTTACTTCTCTTAACCCTGACATTATCTTACTACAGGAAACTATGTGTGATCATTTTACTGCCCTTCGCTTGTTTGCCTTCATGAAGTCAGGTTGGGAATTTTGTGCAATTGATGCACTTGGTCTTTCTGGGGGCATACTTTCGGCTTGGAACCCTCGCTTGGTAAGATGTAAAGCTTATCATTCCTTTGTTGGCATTCTACTCTCTGCTAGTTTTAAAGGCCTCAACTCGGTTTTCTCCATTGTCAACTGCTATGGATCCTATGCCAATAGAACTACCTACTCGGACACAGCTGCGGCTGGGGACATATTCAATTTTCCAAATCTCATCTTGGTTGGAGATCTAAACTTCACCATCTCTGATCTTGAGATCTGGGGTGAACGTGCACGTATGGATCATCTCTCTCTATACTTTGCACAGATTTTGGAATCTATGAACATGGTAGATCTAGCTCCCACCAAGATTGGACCCACATGGAGAAATGGCAGAGTAGGTCCTGAGGGTGTTAGCAAAAGACTTGACATATTTCTAGCTTCATTACACCTGATTCCTACTCTGGGATGCTATCACTCTTGGACTTAGCCATCTTAAATCTATGACCACTACCCAGTGTGTCTCGAATGGAATTTCAATTTGAAGTGTCATCTGTATCCTTTTAAATTCAATCGAGCATGGCTCCTTGATGATGACTTTAATGCCCTAGTTTTTTCTTCCTGGAAGGCTCCTGCTCCCTCTGCAGGCCCCATGTTTGATATCAACTATAAGCTGCAGAGACTGAAAACTGATGTTAAGACTTGGGAAAAAAAGAAAAACGTCTTGAGAACTAAGGAAATCTCTGAGATTGACCAAGCCATCTTTACACTCCTCTCTTCTCAACACTCGGGTATACTCTCTGAAAAGGATACCTAGTCCCTTGTTGTCTTGAAAAGAAGGAAGGATTCCCTACTTTCACATCAGATCCTTACCTGGAAACTCAAAAGTAGGGTGGATTGGATTCAGGAAGGTGATGCCAACACCAAATTTTTTCACTCCTTTGGCTCTGCTAGGAGGAACTCGAAAGCTATCTGGGCACTTAATAATCAGTTTGGGGAAACTATTGAGGATGATGCAAAGCTAAAATCTTTCGGGGTACAACACTTCTCTGAGCTCTTTACTGATGATGGCAAGACCAATATTGAGGCTCAACCTCAAGTCATCAAAATTTTCCCAACCTTTGTGCAGGAAGAGGATAGGGAACTCTTTTTGTGTGCTTTCACTCTCAAAGATGTTGAGGATGTTCTTAAAGGGTTCAAAAAAGATAAGAGTCCCAGACCTGATGGGTGGCCGGTGGAATTCTATCTTCACTTTTTTGAACTAGTTGGGCAGGATATTTTGAATGTCATTGAACACTCCAAACTTGAGGGTAGGGTCATTGGTGCCCTTAATGCTACTTTTATTACACTTATTCCTAAGTGTGATAAAACCACTACCCTAGGAGATTACAAGCCCATCTCCTTATGTAATCTGATATATAAGACCATTTCTAAGCTTGTTGCTATTAGACTTAAGGTTGTTCTTGACAAGGCTATCTCCAAGCATTAGTTTGGTTTCCTACATGACAGACAGATCATTGAATCTGTTGGTATTGTCCAAGAAGTACTTCATACTATCAAGACTTAAAACCAATAAGTGATGGTATTAAAACTTGATCTGATAAAGGCTTTTGACAGAGTGAACTGGTCTTTCTTGAGGTTAGTCCTTCTACAGATTGGCATACTTGGTGTTTGTGCCAGAAATTGTTTCCAGACTACAAAGAAACAAGCCAACACAATCTCAAATATTCAATCAAACAAACTAGGTTTTTAGGGTTTCTGAAAGGTTTTTCTGGTTGTAAAGTTTGGTGACAAGAGGGAATACATTCATAGGCCAAATAGGAACTAAATCACAAGTAAAGAAGAACTGAGATGCATAATATAATAACCAGATATCCAATAGAAAATGACATTGAAGTTCATCCACAACAGGCAAGCACTACAAGCATAAAAACTATAAACCAGCGATGAAATTACCAATTGTGTAGCTAAACAAGCTAGAAATGAAGCCAAAACACAGACTGAAGGATAAAATGGAGCATATATTTCATAATCTGTTCATCAAATACACATGAGAGTCATATACTTAGCTTATCAACAAGTCAGGAGACCTCCTCTAGCCAGCCAAAAACTAGAACCCCTCTTCTGTACCCTTGTCCCTCTTTTATAATTACAAAGAAGTAGTTCTATCTTCCCTTCATTAGGTCGAAATTGAAACTACCCAGCAGTTACATTAACTAACTTCAACTAATTAACTAAAAATAGCAAAATCAGATTCCTGGCAAATATGGCGAATTTCTAAAAAATAGGTGTCAAAGAAGCTTCCATATCTCTCAATTCGTGACACCTATGTAAAAACTGAGAGAGGTTTTTGTGAATCGGTCCATGATGGAAAAAAACCTCTCTTGGTTTTAAAAAAATTAATTTCCAATCAATCAGAATATGCCCCGCGAGATGAACACTAAAACAGGAAAATATTAAATATTTAAAAAACCCTGAAAAATAGGCCGCAAAGATTAAACTGAATCTTTCAAACCTTGACAGTTGTTGCAAAACTGAGAGGTTTTCGTAAATGGGTATCTTATGAACAAAAACCTCTTTTTGTTTTCTAAAATTCCTCTCCATCAACTCGTGGTCTGCATTCAATTTCAGTAACCCGAAACAGGAAAAACAAAGTAGAATTCTCAATAATCTTTGCATTTCAATATCCTCTTTTTCATCTGAGCCAGGAAAAACTGACTGAACAGATTGCCAACCATTTTTCCATACATCATTCATCAAGTTATGCTGTGCACCCTCCTTTTCAAAGGGCTCTCCTAGAAACAAACTTTCAGCATCATCTTTAACCCTGCCAGTCCATTCTGGAACATCTGTGTGAAATGCCATGCCGATTCGAACCTGAGTTGTGTAAGGTTGGTTATCTTGCAGCATACACCAAAAAATATCAGCTTTATATTCAGCATATTTCTCTGATTTTGAACAGCTTTCATCCACTATACTTTGAGAACTTTTGTTTACAATAAGGCACTTCTTTTCTCTTCTCTTCCTCTTCTTTTTGCAATATTGGCAATGCCATTCATCTTGAACAGGAACTAATTTTATTTTAGGACTACAACATGACATGTGAAAGGCTTCCTCACACGTATCACAAATGAGAGTTCTAGTTGAATCTTCCGAAAAACCACATACTTTACAGAATTGTGAGAAACTGCCCTCACCAACAACACCTGGATGCCCTACTACTGCGTACTCTCCTGAAGACACAAACCAACCAAGCAATCCATACTCCTCCAAAACAGAAATGCACCACTCTTTTTCAGGGTCAGTCTGGTTCCTGAAGTAACCTCTCCAACGTCAACAACATTCATACTAGGTTTTTTGGAATCCAAATGTAATTTTTAAGATCCTGTCTGACATAATGAAATGACTTCACTATCAGCCATCTTACAATAAAAATGCATTCCCAGAAAAGTGTCATATTTCTCAGTCTGCAAAAAATTCATTGGATAACCTATACAAGGACTAGCCAATACACTTATATCATAATCTTCAATATTAACATTGCACTTGCCAGTATCTTCTATTTCCATTGCCTGAGGCATCTAGATAGAATTTATTTTGTCATCATGCAAGCATTCTTTTTGAGGAACCATATGGGTTTGTTTTGATATAAGAGCTACTGAATTTCTCTGTAACTTTCTGAAGTTGAACTGAATTTAATATTTAAAAAGGATGAAACTTCATCTGCCAATCTTTCCCCTAGTTCTTTAAAATCACCAGTTGTTTTATCTTCATTTGCTCAATGTTCTTCCGATGCAGATCAGTACAGGAAGCTATAGCTAATGTTGGATCTTTATTTGAGTTTCTTGTAAGTGATTCTTTAGTAAAATGGATGTAGTGGGAACCACTCTCAAAATCTTCATAAGATGTCTCATTGTGTTGAAGCTCCATTGAATGTACTAACCACATTGACCACTCAGTACTTCGGTCTTCAGCCCATAGACAACGCAAATATTCGAATATTTCTATCCTATGTTCCCTATGGAATTTTAAAACATGAGCTCCAAATATATGATAGTTGATTTCCCAATGCCTTAAATGTTTCTGGTATATCTGCCTTAGATAACATTTGCCAATAGCTCTCTTCATCGCCATCAAATGATCCAATATCTTGCTGAGAGCCTTTTGTTGACACATTTGTTGATTCTTCTGAACCTGACTTCTCCTTTCCAAGCAGTTCGTTATTCCTGAGATAATTGGTTTCTGGCTTAGGTCTCTTACCAATTTTTCTTGCAATAGATTTTATTTTTATCTCTTCTATATTTTCCAGACCATCAATTCTTCAATTGTTTCCCCCAGCAATGCTCTGTATCTCATTGATAAGAATATCTCGTGAAGCACACAGTGCTTTCCATAGGGAAATATCCTTGGCATCAACTCCTGATTCCACATAGCTCATTGCCTGGTAGTACATTGTGGCAGAGCCCCCCAGACTGTGCTTTGATTGATCATTATCACTTGAAGACGAAACCATGAGAGCTTTGTAAAGAACAATGTGTACACTTAAATCAACCAATACCATATGTAATGCATCGAAGTGAACGGGACAGTAGGAGTGAAAACCCAGAAGAGGCTTGGGAGGGACACAGACTTCATAAACAAAAGCAGGAGAAAAGCTCAGAGGATTCTGACCTACCAAAAACGTTCCATGGAATGAGGCATATAATAGTTCAAACTTTAATATGACTCCAGATGTCAAAAGCCTCTCCAGTACTATTACATCTAAACTGAAGGCAACCATCACTAACAAGTAAACATCCTCCCGTGCATATTTTATTCGAAAAGGACGAGTGCAAAAACTATGATCTTCGTCATTGATCGGCCAGACTGCTACACTGTCTTCTGAACCTGAATCTGGCACATCATATTGCACCACACGAGCACGTGTGCCAAAATCAATATTTTCAGAATACTCCCATCTTGCATTTATTTTTATTTGATACCATCTCACTCCCAGCTTGCCGCAGGTGTTAAAAATTGATTCTTGGACTAGCTGAATGTCGAATTTAATGCTCCAGGTGTCCTCAAGTCTTCAGCTTACTTCCAACTGCAAGTTCCTGATTCTTAGCAATGTGTCTTCATTCCAGCGTCTCCACCAGCTTCGTAATGTTTAATTTAGAACCTCTTTCTTGTCAATCTCGCCTCATTCCACTGTCTGTCATGATTTTGCCATAAATTTGCATACAGTTGCCAGAATCTCCCTCACATGAGACCAGACACCTGTTTCATTGATAAACTTGGCAAAACACGTATTAAATGTGATAAATGATATAGTTAACACCTTAGGGACGAAACCCCCCAAAAAATCGGACTAAAAAATGACTATTTTGGCAAAAACGATTTTCTTGTAGCGCCCTAGTGTAATTTTTTCTGGCTAACGCTACAAGAATCGCTGTTTTGTGATTTTTAAACCAAAACTCCAAACTAAGGGTTGTTTTTTTGGTAAATAAGTTTAAGTAATGTCTTATGCTATTTCTTTAGAACCTTTTAGAAATATATGCATCTGATAAGCCCATAAAAACCATGAAATTAATTAAATCAAGCAAAAATTGAAAAGAAAAGCTGTAAAATCAACTATAAACCTAAGGCTAAAATCAAAATATTTTAAAAGAAACCAAGGTCAAAACTTAAAAAAAATAAGAAAAATCATAGTTTTAAGACAAGCAAATGGTTCGAAAATAGAAAACAAAAACAGGCTATAACATTTGGCAACTATGTAAATTGGATAATGGGCTGTGTTGAGTCAGCAAACTTTGCTATATTGATCAATGGGACCCCTTCAAACTTCTTCCCTGTGTCAAGAGGCGTCAGACAGGGATGTCCTTTTTCTCCACTCCTATTTATACTGATTATCGAAGGTTTACGTCTTCTAATCACTCAGGCTCAAAGCACAGGGGATGTATCAGGCATCAACTTGCTCCCAGTCTTTACCTTACTCATCTGCTCTTTGTAGATGATGTTGTTCTTTTTGGTTCTGGTACTCTAGCTGAGTGGCGGCATTATAAAATCTTTCTTGACACTTTTTGTCGTGCTACTGGTATGGAGATTAATGTAGATAAGTCCTCCTTTCTCTACAATAACATTGATGAATTGGTTAGGCAACAAATTTCCAATTTCTTGCCTTATAAGATGGAACCTATTACTGCTGGTTTTAAATATCTGGGATATTACCTCAAGCCCTTGGGGTATGGCATTAAGGACTGGAGATGGGTTTTATTGAAGTTCGAAAAAAAATTGAGCAATTGGACCTATAAGATTCTTTCGTTGGGTGGAAGATTAGTATTAGTCAAATCTGTCTTTACAAGTCTTGCAGTATATTGGCTCACACTTACTCGTATGCCTAACACTATACTTAATTATATCAGAAGATATATCTTTAATTTTTTATGGGGCAGCACGCAGGGTAAGCAGAGATATCATTTGGTTGATTGGAACTCCATCTCCAAGCCCTACACTCTCGGGGGATGGAACATTAAGAATTTGGAGTGGTTCAGCTTGGCTTTACGTACCAAAAGCTTATGGCTTGTCCTTAATGGTGTAGGGTTGTGGTCTCAAATTATTAAGAATAAGTACCTTAAGAATCTTCTTGTGGATGTGTGGCTCAGACAATAGTCCTTCAAAGTACATGGTACTTCTCAAATGTGGAATGGTTTTATTCATGCCATGTCCTAAATTACCAGATGTCTTGGATGGAAGACTGGCAATGGTAAGGATATCAAAGTAGGCCTTGATCATATAGCTGGTGTTTCCTCTAATTATACTCTTCCAGAGGGTCTTAGATCGTATTTGGAGGATTATGGTATTTACACACTCTCTGATGTTCTCAATAGAGGAGAAGCCACTTCCTCTTAAGATTACTGGATCATCGCAGATGACTTCGAGCTGGGTGGACTATGGAAGGAAGCCTGGTCCAATTATATTAAAGTTTTACAGCATGGAGGAATTTGTATCAGCAATAAATCTGATACTCTGGTTTGGATGTTTAACAAGTCATCAGGCATGGTAAAAGCCAATCTTATGTATGAATTTATTGCTAATACTCTTGTCACCAATAGAACTGATGACTTCTTGTGCAAGATATGGAAATACCACATTCCTCTCAAGATCATTTGCTTTAGTTGGCTCAGCCTACTGAATAAAATTAATATATATGACAACTTGATAAAAAAAGGATGGACTAGTCCTCACTGGTGTTGTCTTTGTAGATCTGCTTCAGAGACTGTTGAACATCTATTTCTTGACTCCAGCTTCACGAAGAAGATTACTGCTCTCATCAGAACCACTCTTGATATTCCACATTTTTGGAAGGAATCAAATTACACACTTAATGTCTCCTCCTAGATCAGCCTAGGAAATACTCTGAAGTATCTTCCTTTTTTTCTTACTTGGCATATCTAGTTGACTAGAAACAAATGCATTTTTGAGGACAAGAAGCCTGTTGTATCTTATGTTGTTCTCTCTATCAAGAATCATCTCCAGCTCTATCCTGTCATTGCTCAGCAGAAAAAAACTAAGGAGAAATATTGGACCAGCACCCATCTTGAACTTTCCAGTTGGTTTCTTTGATGGTGCTTCAGCTAAACATATGGGAGGTGTTGGTGTTCAACTTTAGCTCAGTCAAAACCACTATTACTGCTTCACACTGGGAGTAGGCCTAAGCACAAACACCAGATCAGAGTTGGTGGCCTTATGGACACTCCTACACTGTGCAAAAATCATGGGCGTTCCCCACTTACATATACATGGTGATTCTACTGTCATCATCAACTGGTTCAATCATCAATCTGCTCTTTCACTACTCACACTTGATGGATGGTGTCATTTCATTAGAGAGTTGGAGCCCCACTTCATCCAACTCTCTGCCATTCATATATAGAGAGAGCACAATACAACTGCTGACAGCTTATCCAATTAAGCATTAACACTGGCTCCGGGCCAGCTTCAGTTTACTGAATTCACCAATAGTGAATGTATTGATTAGGGCTCTTACTTTCTTTTCTAGCCCTCAGCACTGGACCTTTAGTGATTTAGTTATTTGCGACATCCTTTGGATGTTGGTTGTGGATGAGCACCATATATTACAGCTTTACTTTGTTTAATGCTTCTTTGGATCAACGAACACAGTAATTGTTTGAACTCTCTATGTAATGAAGGGTAGCGAAGCGGATAGAGTATCTCCCAGTTTGTTTCCATCTTGAAGCTTGAAGCATTATGGTTTACTGATTATGATTTTGTAGACAGCAGATCATGGATTGATGTTTCTCCCATATGAGCTTAGCTGAAGCAGTTGCTGTTGTTTTATTTGATGATGTATTTCATATACCTGAGCTCAGCGCTTGCTGATGATGTACTCTATGTTCCATTTGATTTCAATGAAATAGCAAGGAACTGATATTTTCCCTTGAAAAAAATAAGAATTGGACAAGTGTTATATGTTAATTTATGGTGATAGTACATTAATTAATTAAATTGTCATTTTCAATTGTATTGTAATGATTGCAAAATAAGAATTGAACCAATAATATATTAGATAAATAAATTTAAAAAATATAAAAAATTAATTAATTAATTAAATTGTCATTTTCGATTGGATTGTAATGATTGCAAAATAAGAATTAAACCAATAATATATTAGATAAATAAATTTAAGAAACTATAAAGAATAAATTATAAAGTTTAACATTGGCAAATATGAAAAATAATTTAAGTCAAAGCTAACTAATACACTAATTACATAATAACCTTAAGTTGCTTACGGTAGGGAAAATAAGATGCAATAAAGTATACTGTTTTACACTTTTAGATAATTGTTTAAAAAATTATCCTTCAGAACAATCTGTCTAAATACATTTAATAATAAGATGTAATAAAATATTTCATAAACTGCAAATTTTGTAATTAAAATTATCCTTCAAAACAATTCGTCTAAATACATTTAATAACAAGTGCTACGTAGTAGCTGCTGCTAATTTTAAGGATAGCTAAATTGTACTTCAAGAGAATAGAAACATTGTAATATGACTAGCCTAATTACATAGTAGTATAGGTTAGATTAAAGAATAGTCTTCAATTACATTTCTACAAAGCAAAAGAGCAATCTAATATAAATAGTCACTTTTCATTTCAAAATATTAAATACAATGTAATGTATAGATTATTAAAATAAATGTAGTAATTTAGGAATAGTCAAATTACATTTCCCTAATAACTAAGAACATTGTAAAAAGTCATAAATTATATGATCTTCTAATTTTAATTAGGGTTGAATTTGTGTATATTAATAGTATACTTAATTAACAAATTATTAAATTGATTTTTTTAAATATCAAAAAGAATTTTCACCAATATTAAAAGTTTTTATAAATAATAACATTACAAAAAATTTATAGATATTGTATTCAAATTTTTATCACGATTGAATTTGTATATATTAACAACAAAAGTAATTAAGAAATAATTAAATTGAATTTTACTCATTATAAACCTTTCAGGTTCTCTTTGAATAATAGATTACAATTATTGATGAATGCAATGCAATTTCCCAAATGTATAGATATGTTTCAAATGGAGAGATAAGGGAACATCCATAGATAATCCTACTTAGTATGGTGGGTATAACAATTTTGATATGAAATTTATTAATGTGAAAAATATAACACATGTTAAAATAAGAAAAAAGTTTATAAACTTTGATTGTTTAAGTTAAAAATATGAATTGAAATTAATTTAACTTAAAAATAAAAACAATCACAACATAGCATGCCTCATAGTCCCTACCTCTTGAAAGGGTTTAATTAAATATAATAATAACAAGATTATCTCACAAGCCAATAAAAACATATTATAGACCTTATCACTTTCTTTAATATAATAGCATTGGTATTTAAAAATTAAAAGAGTTTAACAAGCATTAGAATAATAAATTTACACTTTAAAGATTTGAATTGTATATTTGAAGCCATTATTATTATATTTGGAATATTTACTTTTGAACAAAAGAGTTTTTAAATTTAAAAATTATATATATAAATTAACCATAAAAAATAATAATGGAATAGTATGAACCAATTATATCATACATTTATCAAATATAAATTTATCAAGTTATAAAAAAATTATATATAACAACATTATAAATCAATTATAATTGTTCAAAAAATTTACATATAACAACAATAAAAATCAATAATTATGATGGTTAAAATAATATTGAAAAAAAATAAAACCATTAAAACATAATATAAATCAATTATGATTGTTAAAATAATATAGGAAAAAAATAAAATCATTAAAAATTCTTAGGTTTATCAAATAAATAGACTTTATAGTTTTAAAAAAATTTCCATTAAATACATTTAAATCATTTATAACACTAAAATAAAAGTATATTAAAGTTGGCTACTACAAAATTCAAGATATTCCAAATTACCACTATGTAATTGTATTGTATTGTTTTTTATATTATGAATGCATAAATTGAAATAATCAAATCAATTTTAGATCAGCTCATTGTACTTGGTTTGTTATGTGAACCGGGATCCACTGCACCCGGAGGATAGAACGCCAAAATTAGTGATCAAGATTAGGCAACTGTGTGTGAAAAACAATAATGCAATAAAGATGATATTACTGTAAGTGCTTATTTATTACTGTCCTTATTTATTACTACTGTAAGTCAAATAAAGTCCTTATTTATTACTGTAAGTCAAATAAAGTCCTTATTTATTACTACTGTAAGTCAAATAAAGTCCTTATTTATTACCGTAAGCATAATATGTCAAAATGAGACAAGCTAAATAATTACAAAATAAGACCTAACCCAATTAAATAAGATATAAATGTAGTTATATTATATTTCCAAAATAAAAAAATTATGTTTATAATGTTTATCTTATAAAATGGTGAATTATTTTTTAGTCAAAATATGATTAATACCAAAGTCAATTCCATAGCGATTGCATAATAACCCTGGGCACTAAAATAAAAAATTATGTTTATAATGATTATCTTATAAAATGGTGTAATAAGATGTAATAAAATATTTCATAAACACCAAATTTTGTATCACTAGTTTTAAAATTTTGTTATTTAAAAAAGTTAGGGTTCTCTGTTATTTGTAAAAAATTAGCTCACTTAGATCCGATGTATCTCAATGAGCCTTTCTTTGCAGCAGAGCTAAAAATGTTTCCTTGTGGGCTATGTATTTCTGTTATAATTTGTGTTGTAATTTTAATTTTAATTTAAGATCAAAAAAATCAATCACAAACCATATGTTTAAAGTCGGAAAAGGACAGTCACCTAATTGATTTAAGTGGCGATCAGTTATGTTACAATAATATTTTCTACATCCACCTGGCAATTTAAAACAATAACTTTTAAATTGAATCTTATGATGAAGTGTGTGCAAAAGAAGAAAGACGATTTATTATTTATAAAATGGGCTAATACTGTGTACAGCCTAAAGGCAAATAGAAGTAGACCCTTTTCTTGGTGTGTGTGCAATCAAATCAGTACTTCTGCAATATGCTCTGGCGTCTTATTATAAGAGAGGAAGAGGTTCCTCCCATATGTGGTTAAATGGGAAGCGGTGATACAAATTCAATCCAGGATTATGACAGTATCATGGTCTCAAGTTGAGCACCAAAATTGGTATGAAGGTGTTCATCCCTCAAATAGATGGCTCATAATCTGGGTTCTATTATGCAGTTAGGATAATTTGTAAGCTTGCATTTCCTCCGAATGATGTAGTCCATTTGATCCTTTACATCGACCAAGAAATTTCACGAAATACCCCTCTTCTACCAATGATATGACTCTTCACCATTATGCTTATAGAGCAGCACATAGCCTTGCCCCAGTCCAAAACACACAGGAGATAATGTAGACAAGATAATGATACGACTCTTCACCATTAAGCTTACAGAGCAGCACATAGGCTTTCCCCAGTCCAAAACACACAGGAGATAATGTGGCCAAAATAATGATATGACTCTTCACCATTATCCTTACAGAGCAGCACATAGGCTTGCCCCAGTCCAAAACACACAGGAGATAATGTGGACAATATAAAGATATCGGTGCCTAGCAAGCACCAAGCAATGACTTCGGACATAGTATAGGCCTCTTCTTAATTTCTGCCCTGCAAAGGGGGCATTCTTTTCTGGTCTTGAATACTTCTTTTGCGCAATCAATACACAACCTTGCATGACCACACGGATCTAATAAAGCTCTGTTTTCTGGAGTTAAATTATCCCAGCAAACCATACACTCCGGAGTCTGCGAACCACTCATCAAATAGTAAATATTCGAGAGAAAATATATTAGAATGTACACAAATAAGACAACTATGTGATCAAATTCATTCAAACTGCTAACACACCAGAAATAGTAAATTTAAACTTTGTTGCTTACCATCTCATTCTCATCATTTCCCTTCTGCAATTGTTCCTTTTGTTTCCTCACTTCCTCGGCCTTGTTTTTCAGAGTCTCTTGTTCATTCAGCCACTCCTTATAGAATGCTTCTTTTTCATGTTCAATTTCTTCAACAAGCTACAAGATAACGATAAATGAGAAAATATCCATACACTTGCCCAAGAATGCCAATGCGTCTGACAGAATATTAGAGAATGACATGATACACGTCACTGTGCTAAAATCAAAACACAAAATAAAAGGAAATATTCAGGAAAAACATGAGAAAATATATACTTTCTTTATACTCGGGGCATTGAATGGATGAAATTTTACAAAACTCACTGGTTAGAATCAGGATAGCAAAAGGGTAATATGCCTTGCATGTACTTCAGCCAGATCCTCAAAATTGTACTACAACAATCCTGGTCTTCCCAATTTGGAAAATATAACAATCCAAACAAGGCAACTCTCATCCTTAACATTCAAGGAGACACTTAAAAACAGTGCAGATGTTCAAGCAGCAATATAAATGGCTTTTACCTATCAACCATGCCAGAGCTATGCAACTCACTGACCTCAATGCTTTCCCTTCTCAATCAAACAGGAGAATGCATATTGCTTACCAGCTGAAGGGGCAGGTCATGAGAGAAAGGCAAAAGATGGGAGCATCATTTCCTCCATGCTTTAGGTTATCGTCGTTTTGCAGTCAACTAAAACAAATATACCTATAGTCCATGAAAGACGTCTATACAGCATCTATATGCATTCATGCCTAAACTGTACACCGAATAGTCACATTCTCAAAAGGCAATCCCAATCTTGAAGTCCCAATTTCAATTCAAAATTATGATTAATTAACATCATTGTAGATGCATCAATTTTTAAGCCAGAAAATAGAGCAGTCCTCTCCCAAAACGAAACCATGGAACCATATCAAGCACAAGAAATAGAGTAACTATAAATGATATCAACCAAGGGAATAGACATGTGATCCCCAAGACCTACAAGGTCTATTGGACAAGTAATAAAATATCAGAGAAATCTTCTTCAGCGTTGTTAATATATTTGAACATAGTACAAATGAAAATACCAAGGTCATCATCATTTTCATAAACCAATATAGACCCATCTAACTCCGGCTCTACAAAGCGCCGAGAGGGATCAAATCCGCAAACTTTTTACCACTAAACTACAGCACACATCCCTCACACCCCTATGCTACAACACACTGATGCATGCATTCTTACTTTTTATTATTTTATTTTTATGGAACAGACGAACACTTCCCCCCACCTGGGCTCCAATATGCTACAGCACAATTATTGTTTATATTTTTATAGGACAGACAGGCACTTCCCCCCACCCAGGCTCCGCTATGCTACAGCACAATGATGCATGCACTCTTCTTTTTATTTTTATTATTTTTATTTTTATGGTACAGACGGACAATTCCCACCCACCCGGGTTCCACTATGCTACAGCACATTGATGCATGTATTCTTTTTTTTATAATTTTTATTTTTTTTATGGGACAGACGGACACTTCCCTCCTTACCCGGGCTGTAGAGATGCGCCTTCTCGGCACAACCAGGGGGTTCTGAAGAGTAATTAAATTATGCAACTAGCTACAGTTGTCTTATAATATCAAGGGTAGGGCCTGTTAATAGGAAATGGTGTTCATCCTCAACCTCCTTTGTAAGACAAATTTTATAAATTCGACATTCGCCCTTTCCAAGGCATTTTTTGGTTAGTCCAGCGACCAGTTTCGCTCATGTCATGAGCATTGATCCTGATCTTAGCAATATATTCATTTAATCTTTTAGGCTTGTATTGTTGGAAAAATAGTTTTGTTGGCTAGATGTTTTCAGTCAAAATGAGCAAGTGGCAACTGTTCTACTTGAATTCTTCAATGGCGCCAAATTGTCTCACCACACTACTTAAGTCATCCTTCAGCTAAGTAGGTTGCAAATGGAGAGTATCTTTCACCAAAGTCGCCAAGGCCTTGCACCTGGTCCCAAACACTATTGCAAGTACTTTTCTGTACAACTATCACGAACACAAACAAGTAACTGGAGAGACTCGAACCCACACTTTCACCGACCCAACAAGCTACCAATGATGTTAGAAAATTAGTTTTGATAAACCAAATTAGGATTGACAACTCCTTTCTAGTATTTCAATTTCTAACGATATCATTATCATTCTGGACCTTAATGTTAACCTTCATTGGGATGTAAGATTTAATGTCCTCAATATTATTAATTTGATTTGTCATCTCTTATATTTCAATAGTTAAGCCAAGCCTCAAATTTCCAGCCCAGCCTTCTTTGACCCTGTGGTGGCTATTGCATATACTATAAGCAAAAACAAAGAGCCTATCCTTGCTCAACTCGGGCAATTTATGCTTAGATTCTACATATCTAATCATGGCTTTGAACTCCACAAAAGTACACCCTGCTTCAACCAAGAGAATGGGGTAAGCTTCCCTTTTAGTTCCTAGAAGCCAATATTTGGAAGTTAAAAAAAAAAAGGAAACAACATAATCCCCTATATGATATAATATATAAATTATAGTTCACTTATGAGATGTTATGATAGTAATCAATCTCCCTAGGAAAACTATGGAATTAACAATCCCTGTTGACTATGGAATTAACAACAGACTCTACAATGTATATAAATATATATGAATGTTTGATAGAATGATGATTACAATGAGCCTTGTGACAATATACATATATGCATTGACTAATCACAAGGTAAGATGTATGTCCTTTGACCTTTCATTTAGCTTAATATTATTCGCGGCATCATCTTTGTGTTTGTCTGGATGTAGGGGCTTGACTTGGTTCTTGCTCTGAGTGCCAACAAGGTTCCTTTGTACGATGCGCTTCATATCTTGAAGTCTTTGGACCTGTTTGTTGAAGATGAACCTTTAATGATTCTTGGGTTGCAATTCCTCGGTCAAGGTTGCAAGTGGAGCGATAGGCTTGCTTTCTCCTTTTAATGGAATCTGGGACTTATTAACCTTCCCGAGTGTTATAACCCAAAATGACACATCTCTGCTTGTGACCACTTTCCCATGATTCTATCGCATGTCGATACATCCATGACGACACTTTATGAAAGTCACTGAAAAAACACCTAGATTGAAGGAGCCATATCCGGAGTTCTGTAACTCCGTTTGACCTTCTGGACCGTTGGAATGGTATCTGAGTCGGGAACAACTTTGCAAAAGACTCCAAAGTCTGAAAATGCTCAGAAGTACCCTAAAAATGAGCATTTTTTACATACTCGCGACTTTTGTTAAGCAAACCCACGAGTTTCACCTCTATACTCGCGACTTTGCCTTCATGCTACCCGTGGTTACATCCTGTAGTGGTCAAAAATAATAAAATTATCAAAAATATCGAATTTCGGGTGGTTTGGGAGGCTATGGAACTGAATTGGGAAGTTGTCACTGACCCCTATTCGAGCTTATCTCTTCAAACATGTATAAATAGAAGGAGAGAGGTCCATGAAAGAGGACTTGAACTTTTGCATTGTTATCCTGGAGGAATTGGGACTCTCATCCCCCCTACCTTTGCCCTAGATGTCATCTCCTTGTGTTGCAGAGCTTGGAGGCCGAGTTCCTTGGAGAAGAGAAGTAGAAGAACCAGATCAAGGTTTCGTGAGGTGCCTAGAGTGAAGAGAAGATAATCTTTGTACTTCTTTTATGATTAATAAAAATGTGATGCTCTTCCTCTTCTAATCAATGTGTCTTGTATATTGAATCTTTGTTCATGATCAGATGTTTATGTTGATCAGATTAGGGTTTTATATTGCTTTTGCACGTCCCCGCCCCTCTACCAAAGAGAGGACGTGACTAAGCCGCTAGCAACCCAGGCAAAGTAGCCCCATTAATAGGAAATAGAATGCAAGAAACTTAAAAACATACACAGATGTATAAGATATGCAATTCTACAGCGGAAGCATACACATTCAAGCATTCACATACATGTTGTTCATGTTCATAAAACAAGCAACATTCATCATGTTCAAGACAATCTACAAGAAAATACAATTGCAGAGTTAAATACAAGGATACTTATCTTGAGAATAAGCTTCCCTGCAACTAGCTATGTCACTGCAACATTCCACCCAGCCATAGGCCAGTGTGCTCCTTACTCTCTCAGCATCAATGCCACCCTCGAGCTGGGCATGATTTCCATAGGGAACTAGGGGACACAGACTTGCACACAGCAAGGCCAAACACCTATTGTCAAGCCAATAACCACATCCAAACACAGTCAGCCCACTAACAGGTGGATTCTTGGACTTACTTGGCCAAGCCAACACAGGAATGCTCTACACAGCACGATGCAAGTTTAGACCAAAGCACAAATGCATACATAGCAAAATACAAAATTCTCGGTTGAGGAAAAACAGTTTGGCAACAAAATGAATTGCTAAGATGGGTGAAAACAACCCCCTAACAGCAATTCGTATCCCAAGGACGTTTTGGCCCTAACGTGACCAAAAACGAACTCCCCAACACCCAAGAAAACATGGGCTCTCCTCCAAATCGTTGGGCAACACATCAACAATTCTCGGCTTGGAGAACAGTGGGGAAATGCAATAGAAAACATTGGGGAAGAGACCCAACCACAAATCATTACAAAAACAAATTCCCCAGCCTGAGGAAAATGAAGAAACGACTGCCCACGTGAGGGAAAACACACACAGCAAACCCAACAACGTGACTGCCACACACAGGAACTTCCAGCCTTTTGAGAGAGCTCCAACGTGGATGAATGATTGTGAGAAAAACGCCCAGGAGCCCAAAATCGTGAATGAGAACACACAGCAGGCAAAATCGTGAAGGTAAAACAGCTCCCAAGCTTCATTGCGTGAGGAAAAATGGAGGACGTGGATGTATTGACAAATGGGCATGCATTTTGGGTGTTAACTTGTCCCAAAAGTCAAAAACGTTTTTCCCCAAAAATGGGTTTTCCCCAAATTCGAATTTCCTTGCCCATACTCTTCCCATCCCCATGCAATAACTACTTCAACCAATTTCTGGCAGAAATAAATGATTGGGTGAATGAGACAAGAAAGGTAGTTGACTGTTTGATGGGTTCTCCCATTGACATTTGACTTTTCCCCATTGGCCCCAAAGGTTAAATATTCCCCCCCCGTCCTTAGGAAATCATGCCCCCCTCTCTTTTAATGTTGCATTGGCATAGCTAGTTGTGGGTATTTAATTAAATTGCATATTTACATAATGTCCAAGATTATAATGTGCCCATTAACACAAAATACCATTGACATCGATTTTAATCGCTGAAACATAAAATGATAAATCAATGGTGGGGCTTTTGCCTTTAGCTCCACACTATGATTAATTACAATATTTACATCACATATTTTTAATGCAAATGGGGTCAAAACCAGGGTGTTACAGCTTTGATTATCATTGCTTTACATGTGGTCATATTGGTTTGAGGAAGGTAGAATTTGTTTTGCAGGTCTCTTGGACCAAGAGGAGCAAGAGGAGGATTGAAGGGCTGCTTGGATCAACCTTCATTTGACTAAGGTATGAACCATTCTAATCTTTGAATCTTCTTTACATTTACTTGTAGAACTATATGCATCTCTCTTTCAACCCTAGTATGTTGATGGCCTCTTAACCCCAGCCATAGGAACACTTTCCTCTACAACATAACTGGCGACTCCGCAGAGGATAGCCTTGTCTATTTAGGGTTTCTCTGTCTTTCTTCCAGTGTTTTGTAGGGATTCAGGTCCTTCTTGCCACTTAGGAACACCTTCTGAAACTGATAGGACACCTCCTTTTCCTTTCTAGGCCATTTTTTTTACCTTTTTAGGGATTTTTCCACCCATTCGCAGGTACCAAGCTAAACAGTTGCAAGTCAAGGATGCATTCGCAGCCTGCTATACTGGCAACCTGCAAGTCACTCGCGACCCAGCAGTAGAGCAACTCGCGAGTGCCCCTAAAACAACATTTTTCAACATTTTTGTGGTTTTTTTGTTGTTTGAGGGTTGTTTGGTAGGTTTTTTGGGGTCCTCTGTATATGCATGACTCAAAGGAGTGAGTGCCATCTTTGTTAGGTGTTCTTTATCTATGTTGCAAGTCCTTTTGTAGCATTAGGGCTTGCTCTTTGCTCTCCCCCCCCCCCCTCCCCTTTGCTTTTTTTGACTTTTGGCTCATGTTTTTGGTNGTCAACCTCTGTTAATGATCTTTGTCTGAACTCAGAAGCTTATTGGTCTTTGTTTCCTTCTTCTTTTGTTGGTTAACTTCACCATGCCAAAGTAGATGACTTGTCTCTTATGCAAACCTTCCTTCCAAGTAGGGTTTATACTGACTTTAGGGTAGTCTAGGGTCTGTTTGGTGGTTATATAGCAAAGTTCCTTTTGCTATGTTTTTGTTACCTGCATACTTTAGTTTGTAGGTTGTTTTTTCTTTTTGCATTCATAAAAGAAAAAGAAAAGAACATATAGTGCTTTCTATGCACATAAATTAGGGTTTAGTGTAAATTACATTGCATGTTATTGTTCTTGGAAAATAAAAAAGAATTTTTTCTTTCGTGGCTTTCAAGATTCTGTTTGAAAAAGAAAGAGAAGTAGTTTTTGCTTTTTGCATTTCACGTTCTCTTTTGTTCAATCATCTTGTTTCGACATTGAGTCAAAACACTATTGGTTTCACCTGCGCCACCCCCTTTGAGTAATCAACAACCCTTTAAAATAAACGCTTAATATCTAAAATATATTAGTAACTATTTGTTTCTCGGGACGACACACACTAGTCTAGGCTAGTGTTTTGGATTAGGGATATCTTAACTGCCCAAAACTTCAAACTCAAACATAGTGGCCTATCTTTTAGGAAATCCAACTTCGTTGAGAAAGACACTGGAAAGCTCCTCTCACACAGGAGTCAAGCACGAGCTCGGGCGATACTGAGTTGTTGGAGATACCCCTCCTCTTCTCATTAAAGCATACACCAAAGCTAATGCACATTTGGGGACTTACTCAGTACCTCCTCCCAGCCCTGTGTGGTGCCTAGTAAAGTTTAGGTTTCGGGCTTAGCTGCCCTGCCCATGTGCGTCCGCTGGACTGACAACTATTCCGCTGAACTTTCTCCGCGATTTTGGTAGTCGTATTATCTTGTCTGCTAGGATCTTACACAGGTGGCAGTGGAAGGCTATTTACATTGCTCCTAGGGTAGTCTTGGAAGGTAACCTCGGTAGACAATTTGGGAGGGCGGTTGGGTCATTCCGATGCTTGCACCCAAAGAACTCTTCACGAGATGCAAAGTAACTACTCTCTGGCCTTCACCAGTTAGTTCTGGGCCCTCATCATCCCAGACTTTCCATTGGAAGGTACCTCCATTTTCCTGGTTTGGTACTTCGATCTTTTCTGCTAGTGGTGTGATCTTTGTATAGTTGGTTGTTTGTCGACCTCAGACTTTGTCTTCCTGTTTGAAACTATGGCTAACACCCCTATGAACACCAACCAGGAGACCCCCTTGCTAGGGACTCCTTGTACTATTCCTCTCACAGGGAATGTTGGTGTTCCTTTGATGGCCACCTTGAATCTACCTGGATTCACCCTAGAGCTATCGGTGTAGTTGTTTTCTACTCCAACTGTCATGAATGCTCTTGATGCTTCTCATGTAAGCTCCTTATATCAAGGGCATCAAAACATGGCTTCCTCTTCACATGTAGCTGCCTCTCCTCCTCCTCCTACCTCATGCGATGAAAGTTCTGATACTAGTAATCGGCAGTCTAAAAGGAGTAAAAGAAAGAAGAATAGGAAGAACACTTGAAAGCAAGGGAGCACCCGTTCAACCTCTACAGGTCAAGTTGAGCCTCACCACCCAGCCTCTCCAGTTCATGCTGGAGGCACCCATCCAACGACTACATCATGTCGAATGATGGATCTAGTCACGCAGCCTCTGCAGTTCCTACTGAGGGAACCCGTTCAACCTCTGTAGGTCAAGTTGAACCTCCCCATCCAACCTTTGTTGGTCATGTTGGATCCAGTTACCCAGCCTCTCCAGTTCATGCTAGGAAATCTTCTCCAACCTCTGCAGGTCATGTTGGACCCAACCACCCATCCTTTGTAGGCCATGCTGAGGGCACACACTCAACCTCTGAGAAGCATGTTGATTCTAAACATTCACCCTCTGTTGGTCATGTTGGTGGAGCCTATCCAACCTCTGCAAGTCATGTTGGACCCAGTCTCTCAGCCTCTGCAGATCAAGCTGGGGGCAGACTCTCAGCCTCTGCAGATTAAGCTAGGGGCAAACAGTCAGCCACTGTGAGTCATATTGACAGTGTTGAAAAGACTAACTGTTCAAAACAAAAGCTCAAGTTCCCTTGTCAGCATTGTGAGAGTGACCACCTTACTCATCAGTGCCCTACCATCGCAGAGGTGCGAAGAGTTTCGTTTCAAGGCTATCTTGTTCTTGAACAAACTGAAGCTTCTCAACAGCTTACTCAACCTTCGGTTAATCTAGTGGTCGAACCTTCCCAGTCTTTGGTTCACACCACTCTTCCGGAGAGTGATCCTTATGTGATTGAACCAATGTCATCTTTGGTCAATCCCACTCTCCCTTCGGAGAGTGACTTTCATGAAGCGGTTGAATCAATTCCATCGTCGATCCGTCCCACTATTCTTTTGGAGAGCGAAGTGTCTGCTAGTCACATTTTCTTCACTGCCAGTTCAGAACGTACTAAACAAGGGGGCACTGAACTCGCTTCGGATGAACCCCCACCAAGCTCTCGAATTGCTTCCTTTGATTGGGATAGCCTAGCTGAGTCATGCCTTCCTTCTGATGCACCTTTCCAGATAAAGGTCAAAGTTGGACAGTACACGATTGCTCGGTGTATTTTTTATGAAGGAGTCGCAATTAGTATCTTGTTTGCTCGTGCTTATCGAGGCATGGGATCTCCGAACCTTGTGTTGACTGCTAGTCAGTTACTGGCTTTTGATAGAAGAACTAGTACAGCCTTGGGAATTATTGCGCAAACACCTGTTACTTTGGGTGGGAAGACCGTCTTAGTTGATTTCATGGTGATAGAGGACCCCTTGGACTTCAATATGCTACTCGAGCGTGATTATGTTTATGCCATGCAAGCTGTGGTGTCAACGTTCTTTCGTGTGATGTACTTTATTCACAACGAAGACATCGTCACTATCGATCAGTTGGATTTTCTTGATCCCTCTCCTGACCCAACTAGAGACCCGTGGGTGATCTATGTGGCCTCATATCCCTTGCATTCAATTGCTACTGAGGAGAAGCCTATGTGTTCATGCTTACCTTCTCGAGACTCGGTCCCAGCAGTTGACTAGGTCATCCATCCTACACAGAATGTGGAGCCCGCTCTCTACTCTATTGATTCATTTGAAAGTTAAGATATGTGTCCTATCTGGGATGGTCTACTTTCTTCTGACAAAGTCTTCCTTAAGTCTTTGATAAAACCTGACCTCCTTATGGATGTTGGTTCAGTTGTGACTAAGTCTAACCTGATTTGCTTAATAAGCATAATCTTTCCATCGATTGATCTTCTTATGTTAGTCTTGTTGAGTCTTTGGACTCTCCCTTTGAACAACAAGTTAGTGATCCTGATGAGTTTGATTTTTCTTCTAGATTTTTCAACTCCTGTGATACTGATTGTTCCTGCAGACTCTATCTCCCTTGTTTTTTGCTCTTCTTTTGAGGTTGATCTTATTGATTATAAGCCCCCAGGCCTTGGTACTATAGAATCTTCTTCGGTTGATTCTGCCTTGACTTCACCTTATGTGAAAGATAGCAAAGTTGCATGTGTTTCTGCCAAAGTGACCTGCATCGGATCTTTTCTTTTGAATATGATCTTGATGTTGTAGTTTCTTGGAGATAGGATTTGTAGTTGGATTCACAACTGTTTACTAGCCCCATTTTGTTGTTCAAGCTGTAACTGCATTTGCATGTACCCTGCCCACGCTTATGAACCTAATGTTGGCTTCCACACTTTCAGCTCGTTATATAAGCCCTCATCTCCGCTCTCATCATCGCTCAGCCTTGTACCATTTTTCCTCTGCAACTTGACACTTTTTTCCTGGAGTAGACATTCTCCGACTGTCTTTATCTTGTTCATGTTCCTTGCATTATGCTTAGGTCTGTTCCTTGCGCTTGGAACTAGTTTCGCCTGCCTCTGGCACTTGTCTCCTCACATTTAGAGCATTCTTCTAGCTATCCTTCAAGCTCATAAAAAACAGTAAGGAGGCCGCGAGTTGACTTTTCCAGACTCGTTAAAACTTTACGGGAAAGATATGGAGTTATCTTTAAGCCCTGGTCTGACTCCTTAAAATTGACTAGATTGTCGAGTTAACTTGTTTGTTCAGACTCGTAAGGTAAATTGAACAATCATCCATATCGGTGATAGTTTATCGCTTTTTCGGACCATGTGGATTATTTGTGAAAAAAGGAACACTCTATTTTCTTCGGAATCTAGAAGAGTATCTTCACGCATAGGCTTATCTCTTTTCCGAACCTAGAGGACTAAACTTACGGAAAAAGACCCTATTCGAGCTTAGTTTTCTCTTTTTCGTGCTCGGGACCTAAACATGAAAAAGATTTTGAGTCTTCTTTATGTCTTTGTCATGCTTGCTAAACCCTAGAACAAAGCATCGAGTTTACTGATGTCTGTACCATTCTCATAAATAAATGGAAATTTTTGAGCGATCTTGCATTCCCTCGCACTCGTTAAAACTAGAGCATTCTGCTCGCTTATGAAGGAGCGTCGGTCTAGTGATAGTTTACCCCTTTTTCGGACCTTGCCGACTAACTACGAGAAAGGCATACCTTATTTTGCCTGGGCTAAGAGAGTTCTCCTTCGGATTGTTTTACACTTTTTCGCAGTGTTCCACGAGGACGTGTCCCCTTGGGTGGGGAACGCGCCCCCTCGCTCACCCATGCTTCCGGGACGAGGAAACTCCTCGAGGAAACGCGTTTCCCCACGTTTCCGCAAGTGCGAAACATGTTTCCCCCTAGGGGGGGCTTCTAGGCGCCCCTTGTTTCCCCCTAGGGGGGATTCTAGGCATCCCCCCCAAATTTTCATCTTTCACAATAAAAATAAATGCAAATTAAAATATTAAAGTGTTTAAAAATTAAAACATAATTAAACAAATATTAAATTAAATCCTAAACTAACCTAAGAGTCTAAGGCCTTCCTAAACGCTATCCTCTCATGATTTCATTTCATAATTATATTGCAACTAAACTTGAAGCAGACGTCACCATTCTAACTTCTCAGTGTTCATTGTTCGGTATCTATTTGACTATTTCAGACTTCAACATTTGTTCATTATCTTTTACAAATTTGAATTTTGAATTTAGATATACATTGCATAATGATAATTATGACATTTAGTTTTTAGTTTTTACATGGGTATAGTAACATAGTTCAGTATCATTTACAAATTTGAAATTTTATATGCTAATAACTAATAGATGTACACCCCATAATGATGAATTTAGATTTTAGTTTTACTTTTTACATGGTAATAGTTACTGTTGGGATTTATTATTTTTATATTTTAAATTAATTTTTATGACCTCGACGTCCCCCCGTTTCCCTTAACTTTCCCTAAAATTTGGGGTAGCTTCCACACGTCCCCCTTGTGTGTTTCCCAGCTCCCCCGCCCCGGAAACTCCGTGGAACATTGCTTTTTCGAACTTGGGAGACTAACTTTACAAAAAAGCACCCCCTGGAGTCTTCTTTGGAGTTTTCAGACCTCAAAACTATGAAAACACCGCTGAGCGTCCACTAATTCGGGCTCGTAAAATCCACGAATCAGTGCTTTATCAAGCATTCTTCTGTTTCTTCTTCGAGCTTGTCAAAAATGAAGGGCCCGACCTTGCTTTCTTGGACTCATTAAACCTTTACAAGAAAGAGGGAAGGGAATCATTCACAGGATTTTTACATCATGGCAAAAAGTCTTGTCTCCTTGAACAAAGCACCAGTTTTGAGTCTATCAACAGTTGGGTCTCAGTTTTTGACCTTATCCCGATTCAGAGTTTTTACTCCTCCAGTTGGTTTATTTTCCAATTATATGGGGAATCTGTCAATGTCTCCTACATTGCAGTTTTGTGTCGTTGGTCTCTTTGTGTCAAAAGCTACCTAAGTCACTTTGTGTCGTGCTCACTGTTCAAGGATTAAACCTTTGTCGGCCAATTTGTAGTTTCCTTGACCTTTTGTGTCGGCCATTCCCTGGTGTCAGTTCATTACATTTAGCCTTCGGCGGTCCTTGGTCCAAAACTTTATTCCAATTCCAAATCCAATCAGTCTTTGACTTACCTCGTGTTGTACGATGAAGGATGCCTTAATGCCTTCCTTCCAACGGATTTCATCCTATCGATGTCAACACATCTTGCCCGGGGAATGAGATTTAGAGTTTATGACAGTACCTTGGGGATTGCAGTCATCAGTGGCAATTTCCCTCGCTATCGAGTTGTGGGGATCCCTTAATGTCTCCTACTCGATGGATTCTTCAGGTGTTCAACTTCAAGACCTTGTATTCACACTTGTTAGAATGTACTAGGTACCTTGGGGACCGTTTTCATTAATGGTGGTTTCCCTCGGTAATCAAACTGTTTCCTCCATGTTCGACTTCAGCTCCTTTATTCGCATGGTTAGGATTCATATCTTTTGGGCTGTTTGGATTGAAGACCTCGGGCTGACAATAGCATCGTCATCTTTTGCTATTGCCCGAGTTGTGCAAGACCTTGTCCCACTTCATATGACATTTGTTGAGACATAGATCCATCTTGTATTTTTTGTGGCTATGATCGATTATTAAGCATGGATCCATCTTGTTCAGTTGTGTCCATGACTCCTTTAGATTTGATATGGTGCCTTTTTGCATATTGTGCGACCATGACAGTTACATCAGTTATACATATGTTGGATCCGCCTGTATATTTATGGCGATGACTTGTATAAGGACCTGTATGTCCCAAAGATCGGCTTTGTCTAACATTTATCTCTCTTTTAGGTACCTCTTTTCGAACCTTTGATCTTGGATTCTCTGCTCTCTCCATACTTAGTTGTTTCCTTTTTATAATGTATTTCGGCTATTGTCTTCCCCTCTAGCCTCACACATTAGGGGGCATCTGTTATAGCCCAAAATGACACATCTCTGCCTGTGACCACTTTCCCATGATTCCGTCACATGTCGACACTTCATGAAAGTCACTGAAAAAACACCTAGATTGGAGGAGCCATATCCGGAGTTTTGTAACTCCGTTTGACCTCTTCTCTGGACCGTTGGAAAGGTATTTGAGTCAGGAACAACTTTACAGAAGCCTCCAAAGTCTGAAAAATGCCCAGAAGTACACCCTAAAAATGAGTATTTTTTATCTACTCTCGATTTTTGTTAAGCAAACTCATGACTTTTGTTAAGCAAACCCACGAGTTTCACCTCTATACTCGCGACTTTGCCTTCATGCTACCCGCGGTTACATCCTGTAGTGGTCAAAAATAATAAAATTATCAAAAATTTCGAATTTGAGGTGGTTTGGGAGGTTATGGAACTGAATTGGGAAGTTGTATCTGACCCCTATTCGACCCTATCTCTTCATAAATGTATAAATAGAAGGAGAGAGGTCCATGAAAGGGGACTTGAACTTTTGCATTGTTATGCTGGAGGAATTGGGACTCTCATCCCCCCTACCTTTGCCCTAGATGTCATCCCCTTGTGTTGCAGAGCTTGGAGGTCGAGTTCCTTAGAGAAGAGAAGCAGAAGAACCAGATCAAGGTTTTGTGAGCTGCCTAGCGTGAAGAGAAGAAAATCTTTGTACTTCTTTCATGACTAATAAAGATGTGATGCTCTTTCTCTTCAAATCAATGTGTCTTGTATATTGAATCTCTGTTCATGATTAGATGTTTATGTTAATCGGATTAGGGTTTCATCCCCCCTACCTTTGCCCTAGATGTCATCCCCTTGTGTTGCAGAGCTTGGAGGTCGAGTTCCTTGGAGAAGAGAAGCAGAAGAACCAGATCAAGGTTTTGTGAGCTGCCTAGCGTGAAGAGAAGAAAATCTTTGTACTTCTTTCATGACTAATAAAGATGTGATGCTCTTTCTCTTCAAATCAATGTGTCTTGTATATTGAATCTCTGTTCATGATTAGATGTTTATGTTAATCGGATTAGGGTTTCATATTGCTTTGATTATCATTGCTTTACATGTGGTCATATTGGTTTGAGGAAGGTAGAATTTGTTTTGCAGGTCTCTTGGAGCAAGAGGAGCAAGAGTAGGATTGAAGGGCTGCTTGGATCAACCTGCATTTGACTAAGGTATGAACCATTCTAATCTCTGAATCTTGTTTACATTAACTTGCAGAACAATATGCATCTCTCTTTCAACCCTAGTATGTTGATGGCCTCTTAACCCCCAGCCATAGGAACACTTTCCTCTACAACACTGAGATGAAGCAAAATATACATTTTAGGTGGTTCTTGTGCTTTTTTTTTCCGAGGAATAGTTGTTTTCTTAGATTTATCATTCTCATTCCCATTCGGTAGTGTGCATGATATTGATGCTAGTGATACTTGTTAAAGTTAGTGTAGCTACGAGACCCATTCTCAGAGAATGGTTTCCTAGTCAGTTGACTAGGATAGAGTAAGACCCTTGAAGGTACCCTAGGGCCCCCAGTAGTCTTCTGGGGTTCTTGGTCTAGGACCAAGCAGGTTGATGCCATGGCAAAGCCCCTAGCATGTGGCTAGGGCCCCTATATGCCTCTAAGGTATTTTGGTCTAGGACCAAGGATGTGATGTCCAAGTAGAGGCAGAGATATATTCTAGTATAGGACCAGGGACACGATGTCCAAGTAGATCCTGCAGGTAGTTGATCAACTTTCAGTGTGAGACTGAAACTCAGCTTAGTACTGAGAACCATTCTGTGAGAGAATGGAGGACCCGGTTAGGGTCCAGGAATTGATCAACTTGATTGAATGTGAGACTGAAACTCAGCTTAAGGCTGAAAGCCATTCATTAAGAATGGAAGATAATGATGTCCCCTCTCCTAATCGGTTATTGCTAGGTTGATTCTCAAGGGACTGGCCACCCCTTGACGATGTCCCTAGTACCTAACCCTTAGGAGCAGTGTCAAGGACAAAATGATTGTACCATCCGTTTGGATCTTCCCCCTTATACAATGATGACAAAATATATAAAACTATGTATCTTGAGAGAGAGAAAAGTCTTTGGTCTTGTTGGTCCTATTTGAATGCTTGTCCACCTTTATGATCTTGTCATTGACTCATGGTCCTTTTCTTACTTGGTCCTTGCACTCTCACTTGTGTGCACCCTTGATTATGATGTCTCCTATTTTATGGAACGTATTGTCTATTAAAGACCATTGGACCTTGTATTGGTCTATACACTTTATGTTATCCACCTTATGTTGGACCTATGGCCTTTCACTTTATGACTTTTACCTTTAATTAGTTATGTGTTAATCTTATTAATAAAATCTTTATAATTTATTAATAAAGATTTGTGAACTATTTAAGTCTTATGTCATAATTACTTTTTAGTTTTATTTTTTATTTGGACCACTTTCCTGTTCCTAAGTTATTCTAAATCTTTGACTACTCTTATTAGTTGACAAATTACTTACTTTATAGTTTTATTGGTTTTATTATAATAAAACTTTTACTTTATGGTTTTACTGTTTTATTATAATAAAACTTTTGGACTCCTCTTATTTCATAACCGTTTACTTTTGGTCCACCTATTTTTTTATTCTATCTTTTTAGATGTCCCTAACCTATATATAAATGAAAGAGCTTACCTTTACGGATCTATCCATCTCCGTGATTTTTCCTCACGTGTTTGCCTACGGTGATCTCTGCGATTTTGTGATTTTTCCTCACGTGGTTGCCTACGGTGATCTCTGCGATTTTGAAGTATTTTTCCCTCACAGGCTCTGCACGTTTTGCCTCAGCGATTTCTTTTTCGGTTATCTCTGCTCCATGTTTAGCCTCTGCGGGTTCATCTCCGGATTCACTTGGCATTAATCTGTGCTTGATCTCTGCGTTTTGTTCCTCGGGTCTGTCTCTGGTCTCTTCTCATGCTTGTGCCTGATCTTTGTATCTTCTGTCCCGAGCACAGTGCTCTCTGCCCAGCGTTTCTCTCACGGGTTTCTCTTTACGTTTTTATCTTCAAGCGTGGGGTTGCCTTTCTCTTTGCAATTTTGTCTTCAGTGTGGGAGGTCACGGGCTTACCTCTCTCTCTACATTTTTTTTGTGTCCTCAGTGTGAGAAATCACGGGCTGAACTTGATCTCTTTGTGAGATATGTGGGTGAGTACTTACAGTCGTATCTCTAGACCTGTCTCTGTGATTGAACTCTGCGTTAGTTCTTAAGGGTGTTTTCCTATCAAAGTCTACAGCACCTGTGTGTTTTTCTTACCTTTGGTCACTTGCTTTGATTTTATGCCTGCACTGCTAATTGATTGAAGATCAAACTCAGCATCTATTTACTCCTATCTGACCCCTCTTTCTCTCAAGGTACGTATATGGTTTAACGAGTCTGACTTGTCCTTTCAGTGACAAGATCAAACTCAGAACTATCTGAGTATAAGGCGGATCCAACTAATGGTTATGATCTTTTACCTTCTATAGTTTATTTGAGATTTAATTTACTGCAAAGGTTATTTATTATTTTTCTGTACATGACATTTGATGAAACACCTCAGTGATCAACTTTAACGCAGTAATCAGCAGAGCGTTAATAACGCAGTGACCAGCAGAGCGTTAAGTTGAAAGAGATGAGAGTTATGTTGTTAAATTTTATTACAGTTTAAATTTTACCTAAGTTTTTATATGTTGATGTATTGAAGTTTATTATTGGTATTTAAAATCATCTAACCTGTGAAATTCAACAATACTTTGGCTATGTTTTGTCACAATCGAACTCTGAGTTGTAAGTTACCGTGATTTCCTTTATGTGGGTCAAGAAGTTCAAACTTACAGGCAGACTTTCGTAAGTTTCAAGTTATATCGTTGACTCATCTCACCTTTCAAATTGTCAATCAATCATTTCTCTATGCTTATTAAACATCATCCACGATTTGGCCTTGTCGCATTTTGACTCGCATAGATGACCTGGAATCCATTTCTTTTTGTATTTGTGACAAATTTCTCCCTTCTTTTTAAATTCTAGCCATCATCTTCGGAAATCTTCAATAAAGTTGTGGGTAATGTTGTTCATATCTTCGATAAATTTGTCAATTTTATATCCTAATCCGTCATAGCGATAACCCATTTTAATGGTGGCTTCTTGGTGGTACCCACTTTATTTTTTGAAACAATAACTCTCAAAGTAAAATTAAAGTTTTTAATTTATACTTTTTATATATATGAATATGAACTATTTTAATTGTACAGATAGATGGAACAAGAGAGTTTTAAAATCTCTACGTCAGCGAAATTGAAGGCTGGGTGAAGTGTACGGATGTATGAACAGGAGTTTCAACCGAATGTACGAATGGGCCATATAGTGGTGACATTTACAGCGACTGACAGAATTGACAGTGGCAGCTGCTACGGAAATTGTTTTGCAACAGATAGTATGGATTGATGGTCATTGGACAGTTGTTGTACGAATCAGAGTATGGACGGATCAGTAGCTGAGTGTGCACAATAAAGCAGGTATAGGTTGTATGGATGCTGTAAATTGTAGACTGTACAGACCAGAAATGTGAAGGTTATGTTGAATTAACCCCAAATTTGCTCTAACCCCAAATTTGCTCTAACCCGAAATTTGCTCTAATACTACCAATGTAGTGTACAATCCTTGTTCACTAAGGGATTAATATAATTCTGCAATATATATAAATATATATATAAAATATGAATGATTAATAGAATGATGATTACAATGAGCCTCATGATGGTGTACATATATGCATTGACTGGTCACAATATAAGAGATTGTCCTTTGACCTTTCATTTAGCTTAACTATTATTATTATTATTCAGTGTTCCATGGGGACACATCCTGCAGGCTCAGGGGCGCGTCCTGTGTTTCCCATGCCCTGGGGATGGGAGGGGATGCATGGCAAAATATTTCGCCATGTTCCCCTTTCTACAAAACTCTGTGAAACATGTGGCAAAACATCTCACCAAGATGCATGACGCATTTCACAGAAAATGGGACGTTTGGGCGCCCCCTTCCGAAAAGCAGGATGCCCAAACACCCCCTCCTGATGTTTGAGGTTTTTTTCACTAAAAAACTCAAAAGATACTAAACCTAACTTACCTAAGTCAAGCCTAACTTTTGAGTTTTGAATATAGATACAAGCACTGATGACCTCAGACTTTTTTACTTGTCACTCTTTACTATTTTTTACTTGTACCTTGATATATGTTGTGTTATATAATATATCTGTAGGTGTAGTTTTGAAGAGGGGATGTACTATTTCAAATTTCTACGTGTTTATGATTCAGATGTATCTACTGTTGAGCGGCCTTTTTAGGAGATTACAATCCACTTTGTCTTCAGACCAGAATCCAACATTAAAAGCAGTAAAACCCTTGATTACAGCATATTGTTGGCAGTGCTTGAAGACTGGGTGAGCACAATGGACATAAAACTGCTCCTTAACCTCTCAGATCTGATAAAAATGCTCTTCCAGTAGCTTTTCAAAGGATCATATATGACATGCCCTAGCGCTTATGGAGTTGTTTGGCATGAGGGTGATGTCTTCACATTATGGACTCCTTGTCTTAGGAGATTACAATCCACTTTGTCTTCAGACCGGAATCCAGCATTGAAAGCAGTAAAACCCTTGATTACAGCATATTGTTGGCAGCGCTTGAAGACTGGGTGAGCACAATGGAGATAAACTGCTCCTTAACCTCTCAGGTCTGAAAAAAATGCTTTTCCAGTAGCTTTTCAAAGGATCATATATGGCATGCCCTAGTGCTTATGGAGTTGTTTTGCATGAGGGTGATGTCTTCACATTATGGACTCCTTGTCTTAGGAGAACGCCCTTCATGTACACACATTTCTGTGTGGATTTAGCCCTCTCAACGGCTATGTTTGACATGGTGTAGCGTGGTTTGAGCCTTGTGATGTGAACGTCCTAGTGCATCTGGGCACTCTTGGCATGTGGATCTATTCAACACATACTTCCATCCATGTTAGTGTGCTCCTTGGGTCTCCTTTCTCTTGGCACACATGTTGAGCCACTTTGATAGTTCATTGCTTGCATGATGGGGCCATCCCCTTCCTTGGAGTTAGTTGAGTATTGTCATGACCCTTCATGTGGATTGATGCTACAATCTTGTTCGTTGACTCCATATTTCAAAGATCTAGTCATTTATACATTCTTTGGTGAGTTGATACCTTGGATGCTGAATTATTGAGCCATTTGAAGGTGACATTCATGATTCTAGCTTTGAGGACTACTTGTGACATATGATCATCATTGACGAGGCTCCACTTTATCCTTTAATGGACCAATCCTTGATTTAAGGCATTGCAGCAAACATGATGAGGATTATCTTGTGGATTGACCCCTTGCTTCATGGATCTACTCATATGCACTTATTTTGAGGGTTGTTACCACTTGGATGAGGTTTTAGATGGTTCAAAGTTCAAACCCTAGATGAAAAAAGACCCTCCCACTTATGAAGGCCACATTGCACAAGTTCATGCATGGGATGTCTCACTTGGAAGAAGCTACATGTGGCCCTTGGATCATACTTCATGATTTCATACCTTGATGAGAGAAGCATCTACCTTGGAAGAGACGTGGCATAGCTTGCTGATTATTTTCTGCATCGTTTGACGTGTCACTTGAGTTGGTTAGAACTTAGAAGACTCCAAGTTATTTTATTGATTATTCTTAGAGAGAAAAGTGTATCTAGAATTCAACAATATTATTTTATTGTAAAGGTTGAACTATAGACTCTATTTAAATATTAGCTACATCATTTGTTCCTCATGGTTATATTGATAAGTAAAACCCCTCAGCTTAGTTGAATCATGTAGGAGATGCATTTGAAGGTGCAAACAAGCACATGTGAGGCACCATTTCGATTTCTCGTCTCTTGGATATTTTGGACTTTATGTTGAGTAGCTGCTGTATGTTGTTGATGGGATAAACTCTAGAAAGCAAGTTTTTGCAGATTGGAGGAGCCTAAATGTGAGGTTGTAAACCCTCCTTAGCTCTTGTTGTAATCTTGGATATTAAGGAAGATTTCTGCTATAAGAAAAGATATAATGCCGCCTAAGTCACAAGATTCGGCGAATTTGAACCTTGAGGTTCGAATTCGCCAAATTCCAAGGGAAAAAAAAATTCAAATTAAATTCGCCGAATTTTAAAAACGAATTTTATCGAATTCGAATTTTATTCAAATTTGAATGTAAAGGCGAATTAAATGCCGAATTTAATAAAAAATCGAAAAAATAAAAAAATAAAGGTGGTTTTAACCCTAGTGCGCTCACAGTTTAGTTTTACGGTTTGGGTTTACCCTAGTATAAAGTTTTCCAGGCGCACTCAGGCCGCAAATTCACGGTAGCTCGCACTGCTCAGTTTCCTCTCTTCTCCATGGCAGCAGCCGCACAACACAAAGGCTTTTCTCTGGTTTCCCTCACTGTTCAGTGTTCAGCCACACAACGCAAAAGCTTTTTCTCTGGTTTCCCTCACTGTTAAATTATGTATTATGTCATTATGTTCTTTTTAAATTCTGTATTATGTTATAAACTTAAAGTTTATGTCTTTCTGCTTTCTGTTATGTTAATGTGTTTTTTTTAAATTATGTATTAAGTTATAAACTTATAAGTTCTAGTAACTCTGCTTTATTTTTCTTGTTTACTAAACAGTTTTATTCTTATGTTTAGGAGACAGATTTCAGTTTTATTGTTTATTTTTTAAACTATTTTAATTTAAGCATGCTGCATAATATATTTCATTTTATACGTTAAAATTTATTTCAATAGCAGATTTTATTATATATATATATATATATATATATTCGAATCTCAAACGAACCTCATCCAAAAATTCGAACCAAATCAAATGGTTCTGGAACTCGAATTTGAATTCGAACCATGTGACTTAGAATGCCACACATGTTAATCGCTGCTTTCATCCTATGAGGTTGTGTCCCCCACGACGCTTCCTAAAATTTTGGGGGGTGACTCCACCAATCCCCTAGGCATGTTTCCCCGCTCCTGCATCCCCACATCATACTTGATGAAACATTGAAAATAGCAGCAAGTTGGTGTACATTGTGAGATGTGCTTTTTACCTGAGGGTGTAGGTTACCATGACCTAGTATTGTCAATGTCTAAGACTGTAAGTAAAAACCTTTGGCCAAGCAAATATTCTCCATTAGACTTTTTCTAGATCTCACCTTGTCTATTTTATGTCAGGAAGAGGGTGCCTCACTTGTGTTCTATTACTAGTAGTTGCAATATATTAAATATTTCTCACAGAAAAGGAGCAGTCCATTCAGGAAGCTTATCTTCAACTTTGGCTTATCCATTTTAATTTATATTCCAAGAAAAGCAAGGAATGCATGTGAGGACGAAGGGATTGTTTTTGGATGTTTTATTTTTGACCAAGTTTCATCTACTCTAAGCTAAAGGAGAGCACTCCAAGTTGGAGGTTATCTGGTTCATCATATCCATCATATAATTAATTTATCTTGACAGCATCAGGGCACCCGAGCTGTATTCAGCAATTATTCTTGGTAGGCTAATACGCCCTCCTTAGATAGACTCATGACACGTTGGCTTCTATTTCCAACCTAACTAGTGCACCCAACTTGAGGAGATAATTATTGGCAGGTATCAGTCAAACTACCCCTGCAGCCACTGCTCATGTCTCTAGTCGTTTGATGTCCTTGACATGGATTGCTGAGTTATGCAGCATCAAATCATCCCTGTGGTGTGCCTCGAGGTTCCAGCAGTTATTCTTAGCAGATCCTTTCTTTAGTTGGTATTGGACTAGCGCACTCTCCTTCTCGTGTTTTTTTGTGGCAGTGCAGAACTTTTCCAGCAAATTATTTTCTTCTTTTCATAATTCCATTCTATTGTAAGCAGGAAGGGGACACACCACTTGGAAGTTCTAGTTTCTTTTTCAAGACAAATTTTACAAGTGTTGAACACTCCACTTGTGTTGGCTTTTCCAAGATTGGGTGAGGATAGGTCCACCTGAAGCTATGGACTGACTTAGCATGCTTTTAGAATTTCTACTCTAAGATGGAGATATTCTTAGATGCTTCCTTTGTACATTTCCAATATCATTCTATACGAGATGGAAAGTTGATTGAGACAAAGTGATTGGTTATTCTATAATCCTGATTGCTCTTCTGCTTCCATATTTCAGGTTCTATTCACTTTCATGACAGACTGTAGAGTTCATCGGAGACTGGTATTGGTGCCTCCTTTTCTTAGTGATGTGATTGTATCTATCCCTAACTGGTGTGGGAGAGAGATCATGTGCAATAACTTTACATCCCATCAGGATTTGCAGTTTACTCTGATGACTTTACATACACTGTTTTCACAACTTTGGTACTAAAGATGATCACTTCCTGGCCAGCAAATTTCACAAGTACATGTTGAATTTTGTAAGTGGTTTTGATAGCGTTCTTAGTTCATTGGCCTTGGGTTTATAGCCTAACCAATCAACTTCTCCTTTATTCTTTGATTTCAAGCCCATTGGATTTATGGCACCAGTCCAAAAAATACATAAAAAGAACAATTTATTTTGCATAGTTTAAATGATTTACTTGCAGATCAACAACTTGTAGTTGTTGCAAATCTGAAGTAGATTATAGCAGATTTATGAAGTTAAAATGATGATTGTACATTCTAACACAAGCCTAAAGTTTACTGGCTGTTCTCAAGTGTTTTAAAGCAAAAAAATGAATAATTTTGGAGATTTCAGTGAGTATAAATGGTAGATTTGAAGCCTTTTGCAGGTTACACTTGAAGACTTTTAAATTCAGATTACTAGAGAATCCCCTCTAAGAATAGGAACTTGAAAGCACTAGACCGAAGTGAGGGACAGCGCAAGGTGATATTGGCAGTTTCCCTATATGTTTCATTCAAGAATCAATCCCTTCCAGTTTCAAGTGACTACAGGACCCATGTCAAGGAAAACATAAATAAGGTAAATGAATGAATGAATGTATGTCTGTATCTATGTAGGCGTGATGCACATACAATAATCTAAAACTGTGGAAGATAATTGCTACTATAAATTGTTATTTATTATTCCAAGGCAAATTATTTACTAATATACAATTAATTTCATCCATTGTATTGTGAGGCAAAAGTACCAATTTAAGATGGGAAGTTGCAGAAGACACTTGATGGCAACCCAAAACGATTCACATAACAATTGTTGATGTGTTTCTCTTGTACTCGAAGGGCAAACTATTGAATGAGACTATACTTCTGCTATCTCATATGTGACAATTCCCTAAGGGTTTGTTTTCCACAGTACATATAACATCACTATATGGTAATATTAATCAACTATAATTATATTCTTAGAATAGTATTTTAATTATTCAAAGCCTTTCAATTTCCATTGAATGGTCAAACTTGTTCAACAGAGAAGCAAGTGAAATATCAGGAAGATGGGTTAACCTTGAAGCCCAGTTAATAATGTCAGCAATATAGCAAGACTAGGAGCAATATAAAGGAAGTAGTCTTCAGAATTTTTTTGCAAATCTGAAAGTATATTTAAAAATGAGAAAGTGCAGTGAGAAAGGGGAATACTTTTATCATTTCTCCTTGCTGCTGATCCTGCAAAGAGGACTCCACCACACGAATCTGCTCATTAAAATCAGCCTCGGCTTTTCGTACTTCTGCCATGAAGTTTTTCCGTTTAGCCATTGCTTCAGCCTCTTTATCCAGCGCTTTCTGTTCCCTGATCAAAGCCATTGAGAAATAAAGACATGCACAGTCAAAATCATAGGGAACAGAAAGATTCTTAACAAATGAAAACTCATTTTCTATATGGGAATTTATTGAGAACAACTTACTCAATTTTTTCATAACTTTCTTTTAATTCTTGTAATTCTAGACGACGTCTTTCAATCTGTCTCATCCGAGAAATTGTTTCATTTTCACGCAACTTCTCATCTCTCTCTAATTGCTTCTTGAGCTCCCCCTCTTTAGCAGAACTTGCTTTATCCATTATGCCCATCTCTTCCTCAAACTTTTTAGCCAATATGCTTTCCTGCAAGTATTACACAAACTGCCATAATGTGAATCTTGCCCCAATGAGATAAAATACTTTTTTTTTGTTTATTAGAAATGTCCTTCATTCGGGGCCAGTGCTTTTCAACCATTAGCTAAGAACCGCAACCCAAGGGCATCTAAGCCGTCAAAATCACCAAGGGATTGCACCTGGCCTGGGCCACACCAACCTTAACATGGCTGGATTTTTTGGTGACTCCTCCCAACTAAGTCACCCCTAAGGGTATTGAACTAGGTACGCCTTGCAAACAAAACCCACAACTTAACCGAGTGAACTACCGAAAATTGACAATGACATAAAATACATTGAATATGCAGAAAAACAAATAAATATACTGCCTAATAAGCAAAAATTGAAAAAGGTAAGACAAGAAAATCCTGAATATAGAAAAAATAATCCAACGACCTTTTCTTGCATGTAAAATACTACAGTACTGAGGCAAGCAACTAATGATGATAATTCTAAAATACAAACGTCATTTATCTAAATCAATGTTGAAAAAGTCGACATCGGCAAAAAGTCGGCAAGGGTCCCGAATACAACTTCTCGGCAACATCGGCAAAAAAAACGGGAAAAATCAAGAAAAGTCGGCAAACATTAAAAAATACAAAATACATTTATTTTTTTCCGAATTTTAAACATTTAAAGCAACAATAATATCAAATAAACACATTGCAACATAATTATGGAGAAAGCAATGATATATATCATCATCATGTAGTCATGCCAAATGTAAAATGATACATCGAAGTCTATATTGTATCATGAAACATCATAGTTGTCCAATCAAGGACTCAAAACTGGATAACCAATACAACATGACATCACATATATAAATGTATTCGAGGAAAACTAGCATCTAGCTATCTAATATCAATGCTCTCTTCCTGAGTTTTCCATTCATACTTCATATTTTTCCCTACTCCCATGATTAGTTTTATATAAAGTTTTTATTTGTCCCTCCATCTTATGACTTAAACCTAATTTTTGAAAGGTATATTTTATTGATTTGGTTGTCAGCCATTAAACGTATTTCTTGTTTTGGAATGGTGATAAATCATAGATGTATTTTCACTCCTCCCAAATTGAATTTCCGACATGAGCCTCACATTTAGCCCTAATTCATCTACCACTTGAAACATTGCTCTCTTTTTCCTACAATGTGCTATGATGATCACTCAAAACATGTTTGCTCAAAAAATTCCCTAATAGTGAAAAAAGTAATTCAATTACCATTGTGATCCTTCATAAACGGTAACATATTTTGTATAGATTATCCTTGCATAATTTGATCTTCAAATACAACAAAGTTTTGAAATATTTATACGGTAGAGGAAAGGTGTTAGTATACAACAAAATGGCTAAAATGGCAATTTTTTGGAAAATTAGCCATTTTAACAAAAATGGAGATTTTTTGGTAAAAGTTGGGAAAAGTCGGGACTTGCCATTTTTAGCCTTTGCGACTTTTTGAAAAGTTAAAAAGTCACGATTTTTTCTAGCTGATTTTTCGGCTTAGGGAAAAAATCACGACTTTTTAAAAAGTTGGCGATTTTTCGAAGAGTTGTTCAACACTGATCTAAATAACAACTCTAGGAAAGCATATCACATGGTGTTAATTTGAAATTTGATATTTGATTCAAAATATGGAACAACATGGGTTTTCCCTAATTTTCGACATTTGGCCATTATCAATAAAATGGTTATTTTATATGGTCAAACAATCTGATATTGATGTAATTTGCATTGAACAATCAAAGAGTAGGACTAGTATAGACCCATTTAACTCCAGTTATATAAAGCACCAAGAGGGATCAAATCTGCAAACCTTTCACCAGTAAACTACAGCACACATCCGTCTCACCGCTCTGCTACAATACACTGATGCATGCATTCTTATTTTTTATGGGACAGATGGACACTTCCCCCAACCGGGACTCCACTATGCTACAGCACAATTATTTTTTATATTTTTTATAGTTTTATGGGACAGACGAACACTTGCCCCCGTCCAGGATCCTTTATGCTACAGCACAATGATGCATGTATTCTTCTTTTTTATTTTTATTATTTCTTTTATTTTTTATTTTTATGGGACAGACGGACACTTTCCCCCCACCCGGGCTCCACTATGCTACAGCATATTGATGAATGTATTCTTTTTTTCTTTTTTTACCAACTTTTAATTTCTTTTTATGGGACAGACGGACACTTCCCTCCCCAGCCGGGCAGTAGAAATGCGCCTTCTCAGCACAAATATGAAAAGTTGCTAATCATGATTTATATTTGCAGACAAAGAACTATCAAGAAATTTGCATTATTCCTTTCAAAAGGCACTAAAGTTTTTCTTTATTTTCAGTACATTATAAAGAAACCTCCATCTACACTTCCCCCGTCCAGGATCCTCTATGCTACAGCACAATGATGAATGTATTCTTCTTTTTTATTTTTATTATTTCTTTTATTCTTTATTTTTATGGGACAGACGGACACTTTCCCCCCACCCAGGCTCCACTATGCTACAGCATATTGATGAATGTATTCATTTTTTTCTTTCTTTTTTTTCAATTTTTAATTTATTTTAATGGGACAGACAGACACTTCCCTCCCCACCCGGGCTAGAGGAATGCGCCTTCTCAGCACAAATATGAAAAGTTGCTAATCATGATTTATATTTGCAGACAAAGAACTATCAAAAAATTTGCATTATTCCTTTCAAAAGGCACTAAAGTTTTCCTTTATTTTCAGTACATTATAAAGAAACCTCCATCTAGCTTTGCCTGTATCTGAATACAATTCTGACAAACAAATAGAAAATGACCTCTAAAATAGTTCAAACTCTTGTTTTTAGAATATATATTTCTTTCAAACCAACTTTCTTTCACTACCTGAAGAAATTACTCATATTACATTTTCTACCTGAACCTGGGAGAAGACCAAAAGATATGATACGTTCACAATGCCAGAAAAGGGTGATCTGTCTCTTTGGAGACATCTAATAAAAATGAAATGATTCAAAGAATATAAGCATGGCACTTGCTCGAGGATGGAATACACAAATTAAAAAAAAGGTTAAAAAATTTAATGTCAGCACAATGTAAGAGATTTGGTAATTTGCAAAGAAATAAAGAATGGGAAAAATAAGTATAACTAATACTGAAGCTGATTTCAGGCGCCTCTTTTGGGGTTCCAAAGAGAACAAGGGAGAATGAATCAGAAAAACTCCTTTCTCAATGAGACTCCCAAACTGTTCTTTAAAAGGAGACATTTTTTTCAATTGTGCAGTATTGCTGCTTAGTAAAAAGAGGCAAAAGAACTGTTGCTTGGGTTTAACACTCTTCATTTATTGTATTTTTTCAGGGATAAAAACACAGAAGTGAACATGAATGTCAAAGCAGCAGTTTTTCTTCAAACTTCAGAGCTAGTAATACTAATGACTAATAGATGACTGGGGTTCCAGATGTAACACTATAATTAAAGACTGGCCAATCCGTCGTGACTTTATTTTTTGTACCCTTGTCTGGTGTCACTAGAAGATCATTCTTGGATTTCTTTATGTAAATATGACCCGAGAATATGTAAATCAAGCAAGGAGGTTATGCTGTTATATCTGGTCCTTAATAGATTTTAGAATGGTCAATTTCTAGAAAGCCCAATTTTCACTTGTAAGCTTAACTGTTGTTAAAACAAAAAAGTTGTTTGTGTGCCTTTAAAAAGAGAACAATGGCCAGCCAGAAATTTAAGCCTTCTAGCTGCGCTACAGGATGACCTAATTTAGTGATATGTTCAGGGATATGGAGATGCAAACAAAAATTCCAAGAAAATTAACAGCATACAAGCAAGGACCAATCTAAATCAATAGAGATAGACTACGAATACCCAATCTTGTTGTGACAAAAACACACTTAATGAAAACTATTCCAGCAATAGAGCCACCCAGAAAATACATTTGGGAAGCATAAATATCAATATGTTTAATCTAGGTTGACCAAAGAATGCCCAGATGAACCACCTGTATAGTATTATACCATGTAAATTGTTAGCATCACCCAAACATTACTAGCTAGGAGAAGCAGAAAACTTTCTGTTATATGTGTTCAAGCCAACCTTGCACTTCAAAAAAGTAATCTTTGTTGCATTTTGTGAGTTCCCTTACCTCTTTGGCAAACCATGCTTGCATTTCCTTTGTTCTGTTTTGCTGATCCTCAATCTCCTTCTGTCTTGTCTCTATTTGATAACATAGCGCTTGTTTACGCATCTTGAAATTTTGCTCCTTTTCAGAAAGTGACACAACCTCCAACTCCATAGCTTTTAGTTTGGCTTGTTTATCTTCATTTTCCTGCAGGTTGACAATCACAATCAGAATCCCAGAGAAAATTCAATTTGAGCAGCAACCCTCAGGAAAAACATCAACTTTTTTACCTCATTCCCACCTGTTTCACATTGCTGATGAAAAAACACCTCTTTGTAACACACACTCTTGGACTGATATCCCAAGCACTTAGCTTTGTCAATTGCAATTTTGTATCATATAAACCCTCACTAAATTTGGTGTTTGAATCATACAATATTTGCATGTAAGTTGAAACATACATAATATTTCTTGGAATTGCTGCTCAACACAGACCTGTGCTGCCCAGATCTGGAAAATGGGTAGGATTTCCAAAACAGTGGAAGATGGGAAATTAGCAGTTTCAAAATTTCAGGAAATGGTGAAGTGGCACATATAAAAACCAAAACCTAAAGAAAAATTCAGAACTACAACTATTTTGAAGTGTTCAACTCCAGCATTATAATCCTGGGAATCAATGTCACCTAGAGTAAGAAAAGAGGTACAAGTTTCAAAATTGGTATAGGCTTCAGATATTGCATTTTAAAAAATTCATGAAATGGTAAAGCAACATATCTATGTATATAGAAATATGAGAGGAAACTTTTTAAGCATTTTAAAAAATTCAAGAAATGGCAAAGCAACATATCTATGTATATAGAAATATGAGAGGAAACTTTTTAAAATACATAGTCTGCATAAAGATATATGTGTTGAATTTTCTAAGCAGCATCGAGAGCCCTTCTCTTCGGAGAATGGGACCACCTGGTCCGGGAGCACGGTGAAGACTCAACCCAATGTTGAGTGACCATTCTGTTGAATGGTAGATATCTGGTCTGGGACCATGATATAGACCCAGATCTGCCCTGGGTAGACTCAACCTTGTGTTGAGTAGACATCTGGTCCGGGACTACAATGTAGACCAGTCTGGGACTGGTAGACTTAGCATAGTTCTAAGTAGCCATTCTAATGGAGAATGAAGACACTGTAAGCCCTAGATTGGGTCTGGACATGTGTGTGGCCCTTTGACCCTTGATCTATGGGCTTGGTGTGCTTCTCCAAGGATTAGCTACCCTTGGTTAAGTTACCCTAGAACCAGATCTAGGTGTCACACAGTGTGTGAGGTAAAAGCATTAATAACTCTCTTGGTTTATGATGATGTACTTTTGAAATAAAAAAGGTACCACAGGGGCACTTGGAAAAAGGTCAAAGTCAAAAGTCAATTTAAATAAAGACTTTTGTACCACAAGTGGAATCAAAATTAAATAAGGACTTTTGATAAAAGTCAAAGGAAAACTAAAAGTATCTTTTTTGGTAAAAGTGAAAGTGAAATTAGGAAAAGAATAAAAATATTATTATTTTTATTTTTTCTAATCTTGTCCACTTACAGGTGAACAAAGGCTATAAAAGAAGATCAAGTCTTCTCATTTACAACACACAAGTTTTCTCTCACATGTGATGCTGTTATTTTACTGAAGTCTTCTTGAAGATTGTTTTTGCCTCAGCTAGGGCTTTCATTTCTAGCAAACCCTCAGCTAGGGTTTTTATCAGAAAATCAATCTTCGGCACTTTGTGGACAGCCACCTTCAGCTTTTTGTTTTTGGGGCTGTTTTCCTCTTTTTTCCGGGCAGCCATCTTTTCCCTTTCTCTCTCCTCACGGGCTGTCCATCTTTCTCTCTCTGGGCAGAAAGAAAAGGCAAGCCGGGCAGATCGGGCAGCAGAACAGTCAACGGACAGCCATACAATCAGATCCGTACGGCCATACAGTTGTACGGCAGCAAGGTCTGCCAATCAGGTATTTTTAGATCTGACATGGACAATCTGATTTTTGCAGAAAGGAGAGAGAAAATTTCTGTTTTTTTAAAAAGCCCTAAATTGGGAAATTTTTGTAATTCTGGAAATTGTGGGTAAAATTATCAGTCTGATTTTTACTGATAAATTTTACAGTACTGTGGGTAAATTCCAGTTCTGGAATTGAGGAACTTTTTGAAGAATTTGCTGAGTCATCTCATTCACGAGATGAGCTATTAATGCTTTTGGGGGTTTTGTCCTTTGAAGGTTTCCCCAGTGAAAAATATCGTGTCCATGTCTGCTGATGTGATGAATGTGTTTTAACTGCACTGCTGATTTGTTTAAGTTCATCTGCAAATGTTTAAAGTTTATGCTAATGCTAAAAATTCAACAATATGGGCAGGAACTGTCGAGTTCTAGCTTTAAAATTGCTCCTTCTTCATGATTTGATTGATTATTTCATTAATTTTAGTTTTTAGTGCTAGGCCCGCCCATAACTAAAATGATTTTACCATACAGAAATGGCATTTTCATGCTTGAATCTACCAGGAAAATAAATCCTGGGAAACATTTCCAAGGTTTGCAAAAGGGTTTCCATATGGTTTCCAAACTGGAAAGATTTCCTGTATGTAACAAAACCCCCAGTTGGAAATTTTGATTACGTAACTGAAAACGATAAGCAGATGCAGACTTTTAAATATAATGTACAAATGAAAACTGTCATCATAAATAGACAATACAGATAGGTAACATGTTGATTTTTATCACAGTTTCAGCGAAGGGGTAACATGTTGATGGAGATTTGGATGGCCAAGATTTATGCTTTCCTTTGCAATGATGCCTGGGTTCTTGATGATGTTGATCTAGTGTTGATGATTGGTTTAGGCTAGAGTATGATGTTGCACCTATGGTTTATCCTCTTCATATGGCTTCTTGGTGAGATGTGCTATCATATTTGGAAAAGCGCTCTGGCTTATTGGTATGATTTGACATGATTGGATGATGTGAATGGGTTCTCTTTGGAGAGCCCTTGCTTTTGGCTTCCTTATGTGGATGATAAGATGGATTCCCCATGGAGCATTCTTATCTTTCCTCACTTAGGCGGCATAATAGTTCTATTTGGTATCATTTGTGGCTTAACACTCTCCTTGTTTCATCATATTTGGCACATGTGATGACATTCTTTGGGCTTGTAGAGGGGGTTTGTTCCTTCATTCATGATGGTGGTCAGCTATTGTGGACACTTTCCCCTTGGTTTTGATGCTTCTATAATGGATTGATGGTCTCCTTGGTTCATGGCTTGATGAGTTGGCAAGGAGGTTGGCCTAGTTGATATGTGGACATCATTTACATGGACATTCATTCCTTACCAATGTTACCAGAACCGGCAAAACCGGCTGATCCAATCGGTTTTGGGCGTCTTTCGGTCCAGTTCGATGTTGCTGACCGGAAGTGGCCGGTTTTGTACCTGAACCCGCCTTAAAAAGCCTAAACAGGCCGATTTTGTACCAATCTGCATGCCATGGTTTTGAAAATGAAATTTTTAAAAATTAAAATTAAAAAAAAGGTAAACCCTAGACTCTTGTAATCATCAGTAATATTAAATTCTTAGAATATAATTTTTACTATTACCATTAATTGTTTCGCGATGTTTGAGAGTGGTTCTAACCTCAATGGACTTCATATGCAAAAAGTAGAATTTTAGATCCCATTCAGAATTCAACAGACTTAACAGTTTTCAGTATTTCAATATTGCAACGTTTCCACTGGATTATATCATGTATGACTCATGAGGGTATGGGATTGGCATTTAATTAAGAACATCAACCCCTCATGCACCTTGATGTTGGTGGTGTTGATTGTCGAACTCCTCTGTCATGACCAAAATAAAAATGTACCATTCACTCAAGCAAAATCATTTAGGAAGCACATGAAGCTTTTTCTACCTTATTTTAACGCTTGGATTAAGAGTTTCCATCATAATTGTACAGTGTTGACTAATGTCCTTGGAGGATCGACTGCAAGATTCAAGGTAGAGGCAAGAGCTAGAGATAGAAAAGGGGGGCACAATGTGCTATTGATGAATAGAATCCCAATATAGGGAAAGATTTTGATGATATGTAGTTATTTGTTGTAGAATGAAGTTTTTTCGACTCTAGGGCCCATTTAGAGCGTCTTTGTTTATGAATTTTGGGCCAGATATGGATTGCACTCAATGCTATATTAGTTATATGCACCCTTACATGCTATATACATGAGAACTTTGCATGTTTGTGTATAGTGGTTTGGATTCATATAAATGCACATGAATATATATGTTTTTCTTTCAAAATTTGAATATTTTAAGTAGTTTTTGGTTGACCAATTTTTTGGTCTGGTTTTTTTTCTATTCAGATTTTTGGGCTTGACCGATTTGATGACGAGTCTAGTTTTAATAACTATGTTCCTTACTTTGATGAAATACTACACATGGAGGATTTTACTTAATGGATAGATTGTTCTACACACATTTGTTGTGCCTTCCTAATGAGTGCTCACCCTTTGGACACACTCATCTAGGCGATGCTTGATGGGACGTTTTTGGAGGTGCATCTTGGCTTTTGGAGCAGTTGTCTTTTCGAAGTGTCTAGAATTGTGCCATGTCAACACCATTAGATGTACAGTGGCCTCGGAATTTCTTAAAAGTGGCCTTGAGATTTCTGGAAGTTAGAAATTCCAGAACAGTGATTTAAAGAGCCACGCAATATTTTTGTCGGGCATCCTTTCTGGATCCTTTTCATGGAGAGCATTTACCCTATTTGGGGAGGCAATCCACCTTTTGAGGGCTTTTTCTTGGAGCGCTACCTTTCAAGAGCCGTTGGAGGCTAGGTTTGACTTCTTGTCATCATCCATCCTCATTTGATGGATGCAGCCCCCTTCTTGGGCCTTTTTTCTCTTGGATATTGTACTTGTGGTTTTGACCACCATATTTCATGGATGTTGTTAGAGTTTATTAGGGTTTGTTGGAGTATTTTAATTTGTTTACTCCATCCTAGAATGGATCTAAGATTTGATGACTTGTTTATTGTTGTGAGGAGAAGGATTGAAACCTATAAGGGTTTATCCTCTCATTTATTTGTATGGTTGTAATTTTGAAGCTCTCTCTCTCTCTCTCTCGAGCTTAATTGAAAGTTGATACATCTTTTCTTAGAGTAAATCTTGCCCTAAGGGTTCCCTTCTTGTTCATGTGTGATGCTTTGATCTTCCTTGAAGCTTCATGGTTGTAAGTTGTATTGGATATTTACATTTTTATTTATATTTTATGCTTTTGCCTTTGATAATCTCCTTATTCAATTTTAGGCAGGTCTTTATGACAATTTGAACAATTGAATTTTGACTTTGAAAGGGTTTGCAACTCCACCCTTCATACAAATGAATGACTCAACCTTGATTCAAGAGACATTTTGATTTACAATTTTCACTTAAAGCAAATGTGTTACTCAATTGTTATCCAATTTATAAAGATAGTAAATTGAGGACTTCAATATTTTAGTTGTCACATGCACCATTGTTGTTTATCCACATAATGAGGGCATGACAATTTCAATTTGTGTGCTTGTTTTGTTTGCTAGATAAAGTTGAGTGTCAAATACTAATCAGAAAACATCAAAAGCATCCAAAAAAAATCATGCACCATCCACGTGCACAAATATCTTTAGACCCCCTTATTCCAATTTTGGGATAGGTCTAGGACACATTGGCACCAAAAATATGATTTATTATGATATCCTTTTTGCGATGATGACAATCTTTGTTTAAATAGAATAGTCAAATGACTTGGCAAATAGCTTCATCAAAAAGTTTCAACTATTTTTATGTCCCAATTGGGCGGCAGGTGCGAGGGGAATCCTCTTGGAACCCGATATAAAGATATTATTGACCTTCTCTTGGGGCATTGATGGGGCGATTAAAAGCTAAGCTATATGCATTGTACATGGGATTGGAAATAATATTCCTAAGAGACTCTCTTCCTGTTATCAAGCAAGGAAAAAGAATTGTCAAAGAGAGTATCAATCTATTAATAACCTTTGAAAGTATCAACTAGAGCCTTAATCAGGTAAAGGAAGCAAATATCTTGCATGTTCGAAAATATAACAACACTGTATTGCAGATAAGCTGGCCAATGAAACGACCAAATTGGATAGAGGGTTATTCATTCAAAATGGGGGCCTTCCTTAACAGAGGTGGCTCCCCTAGATTGGTGGGTTTTAGATTTCAATTTTTAATTACCAATTCAATGAACTTTAAAACAGGCGCCATGGCTTACATCTGGCAGTACCTTCTCTGTGCAAGGGCTCACTTGAAATTTATGGCAAGTAAGGGGGCCATAACACTCTTTTGTGCCCTTGGCTCCCTCATACGCTTACTCCCCCTCTTGTATGTTGTTTCCTTTATGGCCCTTTCCTGGTGTTTCCATGGTGTTATAGTGTGATAACTTTGGTGAGCGATACCAAGGGTACGACAAGTCTTGGGATGCTGGGTCATCTAGATGCTTCATGTTCTAAAGTTGACGATACTTACACAACTTCCTAGGCAGTGCAAAGAGTTATGGACATTCGCCTTCTCTACGTTTCGTTTGGTTGGGATAGGAGTAAAGCTTTAGCACTCAAGGTGGATTGTGGGGTGGGTACTGTGGAATCTCATTTTGTCCCATTTGTTGTGGCTTGTTTTCTGTGTGGTGGGAAACCCATTTCCTGGGTGAGAAGACATCATATTTCAAGGAATTTACTGCATGTTGAAATGGCCAGCCCCTTGAACTGGGGAGCAGCTGGGGTAGATGGTTTTAAACTTCTAAAGACAATTGTGAAATAAAAAGGATGATGCATCATTTGAATTCTAAGATGGATGGAACAAGGGGGTTATTTAATGGCAGAATCTCACATAATGCACAGCATGATGCTAGACAAGAGGATCTTGACAGTAAAGTGAAGGAGCAGGGGAAGAAAATTGACAAGTTGATCAGTGACACAGAGATGCACTTCAACATCACTCTCGGTTTATCTCAGGGCATGTAGTCTCAAATAGTTCATTGTGTGCCCTAGCTGATGGAGAAGGACACATTTTATCAGCCTGACATAGCTATTATGGAAACTTCTAACTCCAAGCGACCTGGTAAAGAAGAGTAGCAGATGGAAGAAGGCCACAGTGGCCATGTTTTCTCCTAATTTCTGATGTTTTAATGTATTTTACTTCCACTTTTATGTTAGAACAGTACACTCAGATATATAGTTGTAAGTTTTGTGTTAAGGTAGCAGACACAGTTTTATGGATGTATTCTGAGGAGAAGTTTTGTGATATAACATTACAGCAGATAGAGTTTTTTGAACAATCTATGATATGTAAATTTTTTGTTGATAATCCTCAACGTTTTTAATATAAATCAGATTTTACCCGTTCTAGTTAAAATATAAAATAAAATAAACTATTTTATGTGCGAACATGGATCACATTAGAAACTTTGTGGCATCATACTTGCTCTTGGAAAATCAAGCTATTTTGACAAATAAATGTTGGACCAATTTCATAAGCCACATTGGCTTGATACTTTATCAAAAAATTGCTAAATGGTTCTCTTACCAGGCCACAAAGTCTTAAAATTTGAGAACTATATAAATATGTGTGAATTTCTATTAGAAAATAATGAACCCCAAAAACTGGAAATCAATAGGAACCGGATTAAAAAAAGGTCGACCAAAAAATACAAAAAATATTCAAATTTTGGTTATATATATATATATATATATATAATATATATCCATGTGAATCCAAGATATTAAACACAAATATGCAAAGTTTTCCCATGTATATAGCAAGTAAGGGTGCATATAACAAAGCCCGGTGGGTTAGCTCAAGTGGTTGAGAGCTGTTTATGCTAGCAGAAGGTCTCAGGGTTAAATCCCTAGGTGGCTATGCCGGAGCCTCACTCGATGTCCCCACTGGGTTAGGCCCCGTAATCAGGGCCGACGGTTTACCTCGGGTACCATCCTAAAAAAAATGGAGAAGTACTTAAGGATTTCCCAAGCGATATTTCATCTTATAAAAAATAAAAATTAAAAAGGATGCATATAACTAAAATAGCACCAAGTGCAATCCATATCTAAACCAAAATACATAAACAAAGAAGCTCTAAATGGACTCCACAGTCCAAAAAACATCATGCTACATCAAATAACTATATATCATAAAAATCATTATCAATATTGGGATCCTATTCATTAGTAGCACCCTTTGACCCCCTCCTCTAGACACTAGACTTGCCTCTACCTCGATTCTCAAGGTCAATCTTCCAGGGACATTAGTCAACACCAATGTTATCAGAACCGGACCGGTCATCGAACCGGCGAAGCCCAAAATGTGAACCGGACCGGAAACCGGACCGGAACCGGAAAAAAAACCGGCTGACTAAAAAATACATAAAATATTCATATTTTGTAAAAAAACATATATATTCATGTGCATACATATGAATCCAAACCATTAATACACAAATATGCAAAGTTTCTCATATATATAGCAAATATGGGTGCAAATATCCAAAATAGCACCTAGTGCAATACATCTGTGAGGTTCTGAACCAAAGTACATCAACAAAGAGGCTCTAAATGGCCCCTACAATCCAAAAATAAACCATAGTACTAATGAATAACAATAAAGTGATCATATGGCACTACCCTACTAGCCACTACTTAGTACTACTAGAGTCTAGTAGTTTACTACTCATCATCGTCCTCCTCATCGTCATCCTCATCCTCTTCATCCTCTTCAGGAGTGGGATTTTGAGCCCCACTTGATTCCCCTGGCCCTGAAGATG
>LPNX011063053.1:132835-208615 GCA_001517045.1 Pseudotsuga menziesii
CAACACCCTCCAATTTTGATGGAACTTCCTAATCCAAGCGTTAAAATAAGGTAGAAAAAGCTTCCCCTGCCCAATAAAAGATTTTGATTGAGTGAAGGGTGCATTTTTACTAAGGTCATGACATAAGAGTTCAACGATCAACACCACCAACATCAAGGTACATAAAGGGGTTGAATCCCTTGATTAAATGACAATCCCATACCCTCATACATAATAGAATCCATCGCAAACATTGCAATATTGAACTCCTAAAAACTATTAAATCTATTGGCTTATAAATAGGATCTAAAATTCTACTTTTTGCATATGAAGTAGGAACCACTCTCAAACATCCTGAAAACATCAACTTTTACTATAAGAATTTAATCTTATTAGTAATTACTAGGGTCTAGGATTAGTTTTAGGGTTTTCTTTTACCTTTTCTAATTTTATTTTTTAATTTTCATGGTGAAAATCGTGGTCTTTTTAATTTTAATTTAAGGCCAATTCCATATAAAAAGGCTCGGTAAGTACAAAACCAACTAGCTCGATACAGAACAGACCATTTTTAGCTTAAGGTCATGATTTGGAACAATTAGGCTTGTAAACCAATCGAACCAACTAGTTTTGGCAAAAGTGGTTCACTTCTAATAACACTGCTCATGATCCTCCGAATTTGCTTCGAACATTTATTTGAATTTTGGATGATGCCCAATTCGTAAGAAATGCTAGGATGAATTGTATATAAAAAAGAAGGGAGCCAACCAAATCCCCCTACCAAAAATGGAGAACGTTTTTTGTGAGGCAAACTCATGGGGGAGGCACAGTTATATGCAATGTTCCCCCAAGTTTCTGGGACGGGGGGACGTGGGAGCGGGGAAACGCACATTCGGGACGCGTGGAGACCACCCCCAAATTTAGGGATATTTGGGGGGGACGTGGGGACGTCTCTAAAATTATAAAAATAAAATAAAATATCAAAAATAATAATTCATTTGATGTATATTAATGATTGTGCAATGTAAATACTAAATATATCAGTTTATTTTCTAAGTAGTACCAAGTAGGAATTGTAAAATGTGAAAATAATGGGAAAACATTAAAAAAAAATTCCCGGGGGCATGGTTGGGGAGGGAAAGTTTCGCCCAGGAGACCCCAAGTCCCCGGGACGCAGGAAACGTGGAAACGCGTCCCCAACCCTGCGGGACGCGTCCCCGTGGAACATTGGTTATATGTCTACAATGATTGTGTGCAATCAGGATATGAATGTAGAGGTGATTAGAGTAGGTCGTGGGTTGTTGAGGACCTCAATCTCACACCTAAAACAATGTGATCTAACAGGAGAAATCGATGTTTAGATCTGAACCTTGTGGACGCCAACACTCACTAGTTTTTGTGCAAATGTGGTAATGTCCTAATAATAACAAATGCTACTGTGATAAAAATTGTGTGGTGGAAGCATTCAAAGGAGGGAAGCACATGAGATAGGCACACTCAAGAGTGTGGCGACAATAGGACATCCAAGCAAACCACAATCCACGACTCAGTTTTCAATAATGAAATTGGTAACAAATAAGTTCAAGGGGAAGCCAAGGCCAAGATGATTGTTTTATATGAAATCAAGCAAACAATCCACCACAACGCATATTCCAAAGCTATATGAATTATATGACACCATGTTAAGAAATAGAGCAAGCAAACACAACACAAGAACTCACACCTAAAACAATGTGATCTAACAGGAGAAATCGATCTTTAGATCTTAACCTTGTGGACGCCAACACTCACTTGTTTTTGCGCAAATGTGGTAATGTCCTAATAATAACAAATGCTACTATGATCAAAATTGTGTGGTGGAAGCATTCAAAGGAGGGAAGCGCATGAGATGGGCACGCTCAAGAGTGTGGCGACAATAGGACATCCGAGCAAACCAAAATCCATGACTCAGTTTGCAATAATGAATTGGCAACAAATAAGCTCAAGGGGAAGCCAAGGCCACGATGATTGTTTTATATGAAATCAAGCAAACAATCCACCACAATGCATATTCCAAAGCTATATGAGTTATATGACACCATGTTAAGAAATAGAGCAAGCAAACACAACACAAGAACTTGGGGGAAAAGGTTCGAGCCATTATCAACAATATATTCATCTCAAATGTTATCAATATAAAGTACATGGATGTAACCACCTTTAAATCAAGATCTCATTGATAACTCATCAATGCATAATGACAACACCACATCAAGAAATAAGGATAAAAACTCATAGGATGTGACCAAGGACTTTGTGATTGTCTAGGGACTCATAGTCTAATAGTGTTCAGTAAATTTAAAGAATTCAAAGCCTTTTTTGTAGATTGGAAAAGGAAAAATCAAGGTGTTTTGATCCGATAATAGAGGAGAGTAAACCTCCAAGGGGTTTGACTCCTTTTGCAAGGAAGCAAATAAAAAGGGAGCTTATAGTAGCATATATCCCACAACATAATGGGGTTACAAAGCATAAGAACATATCCATCACTAAGACATTATAGGACATGATTCATGATATGCACTTGCCCATGTGCCTTTGGGCAAAAGCTTGTAATATTATTTCCTACATCTTGAATAGATGTCTACACAAGATTTGAAGGACCAAACAATGAAGGAACCTTTACTGCTGAGTAGCTACGAATATCTCATTTTTGCGTAGTGGCCGTGCAATTTTTGGTCATGTTCTTAATGAGAAACAAACTAAATTTGAGCCCTCCTATGACAAAGGAATTTTGTTGGCTACAGTGAGACTTCAAAGGGCTGTGGAATCTACATTCCATCATAGAGAAAGACAATGGTAAGCAAGGATATGAAGTTTAATGAGGATGGTTGGTCTTCAATGTAAATTTTCTTAAAACCCACTCTTGAATTAGACAGTATATATTATTTAAAACCCCAAATAAATTATTGGAAACCACAAATGAATTTCTTCACAAATATTGTAGCGGAAAATAAATACTGAGAAAAATAGAAAAGCAATCACATCAATAAAGACACCAATATTTTCAGGTATGAAAACCCTCGGAAAAACCCAAGATGGGAAAACCAGTGTAGCAGTCCGAGGAGATATTTTATTAGCAAGATATAGAACAGTACAATCAAGAAATCGATTTTACCCAACCTTGCAAAATTGTACAATCGAAACTCACTGAGAAGCCCAAACAAGATCATACGACCCTTGCGTCAGCATGTACAGCCCCTGCACCAACATGTACGGCCCTCTACATCACATAATGCACTTTTCCTAAGTTTAAACTTTAGAAAAAGGAAATGATCAATCTAACTTCCTGTTTTATGTCTTCCATCAAGCAAGAATACATGCAAATGATAGAAGACCTTCCTTGTTGCCACTTTCTAACACTCCCTCTCAACGAGGAAGGGATTCGGTAGCAACCCCCAACTTGTCTCTGAACTTCACAAACCTATGCCTGCAAAGTGCCTTAGTGAATATGTCTGCCACCTGCTCATATGTTTGAATGTACTCCAACCAAATGGCTTCTCTCTATAAACAGTCTCTCAGGAAATGATATCGAATGTTTATGCGCTTGCTCCAGTAATGGAACACTAGATTCTCAAATAGCTTGATGCCACTTTGATTGTCACAGCAAATCACTATAGCCTCCAACTCACACTCGAATAACCCTGAAAGCAACTTTCTCAGTCACATCCCTTCACATGCATCCAAATTGGCTGCCGTGTACTTAGCCTATGCTGAGCTCAATGCAACTAAATTCTGCTTCCAATTGAACCAAGAGACAACCCCTGACCCAATGTTGAAGCAACAACCTAAAGTGCTCTTCCGGTCTTCTACACATCCTGCCCAATCAGCATCTATGAAGCCTGCTAATTGTATACTCCCACTGCGCTCATAAACCAATCCATACTCTGTTGAACCTCTAATGTAGCGAAGCACATGCTTCGCAGCAGTCCAATGCACTCTTCGAGGGCCCACCATGAACTAACTCAAAGAGTTGACTGCAAAGCTAATGTTTGGTCGTGTGTTGACCAAATACATGAGCAACCTGATAAGCTGGTGATACAATGTAGGATCAAACTCCTCTAAACATGATGCATCAATCTTCCTCCACTTGGTGACTTGAGGAGTGGACATGGGTCTACAGTCCTCCATCCTAAATCTTCTCAAGATCTCTACCTCATACTTCCCCTGACCAATGAAGAAGCAACCATCTTTCTGCCAAACCTCCAGACCTAGGAAGTAATGCATCAACACAAGGTCTTTCATCTCAAACTGCATTGCAAAGTTGGACTTGCAGTCCTTGATCAGCCTCTGGTCTCCTGTAAGAAAGAGATCCACTACATACAAAACCAATATGAGAGGCACCTTATCTAACAAGAAGTACAGGTTGTGATCAGCCTCACTCCGTTGGAATCCCATCTATCATTGATAGTTGTTGATCTATCATTGATAGTTGTTGATCCTCGAGTACCATGCCCGAGGTGCCTGCTTTAGCCCATAAAGAGCTCTCTGCAACTTGCATACATGCGACTCCCTGCTCTCCGCCTTGAACCCCTCGGGTTGCTCAATAAATACCTCGTCCTCTATAACTCCATTAAGGAAGGCAGTTTTCACGTCCATCCAATCAACGTGCCAACCCATCTCTACTGCTAATGAAAGAATAGCCTGAATAGAAGAGTATATGGCGACAAGGGCTAAGGTCTCCTCATAGTCAATACCTTCCTTCTATGAATACCCCTTTGCCAAGAAGTGCGCTTTGTACTTCTCCACGCTTCTGTTTGTTGCATCCTTTACCCTATAGATCCATTTGGATCCAACCACCCATTTTCCTTTTGGCCTCGACACAACCTCCCACACCTGGTTTTTTATGATGGAGTCATACTCCTCAACCATAGCCTCTTTCCACACATCATGTTGTGCAGCCTCCTTGAAACTAGAAGGTTCGGACTTAATCAACTCTATCATCAGTGCCATATAGCTAAGTCTATCTGGTGGTTTACTCCACCTCATGGAGCTTTGTGGGAGAGTCACCTACTTGGAATCCTGAACTGTGTACCTGAACCACTTAGGTCGTGACCTAGTGTCTACCTAATGTTGTTGCTAGATATCCTCCTCCTGTTGTGTCTCATCCTCTAAGTCAATAAACAAAGGATCCTGTCCATTTGAATCCCTCTAACTATCAGAGCCTATCCCCTGATTCTGTACCTATACCTATGGCTCCTCCAACTTTACTCCTGAGTCCTGTGTTGGGTTGCTCCTGTGTTGGTAAGTCAATAGATCTTCGTAAGGCTCTATCGTCATCAAACTAGACATCTCTGTGCACAATGATCCTCTTCTAAGCAGGAATATATACCTTGTGTACCTTAGAAGTCTCGATGTAACCAACTAGTAGTCCCTTCTCACCAAAAGGGTCAAACTTCTTCCTAGTGTTAGCATGGATGTGACAATAGCAGACACTCCCAAATATGCGTAAATGACTCGCATCTGGTCTAGTGCCTGTGAAGACCTCCTCGAGTGTCTTCCTCCCCAAAGTTGTGTGGGGACACCTGTTCTGAATGTAGACTACGGTCATGTATGCCTCGCCCCATAGGAATAGTGGCAATCCCTGATCAAATAGCATGGCCTTGGCTGCTCCTACCAATGTCCTGTTCTTTCTCTCCACGACTCCATTCTGTCGTGGGGTATGAGGAACTGTATGCTCCTTTTTTATCCCCTCCGATGAACAAAACTCCAAGAACTCCTTGGAGGTGTACTCACCCCTGTTGCCCATCCTCAATACCCAAATCTTCCTTCCTGTTTGGTTTTCCACGAGAGTCTTGAACTCCCGAAACCACTCGACGACCTCTGACTTGGCCTTCAGGAAATAGATCCAGGTCTTCCTGGAATAGTCATCAATGAATGTGACGCAATAGCTGTAGCCACTGAAAGAATGAACACTCATGGGTCCACAAACATCTGAATGCACCAAGTCCAAGGTCCCCTTAGACTTCTGCTCAGTCTGTGGGAAAGGCATCCTGATGTTCTTCCCCAACGCACAACCCTTGCAGTGGTTATGCTTCTCCTCTTGTACCTGAGGAACTCCAGGAACTCCCTGTCTCAAATGCCTCAGTGCTCCTTGGTGTAAGTGTGCCATCCTCCTATGCCACAACTCACTCTGACTATTGCTGCTAATGCTGACCAGAGCCTTTGCAAACTCGAAGTGTAGTCTATACATCTTCCCGCTTCGGATCCCAATCACCTGATCCAACTTCCGATCTGACCCCTTTGGCCTGATATACACTTTCCTATCTCGTAACTTCACCTGAAAACCCTTGTCCTCCAAGGTGGAAACGGATATGAGGTTCTTTGTCAACCCCGTAACATATAATACGTCAGCAAAACTAAGGGGTTTTCCAGACTCCCTTTGAAACGAAACAGTACAAACTCAATGTACCTAATACCGCACATCATCTCCCAAATCAATGTGGAGATTTACTCCACCCTCCAGCAAACTTCTGAAGAACCTTTTATGTCCTGACCTGTGACAAGATGCTCTGTTGTCAATGTACCAGATGTTGCTGCCTATGGTGCTTGCCATGCAAGCTATCAAACAAAAATCATCGTCATTGCTTTTGCAGAACTCTTCCGCCTTTGCATAACTTGTCATCTATGTATTGTTCTTCTTTCTGTCTGGGCGCTGGGAGGCAAAGTGTCCTGGCTTGTGGCAGATGAAACATTTGACCTTTGACATGTCAATGTTCTTCTTACCACCCTTCCTTTTCTTTGCCTTGTCCTTGCCCTTGCTTGCTAGGGCTAGAGCCTCTTCATCCACGATATGTGGAGCACTATTGGATGAACCCAAACCTTGACCCATACGGATCTCTTCTTGCACAAAGTCATCCCACAATCTCTGTGAGTTAGGAATCTTCTCCTAAGCCACCACGCCTTTGACAAAGACGTCCCATGGCTTAGAAAATCCATTAAGGACTATCCGAACTAGCTCTTCATCTTCAATCTTAGAGCTCACTGCTCCAAGTCATCCCTGATCTGTGTGATCCCTTATGAGATAAGGCACCACTCCTTCACGCTTGCGCATCTTTGTGCTTCGCAGCCTCCCCTGTAGCAACATCTTCTAGCTTTCGTTCTTACGCTGGTAAAGGCTTTCTAGAGTCGTCCACATGTTTAATGCAGTCTTCTTTCTGGAAAGGTGAGGAACTATGTGATCCTTCACCCCATCCAAGAGAATCAACATGGCCCTAGGATCCACCTTCTTCCATTTGGCCAACTTTGTCAGATCTGTGGGCACAACCTTCTTGGAGTTAATCTGCTCCTCTACATCACTAACATCCAGGATCCTCATGATCCTCTCTTTCCATGCAGGAAAGTTATGAGCCCCCTGGACTCTATCCTCGACTCTCAACTGTACGGCCATAATGAAGTGTACCTGTCAAACCCTAGGTTTATGCCTTCAATAGATTTGCCCTTGATATATCCAATAATTGTTGCTTTCTCTCAGATCTGCTTAGAAGAGCTCTGATACCATGTAAATTTCCTTAAAACCCACTCTTGAGTTGCACAATATATATCATTTAAAACCTCAAATAAATTATTGGCAACCACAAATGAGTTTCTTCACAAATATTGTAGCAAAAAATAAATACTGAGAAAAATAGAACAACAATCACATCAATAAAGACACCAATATTTTCGAGTATGAAAACCCCCGTAAAAACTCAATATGGGAAAATCAATGCAGCAGTCTAAGGAGATATTTAATAAGTAAGATATAGAACAGTACAATCCAAAAATCGATTTTACTCAACCTAGCAAAATCATACAACCAAAACTCACGGAAAAACCCCAACAAGATCGTACGGCCCTTGCGTCAATGTATACAGCCCTTGCGTCGGTGTGTACGGCCCTTAGTGTCAGTGTATGGTCCTCTGCGTCAGCGTACAACTGGCTGCCTATGTCACCCGTACGGCTACCTGCATCACTTGTACAATCAACCACGTCAGTTGTACAGCTGCCTTGCGCCTGATCATAAGGCCCCCCTACGCCAGCTAGTACGGCCTCTATGTAAGCTTGTACAACCTCTCTCTGCGTGTACCTGTACAGCCTTTGGATGAAAGTTCTTCAGTCTCACTCTTTGCAAAATTCTCCTCCAAACTCTCCTTCCCACTCTTTGGCTCAAAGCTATGAGCAAGAAATCTCTCTCTGACAATGTGTGTCAAAGCAACTGTGTGTGTATCCTCTCCACCAAATCGATCTTCTTTTAACTCAATGGCTAAGCGAAAACCCTAACTCTCATTATGGATCAATGGATGAGATCCTTCGGTGAGATCAATGGCCGGGATTAGATTAGCCATCACTTAAATTATTTTTCACTTTAACTTTATAAAAGTGCCTCCATTAAGTCAAATTAAAATTAGATCACATAATGCACTCTTTCTAAGTTTAAACTTTGGATAAAGGCAATGATCAATCTAGCTTCATGTTTTATGTCTTCCATCAAGCAAGGACACATGCAAATGATAGAAGACCTTCCTTGTTGCCACTTTTTACCATTCAAGGTTGTAAAGACCTCCTACAATGGTTAAAGAAAGTGAAAAACTTGTTATTTCATATTCAAATATGAAATTAGATGAGAAATCAAGTTCAGATCTACAAGAAATCAGCCAAAGAGAAGAGGCCTCACTACCCTCCAGTTCAGTGAGGAAATTGAGATAGCTTACCCAAACATTGCAGGATGCACAAGGACAAGTTGGAACACACAAGGCTACATGTTAGGGGAGGCGTTCACCTAGGAATTTTCCAAATTATGTTGCGCTAATGACTTCTTTCTTGAGACTGAACCTCCTAGTTTTGACAAGGCTGATTCATAGCAAGTATGGCATGATGCCATGACAAAGGAGCATAACTCCATATTCAAGAATGATGTTTGGAAGATAGTTCCATAACCTATCGGGAATTCAATGATTGATTCCAAATAGCTTAACAAGATCAAGCATACAACTAGTGAGAGTGTTGAGAAGTGCAAGTTTGTGTTTATCGCTAGAGGATTCTCTCAAAAGAGAGACTTGACTAAAGAGATTTTTGCGTCAAATACCAAGTATACCTCCATTATAACCATTATGTCTTTAGCTTGTTGCTTTTGTTGGCCTTGGCCCTTTATATCAGGATGGATGTAAAGACATCATTCTTAAATGACATGACTAAGGAAGAGGTACTAATAAACCAACCAAGAGATATTGTGATTCATTGTCAAGAGACCTACGCAAGCTCTTTATGAACTAAAGCTAGCACCACAGAATGGTATTCTAGCTCACTGAGTATTTACTCAAGTTTAACCTTTCATGGAAAGGTATCGAGGCACCCCCTTAAGAATATCTATACCAGTCCCCCCATTGTAAAATCAGATCATTATTCATTCATCTTATATATATCTCCTTCTCATTTCTAAGTAAGTCTTTGTGAGATTTTATGCTCCATTGGAATCAAAGACAAGCTACAGTTTGCTCATACAACTGATGTCCCTGTACCGCATCGTACCCTTGCATGTACACTCATCATCTATCGCACTTTAGTCACCTACGTAATTAATCGTCGTTGAAGTACCATTGAATTTGTATAGTCGTCATACATATCACATAGTCGTTCTACCTCCAACAACATTTGCAAACAAACCAACCATACAAGGGAATTATAATAGTCATACAATTCTAGAAATTGTAGGCAAAATTTTGAGGCCATACAACAACTAATTGAGTCAAAATCGATCATAGGAATTCTCGTCCAATAACTAGGAAAATGGCAAGCAATGCAAAGATTAATTCCAAATTGGACAAGCTAGAGAAACAATATAAGTACATCAAGGCCCAATACAAGCAAGCCATTGAGGATCAAGCAAAAACCAAGGAGAAGATTAAGTAGAGCCAATGTTACCAAACTCAGAAATCAGTAATGAATCAACAAGGCAAAAGAGCGAAGAGTTTTAATCGGATAGGGAAAAAATTGGGAAAAAGTCGGTGAATACAAAAAATAAAGATATACGAATAATTTGAATTAAAATAACATTTTTCATTGATATTCAATAATGCCATGTCCAAACAATGCATAATGATAATATCAATAGTAAATCCTAAATAGATGTCCAAAATATCATGAATGATTAATAATATCTCATATATGATACGACTCCAGGCTCCAAACATGATCCAATGTATTAACTCTATCGAGTCCTGACAGTGGTGAACTATAAGCATAAGCATCTGCTTCTAAAAGTTTACAAATACTGCATAATAATCAATAAAACAGTAAAAAAACTAAGAAGTAGCGAGCCCCATATCTTGGGTTGCTTGACTCTCAAGGTTGTCCAAGTCATTGATGCTAAAAAGAGGACCCTCAACCAATTGGACCCATTTTGCTGCATGTGTAGTTTGCAGATCTTGCTCTTAGTCTTCTAGGTTGATTGGTGAATGATCCAAACCTGTCATCATCATGAAACATGGAAATGTGACCTAAAATTTAAAGTTTTAAGTGTTAAGTTTTTTAACTTTTAATCTTTAAAGTGTAAATCAAATCATCAAATTCAAATGCATAATCCTTAGAGAAACAAAGCCAAGCATTGTGTTCCTAAAGGCTTTGTCACCAATTTATGGACTCTTGAGTTTGACCCTCACCTTGTATTTGCTTGTTGCAAAGACGAAGACTGTAATGGACAAATACAAGGTCATTTAACCGCTTTTGTGTTAATCGGTTGCGTTTTTTGGAATGTACTTTCTCAAACATGCTCCAGTTGGGCTCGCAACCTAAAGCACTACAAGTCTGGTTCAAGATTCGAATGGCGAACCTCTTTAGATCTAACGTATCACTACCAAAGTGTTGCCACCAAAGACCTAGCAAGCAACAAGGGTTCGTGCATCCATATTGAAGATGATAAAAAGTCAATACTAAGTTCATTAAACAAACAAAATAAAGAAATTTAATAAATTGATGAAGCCTTCAAGGGTACCTGGCAACATCTTAGTCCTTTCTCGTATAGCATCGGTATAGGAAAATAACATTGATGGTGTCCTATAATCCTGTAGCTAAGCAATAACACGACTTTGGACCTCTTGATTAAGGAAGCACCTTTCAAGGCACGTCATGAGTCCTTTGTCATCCTCCCCATCCTCATTAAATCTAGCCTTATCATAAAAATAATGTGCGTTTAAGAAGTACCCAACAACATGTTAGATTTTTATCATTTAATCAATATGATCTAGGATCTTATCTAAGAGAATAACATGCACAGCAATAATCACAAGAGACAAGAGACACAAAGAGTTTTCCTCGGGGAAACCATAAAGGAGAAAACCCCACAACTTCCTCAAAGATAGAATGAGCACCAATAGCAAAAATAAACCCCAAAAACACAAAGATGATCTCCGACAGTTATTCTCTCTCTCACTTGTGCAAGCTCCTCCTCTCTCACTCATGCGCTACAGTTGAGTGAGTGTGTGTTTCAAATAGAGAGTCTCACTCTCTATTTACACTAGTTTTCCACTTGACAATTACTCTACAGGGCCGACCTCACTAGGAGAGTCTAATAACCCTAATACCCCTCAACTGTGGGGACTATTGCCCCGACTTACAATAGAGGGTTAACCTCAATGACTTTACAAGACTATTATATTAATGACTCTCCCGATCAGAGGAACAAACATCTCCGTCGGGGTACAATGAAATACAATATAAAATATACAAGTGAATACATTCCGAAGTTACAAATACATCAACTCTCCCTCTTAACTAGAAAGGTATTCTCTTGACACGGTTCATCAGCACAAGTCTTCATCACTGGATCATCATCAAACCTGAATCATAATCATCACTGGATCATCATCAAAGCCGGATCATCATCATCACTGGATCATCGTTGCCACTATCTCGAGCAAATGGTGCTATCTCTCGATTCTACTCGTCATAGGAAGTTCTACAGAGCTAGCCCTTTTTCATGCTGGTTGTAGGCCTAGACTACATGTAGGTCTTCATCTTCTTCAGCGCTTATATCCGACCATGAGAGGCCCAGCCTGCCACCATGTCGAAAAGTCTCAACACTTATATCCTCGGCATGGTAGGACACACCTACTACCATCCGAGAAAGGCTCTAGCACTTACATCCACCGACATGGTAGGACACACCTACAACCATCCGGTTTAGGCTCTGCACTTACATCCGCCAGCATGGTAGGACACACCTACCACCATCCGGGGAAAGGCTCTGCACTTACATCCGTCGGCATGGTAGGAAACACCTACTACCATCCGGGGAAAGGCTTTGCACTTATATCTATCGGCATGGTAGGACACACCTACTACCATCTGGAGAAAGGCTCTACACTTACATCTAACCATGGGAGGCCCAGCCTGCCACCATGTCAAAAGGGCTCTGTACTTACATCTGACCATGGGAGGCCTCGCCTACCACCATGTCAGAAAGGCTCACGGACTCATCACTTCCCTTTAGAAGGAACCTCGATCTGGATAACACCAAGCTTCTCCCTAAAGTACTCAAACTTCACTTTGGCTAATGGCTTGGTCAACACATTAGCTATCTGCTCATTCGTCGCAACATACTGGAGCTTCACTGATCTTCTCTGCACCATATCCCTGATATAGTGATATTTGATCTCGATATGCTTCGACTTGTCATGGAACACCGAGTTCTCTGATAACTTCACACAACTCTGGTTGTCACAATATATACAAGTAGCATCCAACTAAATATCAAACAAGTCAGATAGTAGCTTTCTCAGCCACACCACCTCACAACTAGCCGAACAAGCTGCGACATACTCTACTTCGGCTGTACTCAGTGCCACACATGACTGCTTCCTACTAAACCAAGAGATCACACCTAATCCCATACTGAAGTAGCACCCCGAAGTGCTCTTCCTATCAATGGCACGGCCTGCCCAATCCGAATCCACATAACCCTCCAAGTTAATCTTTTGATTCACCTCATACTTGAGCCCATAATCAACTGTACCCTTTAGGTACTTCAGAATATGCTTTGCAGCAATCAGGTGAACATGTCTTGGATCTGTCAGGAACTTGCTCAATGTGTTCACAGCAAAGCAAATATCTGGTCTCTATTTGTCAGGTATATCAAGGACCCAATCATCTGAGGATACATTGTGGCATCAACCGTCTGTCATGAAGCATTACTCAATAGCTTCAGGTTCGATGCCATAGGTGTGGCCATGGCCTTGCAGCCCATCATCCCGAACCTCTTCAGGATCTCTATTGCATACTTCCCTTGTCCAAGGGAGATTCCATCCGCACTCTGCCACACCTCCATCCCTAGAAAGTAGTGCATCATACCCAATTCCTTCATCTTGAACTCGGCAGCAAGTCTCCTTCTTGCAACTTTAAAGAGTTCCTCTTTTCTTGTTAGGAACAGGTCATCGACATATAACAGGAGCATCACTGGTCTTCTGCCTTCAACCTTGAATTAAAGGTTGGAATCTGCTTTACTCTCAGTAAAGCCTAGAGCCATCAGTAAGTTGTCCATCCCGTCGTACCATGTCGAACCTCAGGATCTTCTGCAGTCACTCCCTCTGAAGCAGAGCATCATTCTCCCTCTGCCTTTCATACTCTATGTGTTGAAACATTATGTACTGGAGTGACAAGTAGCTTCCTCTGCTACTAATATTCTATGTATCCATCTAGGGTCACTGGATATCAAGATCCTCTATCTTGAACCTTTTGAAAAGATCTTCTCGCACCCATCTGTGAGCTTGTCATCCTCTATAGGCTTCCATCTTCAACCCTGTAGCAAAGGTTAAGATCTTCATCACTCTAGGTGATCTCCAAGCTCCTCATGTATGTGTTATCCCATGGGTGCCTTCTGAGCTCGTACAAGGCCTTCTTTAATTTGCACACGAGTATGCATGTCATGTGACTCAACTCCCACTGGATGTAAATGTCTCTTCATGCTCTATGCCTTCTTTTTGTGTGAAGCCTCGTGCTACGAATCTTGCCTTGTATCCCACGATGTTGCCATCTACTACATACTGGATCTTGTAGATCCATATGGAAGACACTACAGACTTCCCTTCAAGTCTCGATACTGCATCCTAGACATCATTCTTCTTAAACTGGTGCTCTCCTTCTCTTTCTTCTTGGCTGCTTCTTCATAGCCGGAAGGTTCTGCATCAATGATGTCGCTCAACAGTGTCACATAACTGTATTGTGTCTGAGGCCTATTTCTTTCTTTGAAAGTATCGTCATATTATTCTTCATCTTGGATTATTTCTCGTGCCCAAGGTGGTCTTCATCTCTCGAGGTGGATCTTTCGTTGTCTTTGACCCGAGAAGCTTTAGGTTCCTCTTCATGTATGCTTATTGGAGTGAATATTGAACTGTCGCCACTTGTTCTTCGAAACAAGTCTCATCCTTCTTTTCTTGTAGGTGATTGTACGCAATCTTTCTTACAAGTCAAATGCATTAGTTGTATGGTTAGAAACATTTCATAATGCATATTCATAATGGCAAATTCTTATGCAAAAAGATATAATCATGCGACTATTTTAGCCAATACAACATTCATCCATATCTCACGGAAACTTTCTAGATGCCTTCCATCTCTACCATGACATCATTGAGATTGTGCACTAATCCAATATGTCAGCAAAGAGATTTCATTCTAGATAAGTAGCAATGGAGTGTTGTATAGCACCATGGGCTACTTACCCATCACATGCATATTAGTAGTATACTGTCATTTATGCAAACATTCTATCATGCATAATGTAATATTCCCAAAAATGACATGCATGCAAACCCTAAAAGTGACATGCATGCAAACCCTAAAAATGACATACATGCAAACCCTAAAAGTGAGATGCATGCGAACCCTAAAAATGACATGCATGCCATCCCAGCATTATTATAATGATGCATGCACTATTTAAGTCTCCCTCTGCATGCATGCAAGTCAACGACAAATTAGAAGATAAAGTGACATGCATGCAAGTCAACGGCAAATTAGAAGATAAAGTGACCTAATTAGGTCAAAAGATTAGGGTTTTGCGCAGTTGAACTTTATAAATAGAGGAGAAAGCAAGAGGAGACTTCACTTTTGATTATGATTATTTTGGGAATCCTTGGATAGCAGCACAGCGTGCAGCACAGCAGTTGGGGTTGGAGACGGAGTCTTCAGCTAACAGGATTTCGGCAGTGAAACATCTGTCCTAGTCTTATGTCGGTCAATGCAAGAGGATAGATCATTCAGTTCTATCAACGTACTTGAAAACAATAAAGATTGTTCAAGGGAAAGAAAGAAGACATCAAGATTCGAGAGGATCTAGGGCAAAGATTCAAAGCATATACAGCTGCATATTCAGTTTGTGAAGGGCATCTATATCAAATATTGAGCAGTATATATCATCACCAGTTAAGGGCACATCTATCCAATATTCAGGACAACGAATCCACTCTCAACAATTTCTTGATCTACTAAAGGCGTGATCACCCTCAGAAGATCTCACTCAGCATACAAGGCAGCGATATAAATTGAATACACAGAGTCTCTTATTGGGCAATCATCCAACAGTATCACAAGGCAGCGATTCCTCTTAAACAAGGCAGCGGATAAGAGACAGATTGAATCTTAAATGTCTAGGACAGCGATTTAGTGGTGGGAGGTGTGATCCTTCGTGGCACATCTGATCTATTTACTGCTGGCATCATTCTTATCGCAAATCACCCTCATTATTGGCTGGGCAATCTCCATACAGCATATACACATCCAGATCTAAGAGGGGGGCTGCTATGAGACTTTATGCACCAATCTGATCGCTGGGAGTAGCTGTACAGTCGTTTATAAATCAGCACTGTCATATACACATCCAGATCTAAGCGGGGGGCTGTTGTGAGACTTTATGCACCAATCTGATCGCTGAGAGTAGCTGTACAGTCGTTTATAAATCAGCACTGTGCGTCTTCTATCTAGCTGGGCCAAATTACTCAACAGTGGGCTGATATTTAATGGCATGCAAGTCGTAATCTTCTCTAGTATCAAGCTATACCGAACAAGGACATCTACAGCAGGAGGTTATTCATCTTAATATCGGGGAGCAGCAATATCCAATATATATCAGATCTGCAATTTGTTCCAGGCATGTGTTTAATATCTTAATAGATCATTTATCAGTCATATGTACCTACTGGGTGAATCATTCTTAGTTGTTCTTCTAATGGTGATGTGTGCAAAACCACTATTATTTGCCTCATTTAGCATGGTTAATTGCCTTTTTTTTTACATTGAATAATTAATGCAAGTGAAGATAAGTTTGGTCCATGTGTGATGAGAAATATGATGTGGAATGAGACTTGAAACTTGACATGCATATCCAACAAGACAATCAGGAAACAACTTTATGATCAGATCTGAGAGAGTATCTTACAGTGTAAGCATCAAGAAACCTTGAACAAATAACAAATACATCCACAAGTCAATACAATAGCACAAAATAACAAGATCTCCTTAATTTGGGATATTTCACATAATAACTAAACAATGTCATATAAACAACTAGATATATATAACAAAAGACAATTCAAATACTTATCTTTATTTGTTTCGTGGGTAGACTCCTTCTTGAGCCTTCAGCTTCATCATCTTCTTCATTCATCACATCATCATTTCTTATCCAAATGCTAAGATGGATAAGAGGTTCTTCAAGAATTGAGTCCTTCATATTCCTCATCGCTTGAGGGATCTTCTTTGAATCGTGAAAACTTGATCTTCAGTTGCTCCCATCCTCTCTTCTCTTATTATGAGTCGAGTTTCTTGTTGTGTGCACTCTTCCCAGAGTCTGCTGAAGGTAATCACTTCCTTCTGGCACACATTCCTCGAATGAATGAATCCCATGATCTTGGGAGGCCATTCAAGGTGGTTATAACAATATCTTATTCTTCTTCAATTGCTTCATCATAATAGCATCGAACACTTCTTTTTTGTGTCTTCAAAGATGACACGTGAGGGATGAGATGATCTTTCATAGGATCTGCAATGATTCTCTTGGCTCTAGCCTTAGCCTCATCTCCCTCTGGCTCTTAGAACTTCCTTATTGAAACACTGATCCAAGTCAATTTCTTCAAGGACCATTGAGGTCCTATATACTTCCATACTCGGAAGTTGTCAGCTTCACCAAGCTTGTCATCAAGCTGGTGTGATTAGTCATTTTGAAATGAGAACCTCAAATGTAAATAGAAAAAGATTAGATCTTACCAATTTGAGGTGTTCGTCCTAGTTCCGGAGATGGTTGATCTAGGGTTTTTCTGAGAAACCCTAATTTTCAAAACTTTGAATCTTTCAGATCTTGATTGAATAGAAAGATGCTCCTCCTCAAGGCGAGCTAAGCAACATACTCATTTTCCCAAAACTTGATCAGAACTGCAAAATATTGGATGCCCTAGTTTTCTTCAATTTCTTCTGAAGATTTGCCTAATATTGTTTCTGCGGTATCTCCGAAAGTACTGCTCCTTTGTGTCTGAAACTTCGCACTGAGGTAGCCTCATTCGTTTTCTTTCCAACACTGCAGGTTTGAGCAGAATTGGTTTCACCAATTGGGACTTATGAGAGTTTTCCCAAGGTGACTTATTTCATGACTGTTCAGCATAGCGAATTTGTACAGACTGCCACGTGTCACTATTTCACCTTCAGGGTCTGAAACTTTTACCACAGAAAGTACAGTCCATGCCCTATCTGGAACATCTTGCGAAATTGCATTTGGACCTTCGTAGCCCGAGATATAGCAATTCTCTCTAGGTGTCTTGTTTAGGGATGAATCCTGGGGGAGGCTGGAACCCTGATTTGGAGGAATCATCTCTCCTAGAAGATTGTGAATCTGAGGCTGAAATTTTTACACAGGGTACATAAGGAATTTATGTTCGACCTGTAAACGTTTCAGCTCCTGAGCCTTCTCCAATCTTGAGATATAGCGAATGCACCAAAATGACTAGTTTTAGTCTTTTAGGGTTTTCAAATTAGAGTTTGACTTTCTCGGAGTTCTACCCAACCAAAAACTTCGATCTTGGTCTCTAAATTTCGATTTTGAGGAGAGCAATCCTATGCTGGGCTCACTCAAAAATTCCTCTTCTGTGAAAAGCCCTAATTTCCCGCAATAGTGACAGGTCAAAAATTGAAAATGCCCGAAATCAAATTCTTCTTTGACAGAAAGATGTGCCCTTCAATGGAGAGTTAGCCTAGCCTCCTTTTGTTGATGATCTGTGGGGAGAGACCCAAAAAGTAAGAAGCCCTAGCTTCTGCAGCTGCACAGTGTCTTTTTCTCAGGTTAGCTCTTATACCATGTTAGATTTTTATCATTTAATCAATATGATCTACGATCTTATCTGAGAGAATAACATGCACAACAATAATCACAAGAGACAAGAGACAGAGTTTTCCTCGGGGAAACCACAAAGGAGAAAACCCCGCAACTTCCTCGGAGATAGAATGAGCACCAATAGCAAAAGTAAAACCCAAAAACACAAAGATGATCTCCGACAGCTATTCTCTCTCTCACTTGTGCGAGCTCCTCCTCTCTCACTCATGCGCTACTGTTGAGTGAGTGTGTGTTTCAAATAGAGAGTCTCACTCTCTATTTATACTAGTTTTTCACTTAACAGTTACTCTACAGGGCCGACCTCACTAGGAGAGTCTAATAACCCTAATACCCCTCAACTGTGGGGACTATTGGCCCGACTTACAACGGAGGGTTAACCTCAATGACTTTACATGACTTTATTATATTAATGACTCTCCCGACCGAAGACATCTCAGTCGGGGTACAATGAAATACAATATAAAATATACAAGTGAATACATTCCGAAGTTACAAATACATCAACACAGCATGTAAGGGGGAATGCAATTGCCTATCCCAACATGCATCGATAATGTTCCAAAGAGGCATATACTTGGCATCCTCATCCTCATATCTTCTTTTGATGGCCTCCTTGGAAAAATCCATCGCCTCATAAATGTAACCCATAGCGGGTTTGTCACCATCAACCATCCTGAAAGATCAAACTTTCAAATTCAATTAAATCTGAAAATGAAATGAAATCTAAAAAATGAAAAAGTTAAAGACTTGAAGTACCTGAGAACTCTAACAAGCGACTATGTCACAGCAATAATCTCTTCAGCATCTTTCGAAAAACTGTCATTAAACACAAGGGCAACAATTTCAATGCCTTCGAGGGTCTTGTTATGTTTAGAGTCCATCCACTCAGGTCCCAAAAACATCCTCTTTAAATTTATCTTTTGTTGAACCACGGATTGCAAAGAGATGAAATTTGTTGCAAATCTTGTCACTACAGGTCAAACAAGTTCTTTACCTTTCGTGTATATTCTCATGGTGTGGAGGAGATTAGTGTGATTGTAGATTATTTGGTTATGGATATTGCCTTATCCACAACTTCATGTATCCAAGCAAGTTTTCCAATGTCCTCAGGCATTAAATCTATGCAATGGGTTGCACAAGAGGGCCAGAAAATGTGGAGTGCCTAACCTCAAAAAGTCTACCAGCAACCATATAATTAGCTGCATTGTCGATGACAATTTGTAGAACATTTTCTTCTCCCACTTCCTGAACAACTTCCTATTTCATTTCACAAATAAGTTGAGCTGTCTTAACCTTGTCCAAGGCATCCACCGATTTGAGAAACATTGTCCCTGTGGGACAAGATACAACAAGGAAATTTATTAAAGTTCTATTCTTTTGATTTGTCCATCCATCACTCATAATGGTGCAGCATGTTTATGCCCATGATGAACGAAACCTGGCAAGTATGAGCATAACATCATCAACACTCTCTAATAGAAAATTTGTCCTAAGGCTCTCAGATGTAGGGGCTTTGAACCCTGGACCTGCAATAGCAATTGCATCAACCATAGCTTGATAGTGAGGGCTTATGGCACAATAAAAAGGGATGTCGGAATAGCACCAAAAGTTGGCAATGGCCTTCCTTGCCTGACTATGGACATTCTTTTTCCAACCACTGGCTTCCAAGCTAGGTTGGGAACCATGTTTTGTGCGGGAAGCAAAAAAAGTATGTATGTTGCCACCTCCCGTGCTCAAATTTGTAGGAATGGAAGGAGGTAGCATTTGGTCTTGACTTTGAGGCATGTTTATAAAACTTGGGCCCGGCATAGAGGATTCGACGGAGGGAGGTGACAGGGGCTTATTAAAAGAAAACTGACCAGCTCCAATACTTGTTTGTTCTACAGTTATCCTTGCTTTCTTGGCCTTCAGCTCATTGAATGTATCAATGGCCAAGCCTACCTGGTATTTGACATCTTGCTCAACTTTTTTGCAAATACCAATGGCATGGCCTAGCATCTGAGCAAGGTGGAACTTGAATCTATAAATGCCCCCATTACATTCTTCATTGCAAAATTTACATCGGACCTTGGTTTTTCCCGGAATTTTGTCACAGTAAGCCCAAGCAAAGTCCTTCTCCTTGGACATTTTCACCATTAATCTTTGGTTGATGTTGAAGGTAACTGTGTGGTTGGCCGCTGTATATGTTTGTAACAAGTTGCCAAAGGCCCAAAGTTCAAATCCCTGTAACAACACCAACAACAAACACTATAAGATTTAGAGCAAGAAGCTTGCATCCTTGCACACATTAATGGATAGTATTAGTAATTTATCAATTATTAATTTATTACATAGTCAATAATGGACCTGTAACTATGGAGTTGAATCGCATTGAACTGGAACCCGCGTGGAGTTGAATCGCATGGAGCTGAATCGTGTGGTACTGGCATCGAACCTGGACGAACTAGCGTCGAACTGGGATGGAATTGGCGTCGAACCCGCGTGGGAATTGATGTGGAACTAGCATGGAAATTGAGAGGAACTAGCGTGGGAACTGCGACGAACTAGGAGTAGGAATTGGCGTCGAACTTCAGAAGCAGATTAAGAAGCACAATGATGAGTTAAAGCAAGAGAAAACAAAGCAAGGAGATTAAGTAGAATCATGACAAGCTAAAACAAAAGATTAATTAACTAAAAGCACTCACAATATGGTCTTTGGCCAATGTTAACTCTCCACATACAACCAATCCACTACCAAGTTCTTAAGGACAACCAAGTTCTCCTATTACAAAATACATGATCTGCCTACAAATGGCTTCATGATTGCCAAGCATCCATCACCCTATACAAATCAATCAATATACAAGTACCTAATGAGGCTAAAACTAGATATATCAAAGTTCAATGGAAATGAAAAATAAGTGTGGCTTCGTTTACCAAAGCAAAAGAATACTTTAAAAAGAAATAATGAAAACAAGGATGAAAGAATCAAGCATGCCTCAATGCAACTTGAGGGTGACACATACAATTGGTACATGTGGGCAAACTAAAAGTAAGCATATTCATATAATTCAAAGATATTCAAGAATTATTTCTTTAAAAGATCCAAGGTATGCCTCCATACAGCTTGAGGGTGACAGATACAATTACTACATGCGGGAAAATTGTTAAAGTATTGTAACTTCGAAAGATATTCTAGATGTATTGATTGTATTCCTCCTTCGGGAGATGAGTTTGGTCTTGTTAGTATCATTGAAAGAATCAATGTAAACCTCCTGATGTAAGTCAGGTCAATAGTACCCAAGTGTCAATATAATAAATGGTATTTGTGGTGTCCAATTGGAAAAGTGGGCCCAGTCAGTTAGAGAAGTCGGCCCTATTAGTTTAGAGGTCAAGTCAACTGAAGAATATAAATAGGGAGGCGCTCCCCTTCATTTGTACTCACTCACTCAAGTTGTTTTGCAAGAGAGAGAAAGATTAGTGCGCCAAAAAGAAGAGAGAAGCAGTTGTCTGGGTTTTACACTACTCTGGTTGAGTTCCATACTGAGGAAGTTTTGCGGGGTTTTCTCCCTTGTAGTTTCCCGAGGAAAATCTTTGTGTTCTCGTGTTCTTGTGCTTGTTGTTCTTTCAGTGATCTACTAGTGACTATTTATCTTAAGATATCATCTAAGCAAATAAAGAAAATTCAATGTGGTATCAAAGCCACCCTGAAAGGAAGCACTACATAGTTAGGGTCTTGTTACTCAGAACAAATCCCTCGACATATCAACCAGAAAATAGGGCTCTCCCAACTCACCCCTAAATAGCGCATCTTTCTGTGGAGACAGAACTGAATTCCAAGAATTTTCAATTTTGGACCAGTTACTGCTGCTGGGACAAACTAAGGCTTCAATTTTCTTGCGGTTTCATCATCAATCTCAGAAAAGGGAAGATACAGTCTACCTCGCCCCAGGGAGGCACGTCTTCTCCACCATTTAGCTACACCTGTCATCCCAACTAAAAAATTAGGGTTTCTGCATCAAACCCCAGGTCATCCAAAAGGAGGTCAATCAAGAGTTGTTTTCTTCAAGTACCTTTCCTCCTTATTCCATTTGAAGTTCTTAGGCTTCTAAAGATGACAAAGAATACCAAACTAGATGAAAAGCTTGAAGGTGTTGAAAACTTCAGAGCATGGAAGTATAGGATCATGCTCATCCTACAAGAGAATGATCTAGATAAGTTTGTGAAAGAGGAAGTGAAAGAACCAGAAGAAGCTGAAGCTGAGTCCAAGCATAAGAAGAATATGATCATAGCTAAAAGGATCATGGTTGACTCCATCAAAGATAACTTGATACCTAAAGTATCCTGAAGGGAGACTCCAAAAGAAATGTTTGATGCTCTAGCGGGTCTATATGACGAAAGAAACATTAATATGAGATTGACCCTGAGGAATCAACTCAAAAGTGTAAGAGCTCAAGAAGAATATGATCATAGCTAAAAGGATCATGGTTGACTCCATCAAAGATAACTTGATTCCTAAAGTTTCCTGAAGGGAGACTCCAAAAGAAATGTTTGATGCTCTAGCGGGTCTATATGATGGAAGAAACATTAATATGAGATTGACCCTGAGGAATCAACTCAAAAGTGTAAGAGCTCAAAAGTCAGAGACCATGCAGTCTTACTTTACAAGAGTAGCTCAAATCAAGGATCAGCTAAAAGCCATTGATGATATGGTTGAAGAAGTAGTTGTGATGACAACCTTAAATGGTCTTCCAAGAGATTGGGAAGCCTTTATACGAGGAATTTGCTCAAGAAGGAAACTAACCAAATTCCGAAAGTTATGGGAAGAATGTGTTCAAGAAGAAGAAAGGATAGCAACTAGAGAAGAAAAGCTAAATGACAATGAGGATCAAGCCTTGACAGCCCACACCAAAGGCAAAAGGAAGAGTCATGACCATCCTCCTACGACTCAAGGGTTTAAAAGACCCAAGAGAGACTTCTCAAATTTTGAGTGTTGCACTTGTCACAAGTTGGGACACATTGCCATCAACTGTCCCATGAAAGCAGAAAGAATCAAAAAGATGAGAAGGTTTCAGGCCCATGCTGCTGAAGATAGTGATCAAGAAGTTGAAGAAGAAGGAAAGAAGGATGAAGACTCCAGTGAAGAATATGTTTTAATCTTTGCTCTAACAGGATCAGTCTCACCAAGAAATGACACCTGGCTAGTTGATAGTGGTGCCTCCAAGCACATGACTAGTTACAAGGAATCACTCTCATGCCTTGAACAAAAGGAATTTGAACACAAAGTAATGCTTGGAGATGATTCCCAATATCCCATTAAAGGAATAGGAGAAGCATCCTATAAATTGGATTCTGGAAAGCCTATGAAAATGAAAGATGTCCTGCATGTCCCAGGACTAAAGAAGAATCTTCTTTCCATTTCAGCCTTAGACAATAAAGGCTTCAAAGTTGCTTTTGTGGATGGAAAAGTTCTCATGTGGACAAAAGGTAAAACCATAGATGATGCAATAGAGATTGGAATTGAAGGAGGACTCTACAAATTGAAGGGACATACAAATTCAGCATTAGCAACCGGTACCATTAACCCATGTGAGCTATGGCACAGAAGGCTTGCTCATGTTCACTACAAAGCTCTTCAAATTGTAAGCAGGGTTGTGACTGGTTTACCAAAAAATTCAGACAGAACATGAAGGAGTGTACAAAGGACGTGCACAAGGGAAGAATACTAAGAATCCTTTTCCAAAAAGTGATAGTAAAGCAAAAGGGATCTTAGATATTATTCACTCAGATATATGCGAGCCAATGCAAACTACTTCATTAAGTGGGTACGTCTACTATGCTTCTTTTATTGATGACTATTCCCGCGAGACTTGGATATACTTCTTGACAAAGAAGGATGAAGTGTTTGAAAGGTTCAATGAATTTAAGGCCCTAGTGGAAAATCTCTTTGAGAAGGAAATAAAGATTTTGAGATCAGATAATGGAGGAGAGTTTACTTCAAATGAATTCAATGATTGTTGCAAGGAAGTTGGGATTAAGAGGGAGCTCACCATTCCCTATAATCCACAACAAAATGGTGTGGCGAAAAGAAAGAATAGATCTATCTTGGAAGCTGTGAAAGCTATGATACATGATCAAGATCTTCCAATGTACCTGTGGAAAAAAACAACAAGAACAGCAGTATATGTACATGATAGAATTTCCCATAGTGCCCTTGGGAATAAAACTCCAAAAGAAATGTTTTCCGGAGAAAATCCAAAGGTAAGTCACCTAAAGATATTTGGATGTCCTATTTGCATTCACATTCCCAAGGAGAAAAGGACAAAGTTAGATCCTTCAGGAAAGAAGGGACTGTTCGTAGGGCATAGTGAACAATCAAAAGCTTATCGGATCAATATCCCAGGATACCGTCAAATTGAACTTAGCAGAGATGTGACATTTGATGAAGATACAGTCTTCAGGAAGTCAAAGAAAGATAAGGATGATGAAGAGGAGCATGAAACTCCCAAAGCTACTGAAAGTCCTAAATCAATCAGAAATGAAGAAGAATTCCAAATACCTAAAGATCATGATATGACAGAACCTCAATTACCTGAAGAAATACCCAATGAATCGATTTCTCGAAAGAGAAAACTTGCATGGGCTCGTGAAGTAATCGAAGAAGCAAAAAGGCATGGTGTTCTAGAAGGAACCATCAGAGAAAGAAAGAAGCCAAAGTCATACCCTAGTTATATGGCTTTGATGTGTGCTCTAGTTGATAAACAACCAACATGTTTTGAAGAAGCAATAAAACAGAAGGAGTGGGTTGATGTAATGGTTGAGGAATACCAATCCATCATAAAGAATGATGTGTGGGAAGTAGTGCCAAGACCAAAAGACAAGTCAGTGGTATCCTTGAAATGGATATTCAAAACTAAACACTTAGCAGATGGAAGTATAGAAAAGTACAAGGAAAGATTTGTAGTCCAAGGATTCTCTGACAAAGAGGGAATTGATTATGAGGAGACCTTTGCACCAATAGCTAGATACACCTCAATCAGAACTATCCTTGCCTTGGCATCCAACATGAAGTGGAAGCTACATCAAATGGACATGAAGACAGAATTTCTAAATGGCTTGATTAAAGAAGAGGTATATATCTAACAACTGCAAGGGTTCGAGACTAATGATCAAAAAACTCATGTATGTAGACTAAAGAAGGCATTGTATGGGCTAAAGCAAGCACCCAGAGCGTGGTATGGTAGGATCGATGGATTTCTAGTGAGCTTAGACTTTACTAAAAGTAAAGCAGTCTCCAACCTCTACTATAAGATTGAGGATGATGGGATTATGATTTTATTACTATATGTAGATGATATGTTCTTGACAGGAGAAGATAAGCCTGTTATCAAATGTAAGACACCTTAAAGAGGTCTGTATAACGAATGGGTACAACGAGGAACAAGTTAATAGAGCAATCCTGAAGGCAAAGAAAACACCTAGAACAGAAAATAACAAAGAAGAGGTGACTAAGAATATTAACCTACCATACATAAAAGGTACCACAGAGAAGATTGCTAAAATTCTAAGAAAGGAAAACATCAAAGTCTCCTTCTCCCCTCCTAACTCACTGAGGACCATGTTGGACCATGCAAAGGATTCCATAAATCCTAGCCTACACAGAGGGGTTTACTCCATTCCTTGTACCTGTGGCAAACAATACATTGGGGAGACGGGTAGATCTTTTCAGATAAGATTAAAGGAACACATAGGCGACATTAAACACAACAGAGTCAAGAAATCGGCTTTGGCAGAGCACTACCACCACACGGGACACCATCTATGCATAGAGGACACTAAATTCATAGCAAAAATCGATCATTATAAGAAAAGAAAAATATGGGAAGCTCTCGAAATAGAGCTACAGAAAAATAACTTAAATAGAGACGATGGACTGAAAATTAGTGAAGCTTGGAAACCTGTACTCAATAAAATCAAAAAGAATTAAATTTAATAAGAATAAAGGAAGTCTAAAAGTTGATTGAAGTCGGCCCCAAAAGCTAATTTCTCACCTTTGATCAACATTAATAGACAATGAGGATCGATCTCTTTAATTGGGCTGATTTAGTCTCCTGAGGATGGTCCTAGATTGAGGACCAAAACGTTGAGAACATTTTCTCCCAACACAACACAGTATCCGTCCGCCATTAATTAAATTGTAAACTGTGTAACAATGAACAAGAAGAAGCTTGTTGCAGAGTTCAAAATGAAAGACCTTGGAATGATGCATTACTTTCTAGGTCTTGAATTATGGCAATATCCAGATGAGATTTTCCTAAACCAAGGAAAATATACTGTAGAAATCTTAAAAAGATTTGGAATGTTAGATTGTAAAGCTATGACTACTCCGATGACAACAAGTTTGAAGCTATTGAATGACGATACTTCGGAAACAATTGATGCCACCTTATATAGACATATTATTGATTCACTGATGTACTTAACCAATACAAAACCAGATATATGTTTTGCAGTAAACACCTTAAGTCAGTATATGGTGAATCCTAAACACATCCACCTTATTGGGGCAAAACATGTGATGAGGTATCTAAAGGGAACTTTAGACTATGGGCTCAGATATGCATCTAGTGGCGAGATCAAATTACATGGATATGCAGATTCAGATTGGGGAGGAAGTGCCAAAATTAGAAAAAGCACATCAGGATGTTGTTTTAGTCTGGGATCAGGCATGATCTCTTGGTTCAATAGAAAGCAGACCAGTATTGCACTTAGCACGGCAGAGGTTGAATACATTGCAGCATGTAGCGAAGCAGTATGGCTTCGAAAGATGTTAGCGAGACCATTCGATGCAGAGATAGATGCTACTGATATCCTTTATGATAATCAAAGTTGTATTAAAATGACAAAAAATCCCATGTTTCATGATAAGACAAAGGACATTGAAATCAGATATCATTTCATCCGAGATATGGTTCAGAAGAGAGTTGTGAAGCATGTTCCTATAGAGGAACAAGTAGCAGATGTATTGACTAAGCCTCTGGCTCATGTAAAGTTTGAATACTTTTGAGACAAGCTTGGTGTGGTCCAAAAGGACCTCTGTTGAAAGAGGGAGTGACAGTAAATGGATGATGGATGCAGTGGTGAGTAGTTCAGTCTAGAGGAGGGTAGGTCTGGCTAGGCTTGTTTGGCCCAAAAGGGTTAGTAAGTCAGACGAGGCATGTTGATGCTAGGGGGATTAGTATGTTTAGCTAGGCTTGTTTGGCCCGAAAGGGTTAGTAAGCCAGACAAGGCTTGTTTGGTCCCCGAGGAGATCCATCTGTCTTACTAGGTTTGTTTGGCTCAAAAGAATTAGTAAGTTAGACAAAATGCCCAGATGGATCTACCAAAGAACTCACCGTGATGCCGCTCCGAGACGTTGAAGGGCAAGATGTATCCTCAGTATTGTTATACTGTTGATTGTTGATGATTGTTGATGATGGTTGCTGAGATGTTTTGATGATTGTTGATGATGGTTGTTGAGATGTTTTGATGATTGTTGAGACGATTGTTGCAGTATTGTTATACTGATGATGTTGAGATGTTTGTTGAGCAAATTGTTGCAGTGTTGTTATACTGATGATTGCTGAGATGTTTGTTGAGATGATTATTGCAATGATTGCTGAGATGTTTGATGAGATGTTTTGTTTCAGTATTGTTGTCATGTCTATTTGCTTCAATATTGATGATTGTTAGATTAATTGATTGAGTTAGTACCAGTGGTGTTACACTGATAATTGTTGATGAATGTTGCTTCAGTATTCCTATACTGATGATGGTATCGATGTTCCAGCATCTCTATGTTGGTAATGCAGATGATGATCTAGCATTAGATGTTGTTTGGGTTTAGCACTAACATGCTAATGAGATTGTTGTTGATGTTGTCAGTATCCATGTACAGATGTTGCAGATAATGAAGTTACAAATGATGTCTCGGTATTCACATACTGATGCTTTAAGAAGAAGACCCAAAAGATAATTCAATATTCTCATACTGATGCTACAAAAGATAATTCAGAAGATGATAGAAGATGCCCGAGTACGTACGAAAGGTGAAGATTACAGAAGATGATCCAGCTGGGATCAATGATGAAGATGAAAGATGATGTTCCAAAACTTCCTATGACTTATAAAGACTCACCAGTCAATTGTACAATTGTAGTAGCAGTTGTTGATGTGGTTGAATACCTTCCTAGTTAAGAGGGAGTAATAAAGTAGTGTAACTTCGGAAGATATTCCAGATGTATTGATTGTATTCCTCCATCAGAAGATGAGTTTGGTCTTGTTAGTATCATTGAAAGAATCAATGTAAACCTCCGGATGTAAGTCGGGTCAATAGTACCCAAGTGTCAATATAATAAATGTTATTTGTGGTGTCCAGTTGGACAAGTGGGCCCAGTCAGTTAGAGAAGTCGACCCTGTTAGGTTAGAGGTCAAGTCAACTGAAGAATATAAATAGGGAGGCGCTCCCATTCATTTGTACTCACTCACTCAAGTTGTTTTGCAAGAGAGAAAGATTAGTGCGCCAGAAAGAAGAGAGAAGCATTTGTCTGGGTTTTACACTGCTTTGGTTGAGTTCCATACTAAGGAAGTTTTGAGGGGTTTTCTCCCTTGTGGTTTCCCGAGAAAAATCTTTGTGCTCGTGTTCTTGTGTTTCTGTGCTTGTTGTTCTTTCACTGATCTACTAGTGACAAATGTTATCAGAACCGAACCGATGGTCGAACCGGCCGACCCTGGGAACCAGAACTGGACAAAAACCAAGAAACAAACCGAATCAAAAAACCAGTTGAGCAACACACATAAAACATTCATATTTTCAAAAAATACATATATATCCATGTGCATCCATGTGAATTCAAACCATTATACCAAAATATGTCAAGTTTCTCATGTATATAGCAAGTAAGAGCGTATAAAACCAAAATAGCATCGATTGCAAATACATAACTAAAGAAAAGTACATCAACAAAGAGGTTATAAATGGCCTCTAAAGTCAAAATATATGCATATGTGTGTTGTCTAGACTCTAGAATCTACAATCTAATGATTCTAATCATATATCAGAATTATCTGAGTCCTCATGCTCAGACTTAGAGTCATCATCTACATCCTCAACATGAGCATGGCTTGACTTCCCTAGGCCTGAAGGCACTTGTCGAACTGCAACATCAATGTTCACATCCTCTTGGTGTGGAAGAGGGCCCAAGTCCATCCACAATTAAATGTGATTGATATGGAGGGTGGGAGCCTCCTTTTATAACATTAGAAGGGTCGTGGGTCAATTAAACAGCTCACACGTGGACCCTATTTTTTTATTTTATTGAAAGAATTTGAAATTAGCTGTTTTTGGGGGTCCTTGGCGTTTTTGTACTGAACCGGACGGTTTGGAGAAAACCGAGCGGTTTTGTACGGAACCGGTCGATTCATCCTTGAAACCGGCCAATTTCGTATGGAACCGGCCAAAAACGGTTTGAGTGCGTGATTTGACTCGGTGAAGCTTGTAAACCGGTCCAACCGAGGGTTTTTTTCAAAACCGGTTGGGTTCTAATAACATTGCTAGTGACTATTTGTTTTAAGATATCATGTAAGCAAATTAAGAAAATTCAACAAAAATTAAAAGTCATCATATTCATATAATTGGGATATATTCAAGAATGGTTTCTGTAAAAGATCCAAGTTATCTCAGGCAAGAAAAAAAGTACTTTTTGCAAAACTCACCAAACTTCAACAAAAGGGTAATGTGGACCAAACATGAATTGAAAGCACAAGCTATGCAAGTACCAAGTTATTGGAAGAACAACTAATCCAATCCAATGTGAGTGGACTAAATCACACATCCAAAACACATTAAAAATGCATAATATTTCATCTGTGGAAAAGCCTAGGCATAAGGCAAAAGTTGCATAAGCTAAAATGGAAAGATCATCATTCCATAGATTCAACCAGTTTTATTCAAAAAAGAAGCTGCCCCAAACCACGGAAACTAGAAATCCAAAGTATCTCCCACCATGTATAAAGAAGAAAATAATCATAGTTTGGAAATCCAAAGACCAAGGAAGGGAAAATGTAAGCATTGTGAAGAAAAATGGAACCCTAAACATTGGTGTTATAAAGGAGATTCAAATAACTCAAAAAGGCTAGATAAATTCGAGGTATAGAAAGAAGATGACTCAGATATTGAAGAGTTAGATGAGAAGAAGCAAGGAATACTCAAAATTGCACATCAAAGACACCAAGAAAATCATTAGCAGCTATAACTAGTATCATTCAACCACAAACACTCAAATTAAAGGGGCATATAAAAATAAACAATGCTAGATTCTAATAGACACAAGAAATACCCATAATTGTATTGACATTAATGTCACAAGAAGACTTAAGTTTAGACCTTTTTGTGATACTCGATCCCCGATATGAAGATGATGGTTGTAGATGGTAAAAAAATTGAAGGCAAGGGTAAGGGCCACAAGGTTAAAGAGTACTGCAAATACAAGATTATCACTTAGAATTTGAATTCTACACCATACCCTTAAGGGAAGTGGATGTAAACTTAGGAGTCCAATGGTTGCAAACATAGGGTACCTTCTATGTCATCCCCAACCTCGCCAGACCCAAATTGTGTCATCCCATCAAATGGAGAAGCTAATTTGTAAAGAAGCACCAATGCATATGGTACAAAACCATCAAATAGAGATACTATCCTTAGAACTATCTGACTCTAGGCAGCCAATGTTTTAGAAACTAATTCAAAAACAGAAAAAAGTATTCCAAAACCTAACTATGGAATTGCCACCAAAAATAAAATCAAACGTGTAATCTAGGTGAAGTGAGATTCATCTCCTATCAATGTTAAGCCATATAGATATTTGCATCACCATAAAATAGAGATACAAAGACTAATCCAAGATCTATTGAGATGTGGTGTTATTACAAAAAGCAGAAGTCCATATGCAAGCTCGGTGATGTTAGTTCGAAAAAAAGATGAGCTACCCAAGTTGTGTATACCAAGGATTAAACAAAATAACAACACAAAAATCACATTCCTTTCATAGAAGAAATGTTGGGCAAACTTTATGGAGCTACATACTTCTCAAAATTAATTTGAGATTAGTATCAAGATGTTGCAAAGACCACCTTCTGAATTCATGAAGGACACTATGAATTTAAGGGGACGCCAATTGGGCTAACAATGATCCTGCCATGTTTCAGGCAACAATGAATGAACTTTTCCAGCCCTGTATAAGGAAGTTTGTACTAGTCTTTTTTGATAACATTCTTATATACAAAAACACATGGAAGGAACATCTCAAGCACTTAGGATAACTACTCTCTCTTTTGGAAAAAAATTAATTTTATGCAAAATGTCAAAATGGACATTAGGTAAAGAAGAAGTAAATTACCTTGGCCATCTTATAGTTAAGGAAGGGTTCAAAGTAGATCCAACTAAAATCAAGCAATCATCAATGGCCCAAGCCCAATAACATATCCAAGTTAAGGGTATTTTTAGGCTTGATAAGGTATTCCTAGAGATTCATCAAAAACTATGCTCATTTGACTGCTCCCTAATGAATCTCTTAAAGAAAAATTCATTTCAGTGGAATATCGAAGCAAAAAAGTGTCTTAAAGCCTTGAAGAAAATTATGTCATCAACAATCGTATTAGCAACCTATGATTTTACAAAGCCTTTTGTAGTAGAATGTGATGCTTCAAGATTTGGAACAAGGGCAATATTAATGCAAGGCCCTACGATAGCATCTGAGAGTTGGAAGCTCAATAGTAGAGAAGACTTAAAGTCTACATACAATAAGAAAATGTCGCCATTAAACATGTCTTACCAAAATGGAAACAACATCTTTTAGAAAGTAAATTCTTGATATGTACCAATCACAATAGTCTTCGACACCTACTACAACAAAAGTATTGTCAACAAAACAACGAAAATGGATATAAAAAAATCGCTACCTTCGATATGCTACATAAAAAAAGGAAAGACAATGTGCTTGATAATGCACTATCACAAGAGGATGAGGAGGTAATGTCATATGCAACATCGATTCTAGCTCCTATTCTGCTAGATGAAATCCAAGTTGAGAACACCAAGGACCCTAAACCTTGTTCCATAATCAATAGTCTGAGCCAAAATCCAATGGAAAATAATATCCTTTGGTAGAAAGAAAGAATATTTTTAAGCCCATCATCAAAATTTAAATCCATGGTTTTAAAAGAATCCCATGATTCACTAACTACAGAGCATGTAGGTTTTTTCAAAACTTACTATAATGCACAACAATCATTTTATTGGGAAGGGATGAATAAGGACATTTGGAAATATGCAGTGAAACGTGACAATCACCAGGGTTACTCCACCCCTACACATCCCAAACCAAAAATTAGAAAAAATCTCCATGGATTTCATTGAAGGTTTACCCATGTCAAAAGGGAAGGACAAAATCTCTATGGTGGTTGACATATTAACTACTTATGCACATTTCATGGGTATAAAGAAGACATATTCAACAAAACAAATCGTTGAAGTATTCTATAAAGCATCTATAAATTGCATGGATTTCGAAGATAATTATCAGCGATAGGAATGCCAAATTTAAAGATAATTTCTGGAAAGAGTTTTGCAAACAAAATGGGGTATCCCTTAACATGAGTTTAGCTTACCATTCTTAAACAAATGGTCAAACAGAGGTTGTCAACAAATGCTTGTAATCCTCCCTTCATTGTTTCGTAACCAATAAGCAAAACTAGTGGTTTCAATGGTTACATCTTGTAGAATAATGGTATAACTGTACTTGCCATATATCAAGAGCACATATTACCAGGTTAAGGGGAATTTGTTGGCCTTTCCTCATGGGATTTCTTCATGCACAACAGTGAGTAACACCCAAAGTAGGGAGACAGAGAAGGAGGATTGTGTTAGCCAAGGGAAGGTGGTAGCAGCAAGCAAAACACAACAGAATGAGGATCCTCTTTCATTCTTGAGGAAACCCTCTAGCACTAGGCCTCCCCACCTAGCCGATATGGAAGTGAGGTTGATACTTATCCAACAAGAAAGATAAAGAGGCCAACTACAAGTGGTCCAATGGACAGGATTTTTCAACAAGAGGCGCAAGAAGAGGTGGACCTTACCATTGCATTCATTTTCTACCTAAACTCATTTCATACAATGTTGCACGGTCGCCATTGTTAATAGCAGTGTTCCACGGGGACACGCCTCCCAGGGTCAAGGGCTCGCCCCCTACGCTTCCCATGCCCCGGGGGCTGGGGGGCTCCATGGGAAACGTTTCCCAACGCCCCCCTTTCTGCGAAACTTGGGGAAACGCGAGTCTAGGAGTTTCACGGATTGGGGGGCTCCCACACGCCCCCTCCTGAAAATGGGGGGCTTTGATAGGCCCCCGCTGCCCTCGATTTTTCAAATTTTTTTACTTAAAAAAGAAATGGTTCATCTTAAATTTTAGGCTTTTACACTAAATGGTCATTTTAAAACGAAATAGAAACAAATAAAAAGAAACAAACATCGATATGATATGCTTGGCTATAACGATTACATTAAATTACACTATATTATTCGGGAACATAAGCATGCTAGTATACAAATGGTGATGGGATGAGGAATTGATATGTTTATATGTTGGGGTTCATATTTTTATTATTTTTTTTTTTAATTTTAGAGACCAAGCCCCCTATGTTAGGGACCCTGACGCCTCCCCGCCCCCCTGTCCTCCAAAATACCCCAAAATTTTGGGGTGTCTCTACATGTCCCTAATGTGCTTTTCCCCACTCCCACACCCCCCCGTCCCGAAAACTTGGTGGAACACTGGTTAATAGAGATGTGTCGAAGTGTAATTGAACGAGCTAAAACTGGTTATGTGCCTCCTAGTTCAAAGAAGCTTACAACCACGTTGTTGATTAAGGAAAAGAAGGAGGTGGATAAAATTCTTGAGCCAATTAGATCAGAATGGCCCTCAATCGGTTTCAGTACTATTTCTGATGGATGGACAGATACAGCACGCCATCCACTCAACAATTTCATGGTGTCTTCCCCAAATGGACCGTTGTTCTTGAAAGCGATGGATGCTCTTGGAAAATACAAGGATGCACAGTATATGGGTGAGTTGTTGATGAAAGTCATTGAAGAGGTAAGTGTTGAGTATTGTGTACAAATCATCACAGACAATTGCACCTGTTTGCAAGGTTGGCATGCTTGTGGAAACTAAATATCCACAGGTATTTAGATTTTCATAGATTTTCATTTGAGTTGTTAGTTGTAGTCTTGTAGAGTCTAGAGTCTAGACTCATTTATACTTTCTTTTATTGATCTTACAGGTATTGGACACCTTGCATTGTCCATTCTTTGAATTTAGCACTAAAATCTATTGGTTCTGGCATAGATTGGCAAACTTATTGAGGATGCACGCCATATTCGTAACTTTGTACAAAACCACACCAATGCCTTCACAATCTACAAAGAATACACACATATTTCATTATTGAAGGTTGTAGATACTCGGTTTGCTTCCTCATTCATCATGCTCAAGTGGTTGAGGTAGGTCAAAACCGCTCTTGGGTCCATGGTTATTTCATAGTTTTGGTCCTTTTGGAGAAAAGTGTATCATATTGCTTCAAAAAAGGTAAAGGACACAGTGCTAGACGATGGTTGGTGGGAGAGGGTAGATCCTACCATTAAGATCATGGACCCCATCATTTCTTTGTTGCAATTTGCAAACACAGACCAGCCCATTCTAGTAGATGTTTATGAGGGGTGGGATTCCATGATTGGGTCCGTGAGGACCATTGTTATGGAGAATGAGTGTGCCAAGTATAAGACGTCGACAAAGAACTTATGGTCCATCATGGATGATATTCTTATCTCTAGGTGGGTTAAGAATCGCACACCTTTGCATTGCTTGGCCCACTCATTGAACCCCAAGTACTATAATCGTGATTGGCTCAATGGTGGGTCGAGACCCTCATGCAGAGTCCCTCCTCACATGGATGGAGAGATTTCACAAGATAGGAAGACAGAATTTAGAATGCTACTTCAGGATAGAGACATGCTTAAGGAGGTGGAGGAGGGCTTTACATAGTTTTCCAGTGCCACTAGGAGATTTGGAGGCTATGAGGTGCTTAGAGACGGGGGGGTTAAGAGCCCCTATGTTTGGTGGGCAACTCATGGGGGAGCATGCTATCTTCTACAGAAGATACCCTTGACGGTCATCTCTCAAGTTACTTCATCCTCTTGTTGTGAGAGGAATCAGAGCACATATGGGAACTTGTACAGTTTGAAGAAGAGCAGGCTTGACAAGTTCAAGGCAGAGTCAATGGTGTATGTGCACTCCAACCTTCGTCATATTTATAGGAAGAGGGAGGAGTGGGTGAAGGGAAAGACAAAGATGTGGGATGTCTTTCTTGATGATATGGGTTTGGACAACACTAGTGAGTTGGCATTAGCCAACATGGATCTTAATGATTTAGTGCTAGAGTCAGTCACTTTTGATGATGGTGATCATGTGGAGGGGTCATCCTCCACACCAACAGATGCAGATCGTCAGACGGACAAAGAAGAGGAGGAGGAGGGCAGTGATGAGTTTGTTGATTCAGGCATGGAGGAGGACTATTGAAAGATGAGATTCTTCCATCTTGATCTCATCTATGATCTACCGCTTTTTGTATTTACTATTTATTACTACTAGTTGCCATTGGCATTCCAACATCTATATAATACATTTTGATTTCGATGACTTAATGAGAAATAAGGTTTCGAGATCTTGAGCTATATGAAATTTGAATATCCTATCATATTTGTGTCTCATTGTGACTTATGAATAACAAAATGTGTAGTGTGTATTGATTCCTATTAGTAATTTGACAATTTCTATTGAATATTTGTAAATGTTCTAGTTTCTAAAAAAATTGGATCTATATTTCTATATTTTTAATATATATAATTTTCAAAATATATATATATATATATAAAACGTGTCCTTTGTGTCCTGATTTCGGGGGTCACCGTGTCCGTATTGGACACTCATATTTTCGTGTCCTTCGTGTCCCATGTCCTCGTGTCAGGTGGCTTAGATCGTAGGTTGTTATTGCTCAAGGGTTGATGGTTGGATAGTTTTTTGGGCAAGTAGTTCAGAGACAAGATAAAACACATCAAAGTCATATCAATCAGATAGTTTTTAAGCAGCAAAAGGTGCCTCGTACTTGTAAATTCATTGCAGCCTCGTACTTCTAAAGTGTGTGGTCAAATCAATGCCTTTTCATTTCCTGATTTCAAGATTCACTTTCTTGAAAATTTCACATTTCTTAAAAGTCAAATCTTCCTGGATCTGATCATATTTTTGGTGACCCACTGTGGATATGGGCATCTGGTTCGAATTTGAAGCAAATCAGTGAAGTTTATATTAGAAAATTTGTATTTTAGAAATTTGGTCCAATGGGTAGGGTGATTACAGTTTTTAGGACCCAGTATGGAGATTGGTCTATGGTTTGAATTTCAGCAAATTCTAAGAATATGGAAATTTTGCTCTATTTTTAGCAAGATGGGATGTTTTTGGGGACCCAATATGACATACAACATCAGTGTCGAATTTCAAGCCATTCTGAGTAACTTGATTTTCCAGGGAAGCTTCTAGAAGGTTCTTGGTGGGCCCCACATGAGGTAAACTCGCTACAATTGGGTAATCTAACATGCATTGAGCCTTGTGGTTTCTTATGACTTTGACCTAGGGTGCACTTGTTAATGAGTGTTCCTTGTAATCTCTCTATTGGTTGTCATCTATATTGTATTTACCATAAGAGAGTGTGCCCTAGTTAAAATTTTACCTGCTATTATTACACTTCAGTTATACTATAGTCTGTGAGAGTTGACTTCTAGTTTGAAGTGTAATAATAGCAGGTAAAATTGAGGGCTTGCTATTCTTAAAAACTAGAATAGCATCTTTACTTATCGATTTGACCCCTTGGATCATCTAGGGATACCCCCTTGAAATTAGCATGCACTAACTTCAAAGTGAGAATTCAAGCAAGGATACAGTTATCAGACTTTGTTTGTTTCAAGAAGGGAGAGCTTCACTTAGACTTTTAGACCCTTTGGAAATAATCTTTCCCACTTGCATGCAAGGACTCTACGCAGATGAGGGCAGTCCAGCCTGCTATTCTTGGCATCTTTCACAGATTATTCTTGGTGGAGGGCACCCACTTTGGAGGAGATCTATGACATACGTCTTGCTTATCAGTGGCTTCTGTTCAATCTATCTCGTGCGCACTTCTTAAGGAGCTATTATTGAGAGACACAGGTGGCTAGCAGAGTTTATTCATGATTGCTAGTTCTAGTGTGCCCTATTTGGAGTAGCTTTTTCAAGACTTTTCCTTTTCTCTCTCACTCAATTCTAAGAATGATGAGAGCACTTTACTTAGGCTATCCTTGTCCTGCTTTTCTCACTCTATCTGAGAGAATTTCTTTGTCCACTCAAATACTCATTCTATAAGAGTGGAGAGGTGACTGAAGTTTTTCATCAGTTATTGCTCAAGTCCATTCACTCTTCCAGACTTCTGAATCCTTTCATGTCAGATTTATTGAGCGATTTTGTGAGTGAGAATTGGAGGTTGCGCCGATGATGTCCATGTAACTTTGAAAAGAGCATGGTGTAAGTAGAGTGTTCAAGAAGTGATAGTTCATCCCCTTCAGTGCTATTGGTGTGGAGGTGATATATTCAAATTATGTATTGACAACTCTGGAATAAGGTAACACTCTTTTGGCAGCTAATCCTTGTTCGTCAATGAATTTGATTGTTTGATGTTAAAATTTCTATGTTGAATGGCCTCAGGTTTATCAGCTGCCCAGTCAATTTTCTCTCAATGAGCCATGCCCATTGGAATTAAGTGACCTGTCAGTTAAGAAAAAAATTGCTGATTTTTAGTTTTTTACTTGTAGATCTGCAACCTATTATTCCAGATTTACATCTGATATGAGCTGATTTCACATTCTTAGGTGCAAGTCTGAATTGTACTTGATGTGCAGAAATCTATAAACTAATTTTGAAGGATTACAAATTTACACCAAGTATAGTCTGCAGATTTGAAATCTTTTGTAGGGCATAGTTGAATATTTCCCACTTCAGATCAACAAGGCTTCCTCTGAGGCTATAAGGCACTAAACCGGAGTGAGAGGGATTGGGTGAGGTGACATTGGAACATTCACATGTTTCCACCAATTCTAACCCAGAAAAACAAACAACAGCACATGTAGTGGATGCCATTTTTGTGCAATCATTAAAGCACATAGCCTACTGTTTCTGCAGTCATAGGTGCCCACTCCTTTACTTTCTAAGTATAATTGCTTTAAATTTCAGATTTCAAATATGTTTCCAGCATCTGCCATGCACAATAGCTAAGCAAGTGTGTTTAAGACATGCCTAAACATGAAGGTATCATAAATACAAACATTGAATCAAAAAATTACTAGTGCTGTTACAATCCATGGATAGGATTTTGACTGAATGTTTTGTGTGTAGAACATCCCTATTTGAGTTATATAACTCAATTTAGCAACTTCACTGTTATATGTTTGAGTTCTATTCTGGAAGAGGTGGAAAATAAGCACATCGATTTAAAGATATGTCGGGAGGGAAGATGGAGAGAACTAGGGTTTCTCAAGGCTGGGAGGAGGAATTGGTCGATTTTTCACCAAATCAACTTGAAGGGATTCAGATCCGATCAATCTCTAGTTATTGGAGCGATAAGGAAGGGGCTGGATTAATTACTAGTCCATTTTCCTCCATGGGGGAACTAGAAAAGGGGTGAAAATCTTTAGGATATTTGGATTAGGTGAATAGTTATTTATTGGAAGAGGCATCATGTGGGAAGGCCGAGCTCCTACATGTGGGAGGAAAGAGGACCAAGCTACATCATGGCACTACAAAGACAAGCGAGACAAGTCCACAGGTGGAAAGACAATGGGCCTTTATTGTACTGGAGGCTTCAAGTCAAGAGCCAAAATAATTTTTGGGTTTTCCTCCGTGCAAAAGCATCGAGAGAGTCGTTACAAGTTGGAGTCGCAAGTCTAAGGGCAATGAATGGAGTTCTCCCCTTCTCCTTGGTGCTTAAAGGATGGACCTTTTAGGGTGGAAGAGGAGATCCCTAGGTTGAGGGAAGGTTCCAGATCAGATCCGGTCTCTAGGGTAGAGCAAAAGAGTGGTTTGAGGGCAAAAGAGGCTGGTTTTATTCAAATTTCGATCACAAATTGTGAAGAAGGTTTTCTTCTCCTAGATGATCCTTGTCTTTGGGAGACTCAGTGATTAATCGATGAGTTAAGAGAGAACCGAGAAGGTTTTCTTAGAAGTGTATTGAGCTTTAAAGAGCTAAGCAAAATCTGTACTGTCGATCGTGAATTGGCTCGAGAGCTAGTGTTTGAAGGGGTGCCAAGGAAAGGAAAGAGGAGGGAAGAGAAGCAGGAGGCTAAGAAATGAGGTGCTTGAAAAAGTTGTATCAAATTAAAGGACTCTCCCACCAATTTATTCCTAGGCAATGAGGTCAAACTAAACGAGCTGGTTGGCATGGTGGACTGCACATTAGTTGGCAGAATCAAGGGTAGAAGGTGTGGGAACAAATCCACAAGGTAGTGGATAGTTGGTGCCTGGTCAAATCGACAAGGCTATTCGCTAAATGCCTTTATTTTGGCTCAAAGATGGATTGCTTTTACCTTTTGTTCAATTGAGGATTCTTAGAAAGTGCTAGTCGAGCATTGGTGTTGGGATTCTCGATTCTTCCCCACCACTACTAAAGCCTTTGAATCCCATATTCAACATGCACAAGGAATTGATGGATGCTCAACCAATATGGGTTAGAATGCGAAAATTACAATTGGAGTTTTCGTCACCATATGCCATTAGAGCAATAGGAAATGCACTAAGAGCATATCTAGATGCAGATAAGTCTTTTGTAGATTCTAGAGTAATGACAATTTCTCGGATCCTAATCCTGATGGATGTCTGAGAGGGGTTGTCGAAGGGCGTGGAGCTAAAAAGGGGTCAAGCAACCCATAATTAGAGTTTGGACTACGAGAAGGTGTCATTTCCCCACAATTTATGCCATCCCCATAGACACATAGCGTTGGATTGCTCATTGTCCTTTAAGCAAAAGAATTGGGTAACTCTTCCCAAGATCAAGTCGAGGCGATTGCCAAGGATGGTATGGCTTTAGTTAACTCAAGGAATCAATTTGTGGTATTGCGTTGAGGGTTAGTAGATTCGGAAGTGCGCCATGCAAAGATCCATCCAAGGGAGTTGGCCCTTACTTTCTCAATGAACCCTTACTTGCTCAAGAGAAGGGTCTGAATGTTCAAGGCCAAGATCATGAGCATGAGTCAATTCAAAAAGATCCAATCCAAAATGGATTGTCTAATTCATTAGAGGTAATAATATGTCAAGCAAGTTATTAGACTCCCTTGCTCACCTAAAATTTCAAAATAAACTTTCCTATATGGGTTTGAGGAATTCAAGGGTGATGTGGGGAAATAACTTCAATTTCCTGAAGGACTTAAGGGGACACCAATAGGGGTCTTGGAGCTCACTGAGACTTGAACTCAGTCCCCATCTCAAGAATGGGTATGTATTGGTTTCCTTGAATGAAGCTGGGGTCTGTTAGTCTTACAAGGAGAACTTTCTTGTATGCAATAATGCTCTCATTTCTTCAATAGATAAGGAGGGAAGATGCAATCTTAGGTCCAGATCAAGTACAACAAATAACCTTCATGGGGGTTTGGTGGGAGGTTTTGGGCCAAATGAGGTAAGTGGTTATAAGGGTTTAAGCAGGGGAAGAAATCCTTCATCCTTAAAACACAAGTAAAACAACTAGGGAACAATTGGGAAACAATTTTCAATTTATGGAGTTCTTAAAGATTTGCACATCCCTGTCAGGGATTTAAAATGATCATCATCTCCTTTAACTGCAAGGGCTTGGCCATGTGCCCCAAAAAGATTGGCCTTAAAAAGGGTTATTGATTGCCATAACCTAGATATGAACCTACTCCGAGAAACTATGGGGGCAAGGGACCAATTGTCAAATCTTTAAACTCTTTGTTAAGTAATTGGTTTTTCTATTCAATGGATGCTAGAGGTAGGTCTAGGGGAGTGGTGACTGGGTGGAAGTCTAATAATCTATCAATTTCTAATAGTTGGGCTATCAATTCAAGTTTGATAATGGAGTTGTACTCTCAAGAGTTGGATAAGAGGTTCTTAGTGGTCAATATTTATGGATCCTATGGGAAAAGAGACTGTTTTTGGGAGAATTTACTAAAGAAAAGGTTTATAAAAGTAGGTAATCTAATAATGGGGGGGTGGTGGGTTAATTTCTCTATTGGATGGGCAAAGATATAGGGCCCATCTGCTCATCCATATGTCTTGCTCATTTTTTTGTTCAACAATTAGGGGAGGCTAGGTTGCTAGATATAGATCTTGTAAATTTAAAATCCACTTTGGTGGAATAAGAGATTGGGGGAGGATAGAATAGCCAAAAGACTAAATAGATTTCTAGTCTCAGAAGATCTTTTAGAAGGTAATTTAAGGATGAGACAATGGGTTAGCTTTGGAGGGGTTACAGATCACTTTCCCATAATTTTGGACGTGGCAAGGTGAGGAAAAAACCCACCAATCCCTTCAAATTCAATTTTGAATGGTTGCAAAACGAAGAATTTTTTAAGCTAATTAAAGAGAGTTGAATCCCCCTAAATGTGCCACTCCCTAGGTATGATGCCATTCAATTTAATTAAAATATTCAAAAATTAAAAGAAGCCACAAAATGGTGGGCTCAGGAGAAGAGACACAAGGACAAGAAGACTCTTGTGGAAGTGTAAGAAAGGTTGGAACTCTTATATGATTAAAATGGGGGAGGATTTAGCTCAAAGGCAACAAAGGCAGAGGTATCCTCACTTGAAGATAAGATTAGGAGTTTGTTGGATGAAAAAGAGAAATTGTGGACACTTAAAAGTAGAGCTTTATGGCTTCAAGCAAAACATAAGAACTCAAAGTTTTTCCATCAGTTTGCAAAAGGTAGAAGAAATGTAAACACAATCTGGAGAATACAAAGACTAGTTGGGTCTAAAGCTAGAAGCCTTGAAGACATCTCTTTAGTAAACATAGATCATTTCAAGTCCTTGTTCAAGAAATATGAAAGGGCTACCCTGTATGAGATAGTTAGGATTGCTCAATACTTTCCCAAGTTAGTGAATGAGGAAGAGAACCAAAGGCTCATGGAACTTGTCTCCAAAGAGGAATTACAAGAGGTCTTTCATCACTTCCAAAAAAATAGAAGCCCGAGGCCATATGGGTGGCCAATTGAATTCTATTCAATCCTGTTTGGTTTTTGGGGGGAGGGTGTACTCAAGGTTCTGGAAGAATCTAGAAGAGATGGGAAGGTGCCCCCAACCTTCAGTACAACTTTCATAGCACTAATTCCAAAACTGGATAATCCACAATCTTTTGACTCTTTAGGATTTTAAACCCATCTCCTTATGCAAGAGTATCTACAATATCATAGCCAAAGTAACTGCAAGAAGGATTAAGAGGCTCTTGTCCAAAGCAATCTCTAGTGAAAAGTTTGGTTTTGTAAAGGAAGATAGATTCATGAGGGCATAGGAGTCACTCGGGCGGGAGCGAGGGGGCTAGAGAGGGGTCTTCACCAAGGTTGTTGGGATAGAGAAGCGGGAGCTGGAAGTTCAATTTTCAAAAGCTTTCAGGAAAGGAGCGTTTTGGGAGCATTTTTTTATATAATACGTATGTTAATATATTTTAATGCATATATATTAAAACAAACGTGCAAAATGTTGAATTAGATGTAGAAAATGAAAACATAGATCTAAATATTAAATTAATGATGATCATTAAATCATCAACCTTTTACTACACATATAACATCAATCATCTAGCAACTATAACTTATAACATTGTCATCAAATGATCAATCATCAACTACAACATCAACCTTCAAGTTCCAACATATAACTTTTAACATCAACAAACTCTAACAAATAACATCAACCATGAAATGAAACAAAGCGTTATATTCATTACCGAAGAGTTGTAAGATGCAATCAACAATTCAAACTTCAAAGGTATGTTCAAACTTCAAACTAACCATCAAGAACATACCTAACCTATGCCCAAGACTAACCATCAAGAATAGCGTCCTGCACCTCTTGAAATTCATATCTATCAAACACAAATGCAGCCTTGTCTTACAAACCCTGCCATGAATCACTTGAGACCATACTAGCCAATACCTCTTTTACCTTCAAAAGGTGCCTGAAGGTGAGGTAGTAGCTAGCAAATCTAGTCTTTGCAACCTTGAGTAACACCAACCTAGATTGATAGCAAAAATTGTGGTGGGCCATGCTATGATTGGTAATAAATTTTACCATTTTCTTCCTTCTCGTGTACAATGGACTATTTAATTTTCAATTAGGGTCCTTCATCTTAATAATATCATGCATCAAAAGGTTCAATGTATGAACCAAACACCTTGACCAAAATATGTTACAGTAAATATCCTCAACGATTGCTCATGTTGCTTTACAATTAGAAGCATTATCAGTGATGACTTGAATGACATTATACGACCCAATCTCTTATATGGCTCTAATTAAAGGTTCTGCAATATTAACAGCAATCTTGTAACATAATAGTCATTGGGTTGAAAGGAAGACTACATCACTAGCAGACACACCAAGAATATTCATCAATGGCCAACCTTTAACATTTGCCCAACTGTCAGACACAATGCAAAAGGATACCCCATGTTCAATCCAATCCTTTGTAAAATGTCCTTGAGCATTATGGATTTTGGCTCTTTCCCTGTCAAGTCCCATGGTTTTGGCTTTGTCAAACTCATGGCTCTTATATCCATTACAGGCACCATTGATGGCTTGTACCATTTCATGCCAATAGAGTGACTAAAGAACATTGAATGGTACACCACATGAATAGAGAAACCTGAAAAATTTTGCATCCACGCATCCCTGCAACCTTGGCCAAGGAAATCTAATATTGCTCTACGCATAAGCAAGAATCCACTACCATGAGGGGATGGGAATCAACCACCATACATTCTATGTGAGGCTAAGGTCTTAAGATTCAACCCTTGATTTTTTGGATTTATTTTACACAACCTCTTCTTCTTTCTTGTATTTGTTTCTCTCTGTCACATTGGATCACAGTTTTTTTAATATTATAGTCTTACCTTCATCCCATGGCATAAATTCCACATAGATGCGTTTTCACACGGTTATATGAACCTATGTAAGTTTTATGACAATGGAGCATATGAACTTTTTGGTTCCACCCTCTTTCCCTCGACCAAGCCTTGTCACATACTTTCACGAGGGTGTTGAAATCTCTTTGAGTTTTTGTCCATCATCACTGTTAGCTTTATTATCATCATCCCCTTCCATTTCTTCCTCCTCTCCATGGTATGTGTCACTACTTATTTCTTCCTCACCACTGGTATTTGAGCTTCCCAACACCACCATCATAATCAAAAATCGACCCAAAAGGAAAAACCACAATAGCCATCATGCTTCTTGACTCAAGATGAGAAAAACTTGCTGCCTACAATAGAATGATGGAAATGGAGAAATGGGAAAGGGTAGGAGAATAGAACATTCAAGATTAAACATAGTGGATCTTTTTTTAAACAAACAAAGAGTGGGCTTTAGAGCCTAACTCTTTAGCTCTCCAATGGTAGTTGAATGTAACTATGGCAGCCTTCAATCTCCCTTCCAAGCTCTTACAAACAACAGCCTTCAATATCCCCTCCAAGCTCACAAATTTGCTTATTAACAACTGGCAAACAACCCACTCTAAACCCTGGAAAAGAGAAATGAAATGAGTGAAATAAGAAATAGAATGAGAGCAAATGGAGCTAGTTAGTGTTAATCCACTAAAGGAACCCTAACTAGCCTAAACCAATGATTGGAAGTTGGAACCTTGTCTTGGTTCCCACAAGGAAGAGAGAGAAAAAAAAGGTGCCTCCAACCGATGGGAGCTAAGGGGGAGAACTGAGGGAGCGACCAGGGAGCATTGAGGGAGCAACCCAAGAGCGCTGAGGGGCATGGAGAAAGCAATGCTTCCAGTTTTGGCAGGAAGCTTTTTTTCACCTAGGGAGCACACCCCCAAAAATTGCTCCCAAGAGGGAGCGATCAGGAAGCGCACGCTCCCAAGGGCACTTCCTGCAAGCTCACTCAGGGAGCGCACTTCGAGAGCAAAGCGTTGAGGGGAATGCACTCCCCCGTAACATAGGTCTACACAGCATGAAGATGAAGAAGATAAAAGTTGTAACTCTAAAATAGAACTGACAGAGTGAGTTGGTTATACATGAGAACGTTATTGACCCATTTGACCTTCAGTGTTCCTTTTATTACTTGGAACATGAGCGGCCTAAACACTGTGTCCTTTGATATGTTGGTTAATGGATCTGCTTCAAACTTCTTTAGACCTGAGAAAGATCTAAGACAAGGGTGCCCCTTGTCTCCCCTACTTATCCCCATTGTTGCAGAAGGACTTAGGAGGTCCTTACATGAAGCAAGGAGGTCAGAAGGTCTTAAAGGTGTCAACATAGGAGGTAATTCCTGGTTGTCTATTTGGTTTTTTGTAGATGAGAATAGAGATCCTTATTTACAAGGAGGGGACAAGAAGGGAGATGATTAATGTGAAAGAAGTGATTGATCTATTTTGCAAAACTATAGGCATGCAGGTAAACTGTAGAAGGTCAACCATCTCCCTGTCAGGGATTGAGGAGGATGAAATTGTATTTTGTTCCCTTTCAAAAAGGTTGAGCTGGAAGAGGGCTTAAAGTACCATCGATTTATGCTGAAGCCTAACAATTATTTAAAGCAGGAATGGGACTGGCTTTTAGTTAAGACTGCTAAAAAAGAATTAAATCATAGAGTTTCAGATGGCTCTGAAAAGAAGACATACTGGTACTCATTAAAGCAGTTTTGGAAGAAATACCAGTTTACTGGATGTCTTTAGCTTGGATTCCCAGAGGATCTCTGGAACAAATTAGGAGACTCAGCTTCAGGTTTCTATGGGCAGGAGCTGATGGAAAAAAGAAAGGAATTCCTTGAGTCAAATGGCAGAGGTTGGCACTGCCAACGGAAGGAGGAGGTTGCGGTTTAAAGAATATTTTAATTTCTCCAAAGCCTTGGCTACAAAAAGTGTGTGGAGGTTGGTTGAAGGCCAGGATCTCTGGTGCAAGACAGTGATTCAAAAATATATTCTCACAGATACAGTAGTAAATTGGATTAAAAAACCCCATAAGAACCTGTAGAACGTCTCTGTGATGTGGAAGGCTGTGGTCAAGGCCTTCTCTCTGATAGGAGAAGCGTTGGTAATGATTCCATGGTCAGAATAGGAGAAGATCCCCCTGGGTAGGGAGTAATATGGACAGCAAACTGTCTGTCAACATGATCCAAAGATTAAGGAATGACGGTATTGTATCCCTCTCCCAAATAGCATACCCTGTAAATACAAATTGGTGGGGTCGAAGCTGGTTAACTGCTGAAAGATTTAGGTTTAGGGATCGAGAGGAAAAACATTGGAGAGGTATTCTGGAGAACCTAAAATCAAGTCATGTAAAGCTATAGGATAAAGAAGATGAGCTGGTATGGACACATGCCTATACAGGGGACTAGACTCCAAAAGAGGGATACAAGCACAAGTGCTGGCGGTGTCATGGAAAATCCATCCTGGTGGTCGAAAGCAGTCTGGAAGTTTAAATGCCCTTCCAAGAGAAAATTATTCATGTGATGTCTGATTAATAGCAAAGTTTTAACCTGGAAGCTCCTGCAGAAAAGAAATATAGAAGGGTCAGGCAGATGTGCTTTGTGCCAGGTAGAGGACGAGACAAACATTCATTTATTCTTGCTGTGTGTTTTCACCAAAAAAGTCTGGAAAGAACTTGAGGATATGACAGGGAAGAAGCTACCTTGGCATGGTCCCACAGTGGAGGGGGGCTTGAGACAGTGGTGTTTAAATACAGAGCTGAGGTCATTTACTGCTCTCCCTCTGTTCGTAGCTTGGTGGATCTGGTTATCAGGGAACAGATTCATTATTGAAGATAAAGCTGTGCCTCCATTTCAGGTCTGCTCAGGGTCTCAGCATTGTCAATGCTTTCCCACAACAGTCTAGTGCAAAACCCTCCAGATTCAACACTGAAGAAGTCATAGATAAAACTATTCCTTGGTCCTACAGTCCTACTTTGATGGTGCTGCACCGGATACCCCTACGGTCTACCTGCTGCGAGGCAGGTGGCGTCCTATTCATTAATGAAAATTACTCCCTTAGGGCTAGGAAATGGAACCACCAACTATGCAGAACTGATGGCCTTAAAACTTACCCTATTGTTGGCAGAGGAATATAATGTCGACAATCTTCAAGTCTTGAGGAATTTTAAAAATATAATAGGTTCGGTAATGGAGGAACATATCTGCTCAAGCTACCTGTTAATACCTATTCTGGACGAGGAAAAAGATTATACTCAAATTTTATCTAACTTAATTTCTGCCACATTCACTGGGAAAGGAATACTTCTCTGCAGATGCTCTATCGAAAGGTAGGAGTTCCTATGCAAAAGGGCACCTGGAAAGTGTTATAGGACAGGGCAGGTTCAGTATCTGGATATTTTCATCTTCCCTTCCATGAGATTCAGCTGTCCTGAAGACTCTTCATGCTGCAATCCTCTCTCAACCAGTCATGGCAGTTCTTATGGTGTTTCCACAGGATTTACGGCTTAACGCAGGCAAACCCAAAGTCTATACCATTCAAAAAATTCTGGGACAGATTGCTGCTTCATTACTTTCCAGCTTTGTTTCAGTTGCATTCAGGCATGGATATTTTGGTTACACTTGTGTCTTAAGAATATGTATATGAAGTACTAGTGACGGAAGTGGTTGTATTGAGAATCAATTGGTTTATTAGCAGTTTTTTTGTATAGGCTCATTTCTGAACATTATGGGATAGGTTAGATACCTACAGTATGTTTTTTCTGGGGATGAAATAGACAATTTGGGTGCTCTTTTGTGAGATCTGGAAATGCTTACTGCATTTGAAAAATGTAATTTTGTTATATTAATAAAATTATGGGTTGTTTGAGTTGTATCATTCCTAGTGAATGCACAATAGAAATGAATTTTAATAAAAAGCAACACCAAATCAGTTTTCCTCTGAGAGAGTTATAGTTAGCGAAGCTTCTAAAAATTAGCTTGTGGTTTCATAAGGATTTCTCTAATTGCAACCCATAATATGCAAAATCAAGAGCATTGTTTCCTTCTAAAAAATAAAAACATTAAACTCCACAATTGCCAATTTTAAACTTGTTAGAGACATGTAGAACTCTATAGAAGGTCGCACACCAAACTTTTGCAACCAATCTCAGATTAAAATTAAAGTTCTAAAATTGTGTCCTTGTTAATAACCTGGGGTTTGTCTTGGAAGAGTAGCTGACAAAAAGAATTGTTGTAGGACATTTGCATCTATTTCTGATGAGATCTTCATGTGTATCCCTCCTGCTGCCTCTGGACTTGGCAGAGGTTATATAGACACAGCAAAAGGTGCAAACTTCTGAGTGTATTCAAAAAAACAAAATGAGTCTTGATAATCCCTAGGAATTTAAGTTGTTCTCACCATATATGTCCATAATGAGGATACACAAAATAAAACATGCCCACAGGAAGAGAAACCAAGTGTAAATGTACCAATGAAGGCAACATGCATAACAAACTCGTAGAAACTGACATAAAATAAAAAAAGGTAAGGAATAGCAACAAAAACCTTCTTCATTCTTTTATTCGCGCCTTGCACTTTCTCTTGATAGCTCTCTTCTGACCAATTTTTGATAATAGTCTTGTTTGGATCAATGATCTTCAAATCTGCAGGTTCGGCCAAATAACCAAAAAACAGTGCTGTTCTTTCATTGTGAGCCCTCGAGAGGGAAGAATACCGTTGATCTCTACAGAGTATCCCATCTTCCCGTCCACGTTTCCTCTCACGCAATCGGTCATTCATCACTTTGGCTTCCATGTAACCCACAGAAGATGCTTCAAACGATATAACAAACTTGTTGTTCCCACTGTAGATGAACTGTTGGGGATGAAGATCTTGCAACTCTTCGGAAAGTAGGGCCCTAATCTCCATGCCTTCTGTAGTTACTTCTTTTTTATTTATTAGAATCTCTTTCGATTTTGCCTTGTTTAGACTCAAATTTGATTTTAAGTTTGTTGTTTCTATAACAACAATAGGTGGCCATACTATCAAATGGCTTTCAGAGACAGTTGGGTCAATGAAGGATGCACGAACAGAAATTGGCCCTTCTTGCTCTTGCCCTTGTCCTTGCTCTTCCTTGATCTTGAGCACACTCTCAAGAGCTCGATAGTATCCACGGTGCTGAATGGTCCTTTTCTTCTTAAAATGTTGAGCATGAGACAGTAATGCCTTCCAGCCCTTGAAATGCTGTGCTGTAGGGCAAACTAGGCATGATAACTCAATGTCGCCACAAAGGCTTGGCTTGGTAGAGCCACATAACTTGTCTACAAGCTCTTTAACTTTGGGGAGCAGTTTCTGCTGAGCCTTCTCTTCAGCCAGATCTAGTTCAGAACCACTGCCATAATCATCATCATCTTCTTCTTCATCTTCATCCTCCGTAAGAGATGTATCACTGTAAAAAGACTCCTGCAAATTCTTTGTGGGATTGATTTGTTTGTCAATAGATCTACTAGCAATTACTTGTGCACCATACCTGTCCATCTCAAACTGTTCTGAATCATTAGGCTTGTTACTGGACCTCTGTTTGGCACAGGATAAGCCATGGGGATGCGCACTATTATTCCAATTGCTTTGGTTACTAGTGGCATGTGATTGCTTAGCATACAAACTTTCTTGATCCACCCTGTTATGGCTATGAGCATTATGCATTTCTTGAATTTGAGCATTTCCTCTCGACTTGTTTTCCTCATTCACATTGTAAGGTTTCCTAGGACCATCAAACTGTTCGGAATCATTAGGCTCGTGATTGAACCTATGATTGCCATAGGATAAGCCATGGGAATGTGAACTATTCTTCCGATTGTTTGGGGTACTATTGGCATGCAATTGCCTAGCATACAACCTTTCTTTATGTACCTGGGCATTTCCTCTCGAACTGTTTTCCTCATCCACATAATCAGAAATCCTATTACCATAGCGGTGCTGAAACGGCCTCCTTGGATGATCCTTTGGTTGGTCGTTCCCGTGCCTTTGTATGAAATTGTTTGTTTGCCGCACATCCTTTCTTTCATTTGCATAGCCCGGAGGGTACATGTCGTCGCATGGGTATCCAAACTCCTCATCCTCGAGCCAGCCACCAGAACCAGTAGTTGAATGCTCTATATTGGTACTGGAATATGGGACACCTTTGCCCGTTTGAGGACGAGGGGCAACATGGGTGTTCATGGTTTGTGAATAAGAACCAACAGAGCTTTGATGCTTTGCGTCACCTTCTCTGCTATGAGGATATCGCCCATTATCTCTAACTCTTCGTGGAGAAACAATTTGCTTTTGATTATGCCGACCAATATCTCTATGTTGCTTAGAAGAGGCCAAATATCCACGCGCAGAGTCTCCGGTAGTATGTTTTTCATGTTGAGGGTTGATTTCCCTTCTCTGACTAGAAGAACCAGTTTCTGTGGCTTGCAAAGAACTGTTAGAATCTACAGTCATCTTTGCTCCTAGTTATACTGCTTTATGCAAATATGAATTTTAAATGCCCATTATTGATTTCTGTTAAGTGTGCACAAAATGCCAATGGTTCCACGTTGTCTGAAGGTACACGGCGCAAAATCAAAGAATCTTCCCTTTCACAAACTGTCCACAGTTCCTCCAACACCTGTACGGAAGAATAAAACCAGATTATACAGAGTTAAAAGATTACAGAAACACAACTCAAACCAACATCAAGGGCTTCGTGACGGAATCTCACAAATAAGTTCCGTTGGCAGCGTTGGGAGATTAAATCTTGGAAACCATCATCAATGCATGTGACTACTTGATATCTCCGTAGAGAGTGTCTTAGCAGCACCACATTCAGGTTGACTTTGTTCTGCAGCTATATCAAATTCAATTAATATAATGTCGGGGGTCCAGCGATTATACTGAGATAAATTGGAGAGGGTCTGAGACTCAGATACCAGGCTCGTTACTTGGAAACACGGGTACTAAACTTGATGCTTTTAATCGAATCCTTCAATGAGTTCAATTTAAATTTGATTCATTTTGATTAAGCAGAAAAGGTAACACAGACCATGTTAGGTCTCAAAGATAGCAAAAAGATAAGCAAATACGGAGTTCTATCAAAGGACTGCAAAAGGAACAAGAATGAAAATTCAAAAAATGAAAGCCAGCAACTCAGGAAGGAATGGATTGCCAAAATGTCCACTAAAGTTAGCTAGCATGGAAGTCAGTGGAGATGACACAATAACCCATGACAGGAAACCCCCAAAACATCCAAAACTGCATACATATCCTATAAAACTCAACTCACGAAGATGTACAGGTAGTTTCAAGTTTTCAACTCGACCTTGGAACAAATTCCACCGTTCTACAGTCTGCAAAGAAGAAAAATATTGCAAGACGGAGCACCAGGATACTACGAGTTCTCAAAAAAAATGGCATACCATACGACGAATTCTGAATCATGAAACACAAAGCGTTTTAAATCACGGCGAATTTCTGGCAGAAAACCATTGAAATACCATCCAATCTGAGAAAAAAATCGGTTTACTAACCTTATTGAAGACGCTTAAACGGAAGTGAAGCTAAGCATACATATATGTGATTCATCTCACGTTCGCCCCGCCCTGGGAACCTCCAAAGAGAAGCAAAAATAAAGTAAAGAGGGGCGAAATAAGGGTTTGTCAAGAATTCCTCTTTGTATGAATGATGTCGAAGCCCTAGTTCCAGCCCAGCCCAGCCCTGGTATGGATAGTTGCACTGGTGAAGCTCCTACCATACATTCATACGCGCTATATTTATAATTACCTGTAAATATTGTGGAGGGACATATTTGAAACAAGATTTCTCGTCCATTGGAATTTGTAACAATCATTCTTGGAGTAAGGAACCTCCTTTCGAAGCATGACATTAGGTTTTAGTATGCTGTGAACAAAGATGGTCAAATGGATTGGAAAGGTCTGGGGCAAAGTGGAATTCAATAAATTTTATTGAGTGTTTTCTTTTTTTTTATTTAAAATATATTAAAAGTACAGTATTATTATGATTAGGAGTATATTCTATGTTTTCCATGTTGGAAATCCTTACAAACTTTCAGAATCACATGAAAATTTGCATGATATGAGTGTTATAGGGGTGTAACAAAAGAAATTTATCTAATTAAAACTAAGAATTATTATAAATTTTCAAAAGTAAAATAAATAGGTTAATTTTAATTTAGATTTATTAAAAGATAAAAGGTAATAAAAAATTTTACCTAACTAAGACCAAGAATTATTAGAAAATTGAAAAAATAAAATAAATAGACTAATTTTAATTTAGATTTATTAAAAGATAAAATGTAACGTAAGTTTAATTTATAATTAAACAATGACTAGCGGCAATGAAAAAGAAAACATGGTGCAAAATTATTATTACTTGGAAGTTGGAATATGTAAAGTTAAAATAAATCATTTTTTTAATTATTCTATATATTGAGAAATTTTTAAGGGTATCTTTTATTTTTATAATACAATTATTTTTAATTTATATTTAAACAATGACCAACGGCAATGAAAAAGAAACGTGGTGCAAAATTATTATTACTTGGAAGTTGGAATATGTAAAGTTAAAATGAATCTACTTTTTTTTATAATTATTCTTTATATTGAGAAATTTTTAAGGATTTACAATTATTTTTAAGTGTAAAACCCATCAAATGTTGGACTTTGAGATTTTTTTGAGTAATTTTGTTTAAAACATTTTTTTAATTAATTATTTAGATTGAAAAAATAATACTCAAATTATAATATCTCCAAATAATTTATATTAAAATATTTTTTAATTTTAAATATTATTTAACATAGAAGTCTAAACATTCCTTTTTTCACAAAATCTCCAAACATTAAATTGAAAAATTTATAGAGCTAAAATCTAAAACTTAAAATATCTAAACAACTTAGTGAGTTTTTCAATTTCAAATTTCAATCATATAGCAATATACTTTTATATTAATTATTTAGTGTATTATTAAGTTTGTTTTGCAATTAATAATGGGGTAGTTTTATTGTTAATTTTTTTAATTTTTTTTAAGATTTAATAAACCAAAATGTTGATTCTAAATGAACACTAATCATCATCATTACTAATGATTATTTTTATCTATAATTTAATTGATTAATAATTAGATAAGGGGAAAATAATTTTAATTAATAGTAATCATCATATAGTGAATTTAAATTATATTTTATTATTTAAATTAAATACAATTTTACATAATCGTTATAAAACTATTTAATTTCTATAATGATAGGGATGGTTATTAACATCCACTAACACTAATACTAACAATTTTATGGAGAAGTGTGAATGTAGTTGGTGTTAACGAATATAGCTTTAATTGTTAAAGGAAAAATCATTATCCTTCCACTAGTTTTCAAATTATCCAAATTCTACATTGTTTTTTTAAACTCTAAATATGGTCAAAATTGTTTTATATAAATCCTTAGAAATTTGAATATTTTTACAAAAATATAGCCAAACATTTTATAGTTGGAAATTTAAGCATAAGTAAGATTTGTGATGTTTTTTACAATAAGATAATTAGATCTTTGTGAACCAATTGTTAGTCCATGTGTTACTATTGTTTTCTTTTTAGTTCCCGCCTTATGCACTTGACTATATGTTTCACTTCACCCTATTAGTTTGGCATAGAAACTAAAAGTTTCTCTAAAGTTTGAGATAAAATAATATTAATCTGTTTTTATTTGGTGTGTTTATTTTTCTATGTGTTGAATTCTAATTAAGCCTTGAAAATACTAATTTCATCATTAACCACATTATTTAAAAATAAGAAAATAAAACCAAATTTGCATACATTATGAAAAACTTTTGAAATTTTATGAAATATTTATGATAGTGTGTGGTACTTGGTGTTGCTTCATTCAAATATATGAATGAATTGTGTGTGTGTCAATTTCAAGCAAAATTATTGCATTAATCTCTAACTAATTTTCAAAACCAAAAATATGTAATTTAGGACTGCCCTTAACCTTGGTAACCAGCAAGGCTTCACATTGGCTAGAGGTTATCAGTAAAATCAAGTCCAAAGTTGCATCCTAGGGTGGTCAATGGCTCACCGCTGCCGGGAAGCTCACTCTAATTAAATCAGTAATCTCCTCTCTTCCAATCAGGCTTCTTTTATTTTGGCTCCAAAGATGATCACTAAGCAGGTATCCATATTGATTCAAAACTTTTTGTGGAAAGGAGGAAAAGGAAACCAAAAAAAAAATCACCTGGTAAGTTGGGACATTGTGTAAAGACCAATTTCGATAAGAGGTCTCGAGGTAAGAGATCCTAAGTTGGCTAATCTATCCTTGGGAGGAAAGATCTTATGGAAGATGTTTTCAAAACGAAATCACCCAGTAAGCCAAGTCCTCAAAAAAAATACTTGCAAGGGCTCTCCTTGATTAGCATGAATGAAGGTATAAACACCAAAGGCACCTTGCTCTGGAAACTCTGTAGCCGGGGGTGGCATTTCTTCAAAGACCATCTATACTGAATCCCTGGAAATGGGAAGAAAATCTTGTTGTGGGAAGAAAAAATCATGGGCGAACCACCCCTCAAAACCTTTGCAAATTTCGAAGATTTGCATGTATGGCTTACACAACGTGGAATAAATAAGTTGGCTGACATTTCTTCTTGGGATCCGGATGGGAATTAGCAAGCCTGATCACTCCCTCGTCCTCCAGCACATTTGCAAACCCAATAAAGTTGCCTCCTTGCAGAGCTTTCAGGTATGGCGTCTGTGCATATGCATTCACCAAACAAATGGGGATGGGAGAAGACAGGTGTCTACACAGCAGCGCAAGGCTTTGCTGCCCTCCAAGCTCATCACACCCCGATCCTCTCTGCTTCATTATGGAAACAGGTGTGGGACTCCTTCGGACTCTGAAAAATCAACTTCTTTTGCTGGGTCCTCATGCACATAAGAGTCTTGACCGGAGAGAACTTGGAAAATTGTGGAATTATCGGGCCACACAGATGCTCTCTTTGTTGCTTGGATCAAGAAATGATGGAACACTTGTTCGTGGACTATCCCTTCACTCAAGAAGTCTAGACACAAGTTTTACATGGGCTCACTGCTCCAAATCCCTCGCATACCACAGTGGTTAACTTATTCTCCACCTGGAAAGTGCATTATCCTCATATGCTCAAGAACAAAACTCTTTGGAATAAAATTTGGTTCGCCATTCCAAAATATGTCTATTGGAAAGTTCGGTTGGCTAGGACTCAAAGGATCTTTCAAAACAATATGCACACTAGCACAGTCATGGTCACCAAAGTCAAAGTGATTCTATTGGAGACATTGGAAAATCATCCCCATGCGTTGGACACCTCGCTTCTCCCTGAAGAGATAAGGTGGCTCGACTCTCCCATGCTGTGTGATAGGAACAAAAAGATTGTCTCTCAGCCCTTCATCAACCCAGAGTGGCAACTTCGTATTCCAGATACAGACTTCCAAAAATGGAGCCTCCAAAGGAAATTCAAGGATTGCAAGAACAGGGGGAGTAATCTACGCATCGTATGGTTTCAGTAAAGATAATTTCAGCTAGGGTCTAGGGAAGAACTCTAACAACCAGGCAGAAATACTAGGTCTGCTCAAAGCTTGCAAACTTGTCCAGGGGAATGATGGAAAAGGAATTCAAATATTTGGTGACTCAGAAATCTTGATAAAAATCTTAAACTCGAATGACTACTTCAACAACCCAACGCTCAACAAGACCCTAAGGAGACTACGGAAAGTGTTTCAAAACTTCAACTCCACGTCCTTCTTTCACATCTTTCATAGTTTGAACAAGGAAGCAGACGCAAGTGCAAACATCGGTTGTCTCTTGGCTCAAGGAGAATTTATCAAGAACGACGAAGCATCCACTTAGGCTCCAATCCCTTAGTTTGACTGTATCTTAGACCTCGGCTCTGCAAGTGTAGGACAAAAGGCATCTTGGGCAAGGGGATTAAGTAAATTTGTAACCAATTTTGATTCGGATACAACCCAACCGTTATCTCTTCAATTAAATATAATCGTTTAAGTTAAAATATATATATATATATATTGAAATTAACTTTTAAACATATTAAAATATTAATAAACATAATTGTAGTTTAATATTTTTAAATTAATTTAAAATATATTTTTCTTTAAAAAATTAATATGAAACATGAGTTTTGGATTATGTATTGTTATTTGTAAAATAAAATAAGTTGTTTTATTAATATTTGTAATTATAATTTAATTGATTTTTATTTAAAATTTAAATGTGAGTTTTTTATTATGAAATTTGCATAGTTGAATTTGATATTTTTAAAATAATTTAGTTTTTTTTTAAATGATTTATATATTAATTATATTACTATGTTATATTAGGAAGAACATATCTTCTCATGTTAGGATTTATAAGAAAGATCCTTACAACCAATTTATTTAGTTAGAGATCACAGACATTAATGATGAAAATACCTACATAGCCATATGTTATTTTGCCCCTATTAATTCCAACTTCTATAAAAAAACAATGTAGATAAAAATTGTCCTTATAATGGTTTAGAACATGATATTTCTAGTTTAAGGAAGGAAGGCAATATCCCTTTGATGGGTGACTTCAATGCTCGAACTTCCAATAACCAAGCTATTCTTTTAAGCAATTATTCCAACCATAATCCTTTTTGTTAGACGAATACCTTGAGCTAGCTAATAGGTACAAAAGAAGTTATGAATATCTAGGTGAGAATTTATTCGGTTCTGAACTGGTTAAATTTTATAGTGCTCACTTTTTGACAATATGCAACAAATATTATGCTTATATGGTTTTTTTTCACTCCAATATTTGTTTGAAATTTCTTGCAGGCTTAGTGGATGTTCTTGCCCAGTTTGGGCTCACTCTTGAGGATTTGAGGCTCTAGGTTGTGTCTAGACCAGCTTGGAGGTTGCTTTTGACAGCTGGGAGGCTCTGGAGGTCTCTCCTCTGCCTAAGATCGCTCGTACCTTTCGGTGGCTCTGGTCATTGTAGAGTCTGAAGGATGCAGCTTAAGGGATTCATCTCTCTTTGGAGCATGGGTTCTTGATTTCGGTTTGCAAGCTATTAAGTGCTTTGCTTTGGAAGGATCATTGTTTCCTTTGTGAAGGGAGTAGATCGAGCTTCCTCCCTGACAGAAGTCGTCCTTGGTTCTTTCTTGAGACTGTTTGTCCTATGCAACTTCTGAGTTGAAGAGTCATTGGACAGAATTATTAGAACTTGTGTGCAAGTCTTTGTGGTCATGGAGGATGGAGGGGCCTCCTCTTCTTCCCCTGATCTCACTGCCTTCAGAATACTAATTGCCTCAGGTAGTAAGAGGAAGCTCAATAAGAACCAGCAGTCCTTTGTCAAAAAGCTGGACAACATCCCTTCGGCTGATCTTCCTCAAGATCAAACTTGCATATCAGCTCTTAACTTAGCTGATAGGGGGCTCATTGGCTAGTTTACTGGCCTCTGGCCATCTCCCAAAGCTATTGAAGGATGGGTCCAAAGGAATTGGAAACCTCCGATCTCTGAAGGCATCAGCAGCAAGTTGATAGGTAAGGGTTACTTTGTCTTTCTTTTTGAAAATTCAGCAGATAGAGACCTAATCTTTTGAAACAAACCTTATTTCATGGGTCCTCGGGGGCTTTACATAAATAAGTGGAACCTAGACTTTGATCTGAATCAAGATGTCCCTTCTATTGTGTTCGTTTGGGTTAGGTTGTCACACCTTCCTCTCCTTGTTGGAATTTGGGTTCTCTAGAAGCCATAGGGAACACTCTAGAGAAATATATTGACTGAGCTGATAGAAGAGATCAATATACCTGCACTCGAATTTGTGTTGAAGTAGACCTAGAGGTAGGGCTTCCTAAAGCAATTACCTTGAAGGTGGTAGGATGGACACATGTTCAAGAATTAGATTATGAGCAATTGCCATTTAAGTGTAGATCATGTCATGGCTATGGGTATTTTGCTAGAACTTGTAAGAAAAAAACTTGAAGAAGAGACCGTTCAAGATAAGGGAGCTCAATGGACTCTAGTTCAAAAATCCAGCTCAGCGAAGCAAGGAATCAAAGCTAATGGACTAAGAGGAGAAAAGGGTTCGGGTAGCAATCCCCCTGGACAGCATCAGAAGGAAATTGGATCAGCCTTGAAGGTAATTACATCTTAGAATAATTTTGAAGTTTTAAGTATCCCAGATGATGAAGTTACCTCAGTGCTTGAAGAGGGAGAAGTCCCACAACCTGCTTTGCAAGAGGCTAAAGATCAAGTTATCACAATGTTTGAAGAGGGTGAAGTCCCTCAACCTTCTTTGCAATAAGTTAAAGGCCAAGCTTCCGCTATTGGCACTCCTGCGGAAGGTAGTTCTCCTACCTATGTGGAAATGGCAAAAAAGAGAAAACTACGAAAAATTCTGGTTCATCTGATGAAGATCCCCTCGAGAAGTCCTCCAAAAAAGGTCGTAAATCTCAAAAGACTGTTCAGGAGTGTAACGTCCTCGACTCTCCGACCAGCGAAGAGGACGCTACCATGGCGTTAACCATCCGGGCAACCAGCCCCATGAACATGTGCATTCATAAAAATTGAAATGTTGAAAACAAAATGCTTTGAACTAGAACATGCATACATGATTATTTATCGTACACAGCAGAAGCAACATACATTCATACAAGCATTCAACATGTTCACCATATTCATTAATAGTAAAATGATTGCAGGAGTAAAATAGACAAGATTACTTATATTATGAAGAACTCGTTCTGCAACCAGCTACGTCGCTGCAACGTTCCACCCAACCATAGGATAGCATGCTTTTAAATCTCTCAGCAATGCTTCCACCCCCGAGTTGGGCATGATTCTCCAAGGAATAAGGAACAAGCAGGCTTACACATAGCCAAGGATACACAAAACACAGCCAAGCCAACACACTTGGGTTTATCAGGCCATCAAGGAGTTGGGAAAGGCTAAATGCTAAACTGGTGAGCTCATTACAGAGCTAGGAACACCTACACCAGAACTAGCCTGATTTCTAAGACACCCACACACACCCAACACAAGGAATCAGTCCCTTCTCTGCTACACGGTCCCTCAGGCCCTGACTTCCCTTCCAGTGCTATTCAAGGGTTGTGGAGAAGAAAGCCAGCCCTCTAGCTCTATCTGTGTGGTTTCCAAACACACCAGGTTTATCAAGAAAACCAAGCCCCCATCCCTGCTCCCTACATAGTCCGAAGACCAACCATTGCACGCATGCAATCAATCAGCAGTTACAGCTTAAACAGGGAAATGACTCCCGAGTCATTCTTGGCCCTATTGTGGCCAAAACGACTCCCAAGCGAATTACAACAGTCCCAAAACGTATCAGTAAACACAGCTCACGACATGGGGAAAACAACAGTCTGTCTTGGACAATGAGGTCACTGGGAAAACTTACACAGACCACGCTGGGGAAGAAAATACAGTCTCCCAACCTGTGCATGAGGGAAACTTGCACCAGACCCCAAAATACAGAGGGAAAAACATATGCACGAACCACAAATCGGTAGGGAAAACTTACACACAGTCCCTGAGCGTAAAAATGGCTCTCCACAGGAAAAGTTTTGGGTGATAGTGACCGAACGGCCCCCAGCTTGCTGCGTGAGTAATAACAATGCAGAACCCAATGCGTGAGAGAAGATTCACACCAAATCCCAAATACAGATTGAAACACACTCGATTCCTCAGTGTGGAAAATGTGAATGACAATGGAGACGACTCCTCTCTCCTGGCTGCATGAGACCCAACAGGAAAGAAGCCCATGCGTGAGAAATGAACAGACAATTGTCCCTGCGTGAGGATGAACAGACAAAAGAAAGAGTGGAATAGTGGAGGGGATGGAATGAGGGGCTTTTTTCATTCTCCTTCCCATCGTGAGGTTCAATTCACTGGTGGAGTGTGCGTGTGGGCAAGGACTGACAATCCTGCCACACTCTACTCCCAGCCATAACTGCCCCAACTAACAGCGACAGTTTTCAATGGTGGTAGTTGGGTAAGACAAGGGAAGGTGACACATGGATTTTTCCCCCATTGCCCAAGGTTTGACATCCCCCACCCTTATCCTTGTGAAAATCATGCCCTTTTCATTATGGATGCCGCGAACATAGCTGGTTGGGTTCATTTAATTAAAGATGCATATTTACATGATGACAAAACTTGATATGTATGCCGCATGCCCTGATATATCATTGGTGACAATCTCAACCCGAAACATAGCATAGCCAATCAATGGTGGGGCCTTGGCCTCTAGCTCCGCACCATGATTATCTACAATATATACATCATATACATCTAATACAATGGGGTCAAAACCAGGGTGTTACAAGGAGGAAGAAGCCAAACGTCTCAAGATGCAAGGAAGTCAAACGACTTTAGAGATTTCAATCAGTAGAAACACTCAGGCCAGGCCCCCCAAAGGTGCCCCCCCCCTTCCGTCAGTAAATAATGAATATAGTCTCTTGGAATTGCAGGGGGCTGGGGACTTCTTCGAAAGTAGAAGCTGTGAAAGATCTTGTAATAATGGCTCTCCCTTATATACTTCTGCTCCAGGAGACAAAAATTGAAGCAGGTAACCTTCTTTCCAAAAGCAATCAGATATGGAAAAAGAATGTAGGAAAGGCTGTGAGTGCTCGTGACTCATCCAGAGGGCTTGCAACACTTTGGTCAGAGGACCTTTTTTCACTGGAAAATTCTTTTGTAGCGCAGCATTGGATTTTCACCTAGCTTAGCATTCCTCAAGTAATATAACTATATCTCTTTTCAATCTTTATGTTCCTGTAACTGTCCAGGAGAAAAGAGACTGCTGGAATTCCCTGGCTAAGTTTCTAGCAACAAGAAATCCATCGAACATTATTATAACCTGTGATTTAAATATCACGATAGCCCCAAAAGAAAAAAAAGGTGGAAATTGTGGGAGTGATCCTCTGCTCAGAACTGTGGAGCGACTCATCTCATCTTGGGATTTGATCGATTTTAAACCAAAAAAAGGTCGATACACATGGAGTAATAACCGAATTGGCTTGGCCAATATTTCTGCTAGATTAGATCGATTTCTTCTTCAGAGTTATTTTCTCCTGGAAAATAAAATCATTTCCTCCAGCATATTGCCAAAATTTTCCTCGGAACACAAACCTATTTTGCTGCAATTCGTTGATGATGAAAATCTCGGACCCATTCCTTTCAGGTTCAGTCCCTTGTGGATTAACAAAGAATTTTTTTTGGACACGGTTAGCAATGCATGGAGAATTTCGGTTACTGGTTCTCCTAATTTTGTGTGGGAGAGGAAATTGAAAAACACCAAGTTTGCGTTGAAGGAGTGGATAAAACCCTCTCCCCATTCCCGTATTAGCGACAGAATCCAAGCTGTGACTCATCTAGATGAGATTCAATTGGCAATGGAGGATGTAGAGATCTCCCCTGCCATTCTGGCTAAAGAACAAGAAGCTCTGTTTAATTCCTCCAAAGCCTTTAGAAAGGAAGAGGAATTTTGTCGCTTGAAATCCTGAAGTTTATGGCTAATTGCAGGAGATGAAAATACCTCATTTTTTCATAAGTAGTATAGAGCAAGATTGTCCCACAACATATCTCGAAAATAACCTCCTCATCTGGTGAAACCTTCAAAGGTATCACTCATCTCAAGCAAGAAGCTGAAGCTCGTTTTAAGAGCTTATTTTCAGAGGATGGAGTTGTAGACTCTGAATTAACCTCATAATTTATTTCCAACATTCCTAGCTTGGTGATTGCAAAAGATAATGGTGAGCTTATGAAACCTTTTTCTGAGGAAGAAATTATTGATGTTATCTGGTCTCTGGCTTCGGATAAAGCCCTAGGTCCCGACAGTTTTTCCATACATTTATATAGAGTATGTTGGACTGTTATCAGAAAAGACCTTATTAGGATGATCAAAGCTTTTCAGTCTAAAGCTAAGGTTGGTGGAAGTACTAACTCCACCTTCCTTGCTTTAATTCCCAAAGAAGTTAAACCTTCCACCTTTAACCGTTTCTGACCTATTTCTTTGTGTAATGCATCTTACAAAATCTTAGCTAAGATCTTAGTTAACAGGCTCAGACCTCTTCTCGAAAAATTGATCTCTCCTCTTCAAGGTGGATTTGTTAAAGGACGTCATATCCTAGATAATGTGATACAGGTTCAAGAAGCCATGCATTCCAGCTTCATTAGAAATGAGAAGGGAGTGCTTATAAAGCTCGACATGGCGGATGCTTTTGATAGGGTTAAGCTCTCTTTCCTTTATCAAATTCTTAATTCATTTGGATTAAGCTATTCTTTTATTAATATGATTAAAGCATGTACTGATAAGCCTTGGATAGCACCTTTAGTGAATGGCATACTTGCTCATTTATTTCAAGCTTCCCGAGGTCTTCGGCAGGGCTGTCCCCTCTCGTCGTTTCTATACATTCTAATAGTTGATTCTATGAGTATAAAGCTAACTATGGAAAAAAATGTTGGGACTATTAAGGGAATCAAATCGACAAGTGATGTGGAATCTATTAATTATGCACTCTTTATTGATGACACGTTGCTTTTGGGTTGGCCTTTGTTGATACTGGCAAGAGTTTTTAAAGAAATTATGCAATTTTTTTGTACTGCCTCAGGAGCCCTTATCGACAACTGGAAGAGTGCTGTGTATAGCTAGAATTCTACTCCCAAAACTATTGCAAACATTTCTCACCTTCTAGGTTTTGAGGGATTTGCCAATTGGAACAAAGTCAAGTACTTGGGTCTCCCTCTAATGCTGGGTCAAAACAACCCTTCTCATTGGTTGGAAATTGTACGTAAGTGAAAAGCTAAGATTGTCTTCTGGGGTGGATATTGGCTTACAATGGTAGGAAAACTCGTTTTAATCAAGTCTACTCTTTCAGCTGTTCTGATTTATTAGTCTTCTCTTCTGTTGGCTCCTAAATCGATCTTGGATCAGTTATCCAAATTGCTAAGAGATTTTCTCTAGCAAGGTAGTAAAGGAAATCAAGGTAGATTGCATTTGGTTAACTGGAATACTATCAAGCGTTCTGTGTCTGAAGGAGGGCTGCAAATTAAAGACCCGTGGATGGTAAATCTAGCCATGGGTGGAAAATTGTTGTGGCAACTTTTCTCCAACAAAAATCATCCTGTAAGTCAAATTTTTTGGAAAAAATATTTGAATGTTGGAACTCTTCGAAATTTACAGTTGACTAATACTCCCAAAGGAACTTTAATATGGAATCTCTGCAGAAAAGGTTTAGCATTTTTTACCAAGCAATTATTTAAGATCCCTGGAAATGGCAACAATTTTTTTTTTATGGGATGATAATATTAACGGAAATGATCCTCTAAACTTTGTCCCAGTAACCGAAGAAATAAAATGTTGGCTGGTAAGCAAGGGTATTTTGCATTTGGCTGACATTTCCTCTTGGGATCGAAAAGGTAACTGGGCAGTGTGGAAGTTTCCAGCTTTGCCAAGCAGCAGGGATTCTATTATGCACTGTCAATTTAATTTGTTGTTAAATTCTCTGACTGGAATTGCTCCCATTCACTCTTCCTGCAAAGACGCGTGGGGTTGGGGATCTTCTGGAAACTATTCAACAGTGATTGGGTATAAATATCTTCACGATTATCCACCTTCTCCTCATAATGCAAATTTCTGGAAACAAGTATGGCAATCCCCTAGCATACCAAAAGTCAACTTTTTTACCTAGATCCTCATGCACTAGCGAGCCTTAGCTGGAGAAAATTTGCTAAATAGAGGTTTTTTTGGCCCTTTTCGATGTTGCGTCTGTAAGCAGACAACATAAACTTCTGCTCATATTTTTGTAAATTGTGATTACACTTAGAAAGCCTGGGCATTTCTATTACTTGGGCTATTAGTTTATATTCCTATAAATGATGAACCTGTAAATCTCTTTACAAACTGGCAGAACCGGTATCCTAGAATTTCTTCTTTAAGTCATGAGTGGAGGAAAATCTAGCAAGCCATCCCAAAATTCTTTTGGTGGAAACTATGGTTAGCTAGAAACGAATTAATATTCAACAACAAATCCAAGAATCCTGAACTTGTAGCATCTAAAGCAAAGGCAATGCTCTTGGAAGTAGTGGGAAAGCAACTAGATCTCAATAACCTTAGTGCCGAATACAAGTAGATTGGATTGCCTCAGATTGATAGAACTCAACTGAATTCTAGAAGACCTATGCTTAAATCTTTTTGGCAGATAAGAAGTTCAGAAACAGACTTCTCGGACTGGTGGAAAAAGAAGAACAAAGTTTCAATTTTCTTTGATGGTGCGTCAAAAGGAAATCTGGGAAATGCTGGTGCAGGTGGATTAATTCTCTTTCCCGGAGGGTTGCTTCAAACCAGCTTCAGTTGGGGATTGGGACAACACTCTAACAACCAAGCAAAATTATATGCTCTTCTAAAAGCATGTCAACTCACCACAAAAGCTAGTCATACCAATCTTCAAATTTTTGGAGATTCAGAACTCATTATTAAAGTTTTAAATTTTGCATTTAAGTTCTCCAAACCCAGTTGAACGTGACTATGCACAGGCTTCACTTCATCTTAATCAAGTGTATATCGGTCTCTTCCTTTCACATTCTTCGTTAATTGAACAAGTCAGCTGACCTTAAAGCAAACCAGGGATGCCTTCTACCCCAAGGAATGCTATCTCTTAATGATATGCTTAGTGTTTTGCATCAAATTCCCTAATTTTGAATTGAGAATCAACGGAGATTAAGAAATGTATATCTCTGAATTGTTGTATTTGGGTTAAATCCCATCATTATTCTTTTTCAATAAAAAAAAAAATCAATAACCGATTTGGTGAACATATTTTTTTTTGTAGTGCTCAAGATCTTATCACTTGCAACGGTCTCACAAAATGGCCAAACTCTAGTTGGATGACTTGTATCCATGGGCTTGGCAGTAGTGTGGTATATTATGTTATATATGATATCCCTCTATACAATAAATTAATAGATTTCAACATCTTCAACGACCATTGTTGATGTATTTGTAACTTCGAAATGTATTCACTTCTGTATTTCATATATTGTATTTGATTGATCCACGATGTTCCTATCGGGAGAATCATTAATGTAAACAAGTCGTGTAAAGTCATAGAGGTTAACCCTCCTTGTTGACTAGGGGTTAAAGTCCCTGCAGTTGTGGGGCACTAGGGTTATTAGACTCTCCTAGAGAAGTTGGCCCTGGTAAGTTATTGTCAAGTCAGAAACTTGTATAAATAGAGAGTGAGCCTCTCTATTTATCACACAGACACACACACTCAGTTTTAGCGCATAAGTGAGAGAGAGAAGGAGCTGGAACAAGAGAGAGAGAGAGATCAGCTGTCGGAGATCATCTTTGTATCTTTGGGTTTTACTTTTGGTGCTCATTCTATCTATGAGGAAGTTGCGGGGTTTTCTCCTTTATGGTTTCCCCAAGGAAAATCTTTGTGTCCATTGTCTCTTGTGGTTGATTGTTGTGCTTGTTATTCTCTCAGATAAGATCCTAAGATCATATTGTTTAAATGATAAAAATCCAACAGCCATGAGCCTGACTCTGATCATAAACCTTTAATATAACTCTCAATACTGTCATGCATAGCGATCCCAAGGAGGAAAGCTATCATTTCCAAAAACATCTAATCTTCGATAAAAATAAAGCTGACATTTTTCTCCATGATCTAAAAAATGAACTATTTCCTTTATCTAGTATGGAGAATATAGAAAATCTCTACCATAATTTTGCTAAAACACTCTCGACATCCATTAACAAGTTCTCTATTGAAGTTTCGACTAAAACGAGCGATAGTAGAACCAACCCTTGGTATTATTAAGAGTGTAAAGATGCAAGAAAATAAATTAAGCAAGTTACTAGAGATTCGATAAAAATGGACAAGATAAATCACTACAAAGCCTTAATTAAAAGAAAAAGGAAAAAAAGGCACTATCTAAGTAAAGTTAGAAAGATCTCCTACACCTCTCCACGTTGCCTCCTAAAAAAATTTGGAGGCAAATTCTAACTCGCAAAACAAAAGAAGACAATATAATTGCTTTAAAAGATTGGAATTCCTATCTTAAAAAGCTTTATGAGTCCCCAGATATCAGAGATAACATTCAAACCCTTCTTACAACGAAAGAAGTTTTCTTGTTAGAAGACATAGATTTATGGGTTAAGCACTTGGCAAATGGAAAATCCAAAAACATTGAAGGCTACTAAGCGAAAATCTTAAATATTAGAGGGCATGTCCTCATCCCGCTCATACACAAACTTTTTAATATAGCGGTCAAGCAGGGGTTTCCTACACCTTGGACTGAAAGCCGCATTATTCTTATTTTCAAAAGTGGCGATAGAAATGACCCCTATAATTATCAGACTATTATGATTAGCCCTCTCTTAGCTAAGTTGTAGGGTATTATCTTAGAAAAGAAGATCAATGAATGGCTAGAAATGGAAGGTAAGTGGCCTAAAGGCCAGGCAGGTGTTAGAAGGCATCAGCCACGGACCACCTCATTAGTCTTAGGATCATTGCAGAGGAATGTTGTAATAATAAGTCTGACCTATTTTGTTGCTTTGTGGACTATAGAAAAGCTTTTAATACAGTGCCTAAAAATAACCTATGGAATAGGATAGAGGATATTAAGGTTCCTTTTGAGTTGAGAGTTGTCGCGATAAGGTTATACGAAAAGGTCAATTGCAAGTCTAAGAATAATGAGGGGTGGACAACATATATAAATTGTAATATTGGAATTAAACAAGGTTTTCCCCTCTCCCCTACCTTTTTTGGCATTTACATTGATAAGCTATAAAGGTGTTTAGAAGAAGCGGGTTGTGTCGGTACAATCTTAGCTGGGATAGTTATCATCCTACTACTTTATGCTGATTATATTACTCTTATGGCAAGGCGTCCTTCTAATCTTGATAAGCAATTAAGAATTCTTAAAGATTTTTACTCTAACATGGGTATGACTGTTAACACCAACAAGACAAAAATCATGATTATAAAATCTAAGAAATACACCTATGCAAATATTATTTATGATAATATAAATATGGAGGAAGTGACTTCTTACAAGCATCTCGTAATTGATAGTCATCACAAGCTCAATTGGAACTATAGCATTGAGAAAAGGATTAATGAAGGTGGAAAGCTTATTTTGGTCTTGAAAATAACTGTAAGTCATCCAATTTGGTCATGTGGGATAAAAAGAAGTTCCTCTTTGAAACTCTTGTCATTCATGTTATCTTGTATGGTTGTGAAGTATGGGGGTGCAACATTTTTAGAAAACCTTGGAGAAAGATTGAGCAAATCCATAAGCGGTTTATAACTTATAACCTCAAAATTAAAAGGAATAAGCCTTATCCTATTCTCGTCATAGAAGTGGGTCCTTCCCCCATCGAGAGCATGGCTATGACTAGGTACCTGATGTGCAGGCATAAGATAAATAACATGGGAAATGAGAGACTTCCTAAAATTGATTTAAACTCAAGTCAAAACCAGCTACGCCTCAAGCGGTGCTGGTGTAAAGATACCATGGTTTGGTTAAGCCATTGGGGCATTGATGAAAATGACATTTTGCAGAACATTGATAATGTCAAAAATATTATTACTTCTAAGTTTAAAGAGAAATTGTGTTGTGAGGAAAATTTAGCGGTTAAGAGAAAATTAAGATACTATAAGGAGGTCATTAATCCTAATTTGGAATATCATAAGTATCTCTCGATAGTAACTAGCTCACGAAAGAAAATTAATATAGTAAATATTAGAACGAACTCTCATGAACTCCGTAGTGAAACATGTCGTTGGTCTATTCCTAAAACTCCATGGGCGGAAAGGGTTTGTCATATGTGTGAGTCTATGAGCATTGAGGATGAAAATTGCTTTCTCTTATAGTGCCCTACTTACACCACATTAGATCTGAGTTTCATAGTATTTGCTACAACACAAACCTTTATACTGAGCTTGGAACGATTCTTGGATAGCTTTTTTAGCACAAGAACAAAAATTTAAGGTAAACCAAGTATTATCCTTCTTAAGGTCCGATAGACCAAAGTTAGTCTCAATGGACGTTAATCATCATCATTAAATATTGATGTGAAAACAATACAAATAATTCAACAAACTCAACTCTATTTATTTATATTGTTTTTTCCCAAAAAAAAATTGTTGAACTTATTATGTTCACTTACTCTATATTATTCTTTTTAGAAGTTTTCAAATTCTAAGATTTCTAATATTTTTAGAGATTGATATTTAATACGATTTTACAATTTTTAATATTTTTAAATATTAACATTTGATATTTATTAGTATGAATATAAATCACTTTATATTAATATAATAATTTTTACTTATTTATATAAAAGTTTACTTAGCACTTTATATTAATATGATAATTTTTACTTATTTATATAAAAGTTTACTTAGATTTTATTTTTATTTATAAATAATTTTTTTTCTTTTTTTCTTTGTTTAACTAAAAGGTAGGGACTAAGTTGCACGCAACTCTTTTTTCTTTGAAAATTAAAAAGATACCATGCACAATTTTTGCAATGTTGAATAAAGTTGATATCAATGCAAGTATGATTTTAAATGGAGTAGTCTATTTATTCTATGTTTTGGACTTTCTGTTGTTTTTTTATCAGTATCCTGAAATTAAATTGTGTTTTTTAATGTATAAGTAGCTTCAACGTCCTCAAATACTCCAATGGCACTCGTATTATGCAATTTCCATAACTAATATATGTGACTAAGATTTTTTTTAGATTTTCAACCTTAGTATGAACAAAACAAACCAACAATTATACCCATAAAAGGTTGAAGAATACTTAGATTATTCATTTTTTAATTAGTTTTTTAATATATGATTGATAATTTGAAAAGAAATATAATATCATGGAGTTTAATTATAAAACACTCAACCATAATTAAATACTATTGAATTGACATGGTCAAAATGATAAGTAACAACAAAACTTCTTTTTCATGAAGAAAAAACTAGTGTTGATATTCAAAATGAATCAAACTATACAAGGGATTTTTGCATCCAAACTTCCACTTTTTTTTTAAACTAAAACGAGTATTTTTTTTTGTATTAAAAATTTGATTGGCCAAAGCCATCAACCAATTTACAAGTATGTCAATGATTACATTTCCTTCGTTCCAAAACTACTCAGTTTCTGGGATAATACAAATGGCAACTCCTTTCTTATGGTATTTGATGCTTCAAATTAGGTCCTTCATTCAGACTTAGCATTCCCGTGGGAAGTTTGGCAGCCCCGATTAGCATTAGAACCACCTTCTTATTGAATTCTCGAAGAATATGAAAAAAGGAAATAGAGTCAAATTCAACCAAAATGAATTGAATCCTTTGCATATTCCCATCCAAGGAAAAACTGCTGAAAAAAGTTTATCAGTATTTAGAACTTTAATTATTATTTATGAATCTCCAGAGTCCAAATATTTGCAGCTCTTTATGTCCGGCTTCCTTTGCTAGTTGACAGGCTTTTAAAAGAGCAAGTATTTCTGCTTGATTATTCGTGCTTTGTCGTATGCCCCAACTGAAACTAGTTTCTAACATTCCTCAAGGATAATATATCATACCCCCTACTCCGGCTATCCCAAGATTTCCTTTGGATGCTCCATAGAAAAAAACTGAAACTTTATTTTATGTTTGCCACCACTCTAAAAATTCCTTGTTTGACAGTCTCATTTGCCATTTTGGTTTTCTAAAGGGCTTACAAAATTCTTCTATGGTTTTGCCTGCTACAAAGAACTAATCCATTGATATTCAACTGTTGAGGAGTCAATTTTAATTTGATTTCCCAATGCTTCTAGTAGCATAGCCTTTGCTTTTGTTGCTACAATTTCTGGCTTCGTGACTTTGTTATTAAAAATTAAATCATTTTGTGCAAGACAGATTTTCCGCCATATGAATTTTGGAATAGCTTGCCAAATTTTACTCCATCCAGGACTGATTGAATCATTTCTTGGATATCTGGACTTCCAATTTTAAAAAAAAATTACAGTTTCAATTTTCACAAGGGCATACATCGGTAAATATTTAAGAATCAACACCCATGCCTGTTGAGTGAAGACGCAATCTATAAGCAAATGATCTAATGTCTNAAAATTTACAGTTTCAATTTTCACAAGGGCATACATCGGTAAATATTTAAGAATCAACACCCATGCCTGTTGAGTGAAGACGCAATCTATAAGCAAATGATCTAATGTCTCTGCAGCATGATGACAAAAACAACATCTATATGAGCCATAGAAACCTCTCTTTTCCAGGTTTTCACCTGTCAATGCCTTCCTGCACATTACCAGCCACATGAAAAAGATTACCTTAGGCACACATGGAGGGCTCCAAACAGATTTCCAGAATTTAGTCGGGTGCGTTGATGGTAGATTGTTTTGAGTTGAGTGCGATTTGTTTTAGAGAGCAGAATTGTTGGGATGCGCACCCTAACGACCCTTAAGATGGATAACTCCGCGAGTTTGGACTCAAAATAGTCTTAGGGGTGTCGGGGTTGAGTCAATATCTTCTGTAATAAACCCATGGTTTAAGTCCAGGGTTTAGGGTTTTGGGATGCCCATGGTTTAAGACCATGGTTTTGTAAAAACGCGCAGTATAAATAAGCGCTTCTGTAAAGAAGAGAGGTTAGGTTTTATGATGTAAGAAAGAATAAGGCGAAGCTAAGGTTGATTTTGTAAGGAAAGGTTAAGTCCGAGCTGTGTGCGTGGACGACCTCTGCAGCTGTGTGCGCAGAGGGGTTTTGTAAAGAGGATTGAGGAAAGACCTGTAGCTGTGTGCGCGGCTTTAAGGACTGAAGGGATCTGCAGCTGAGTGCGCAGATCAAACTGCGATTTTGTAGCAAGTTGAATAGAACGCAGTTTGTGGACGTAGCCCCTACACTAGGGGTGAACCACGTTAAATCTGGTGTTGTGGTTTCTTGTGTTGTTTCTGTTTATGTTATCTTTTATGCATTGAATATTGTATACATCTGATAAGTTAAGATCACTGCAAATATTAAGCTTCGCTGTGAATTCCCTGTAGAGGGTTGAGCAAGTCACGACTGTTATCTAACTGTGAAGTCTATGTGAATGAATGTTAAAGATTTATGATTGTGGATTAATAAGATTATTACAGGCTAAGGTACAGTAACTCCCCTCTCTGCTTGCAGAAAACTGATTCTGCGGCACCCCATAGCTGTTTCGGGTGAGACTGCAACCTGCGCGCAGGTTGTTGCCGAAAGGGCCAACACTGTGGGTCTTTTGTTGGTGCGGCACAAAAGTATTACACCCGGGTCTGCCCTATTGCCCAACAAATTGGTTCCGTTGCCGGTTGAACTCAGTACCTGCTCAAGAGGGGCTTACCTCGTACCTCGAGGGCTATGTTCCGGAGGCCCTCTGTTCGGTGCTTGACTTGCTGAGAACTTGTCTGAAATTCGCACAACAAAAGAATATGAATCCGTGTCGAAGCACAAGTGATTTTTTTTACAAAGGTATGTCTTTTTGTGTTTTTATGTGACCCTTATGAAACTTTCTTTGGTAGTATCCACAGTTTTTCAAAGGCCCCGTGGTAAGTTTTGGAATTGATTAAGCTTAAGGATTAACACACTATTGCCCGAAAAAGGGTATATTGCTGTTTGAATCAGATTATTAGTTTTATAGTACTAACATATGTTTGCAAGTGACACTCCCCTCGACGAGCAAAGTGGGTTGCTGCGAAGCGGGAAAAGATATAAGAAAGATTTCGACTCCTATCCCGAAGGTCAGGCTACCGGGCCCATCCCTGTAAACTCTGAAGAGTCGAATCCCGAAGCTAATCCTTCGCTTGGAAACCCTCCAGCCACCCCGCAACGCCGCTTCGCTACCCCTGAAATTCCATCGTAGTCTGCGAGTCAACCCACCCCGGGTATTCCGACCACAGACTAGTCTGTCCCCGTAAATCCCTCCCCATCGACATCCTGTCCTTCTTCCAACCCCTCCAGAAACCCCATGGCCCACCTTGTTGATGACATCAAACTCCCCATCTTTAAAGGCACGGGATCAGAGGACCCGGAACAGTTATGGTTTCTATGTGAAGCAGTGTGGAATGCGAAGAAGATTACAGATCAGGATGTGTGAGCCGCGCAACTCATTACTTCCTTTCGGGACCGCGCTTTGACATGGTTCATGAAATTTTCCAACAATAAGAGCCCTACATTAGATGAGATCAAGGCAGCTATCATCAAAGAGTTTAAGAAGCCCAAATCGGAGTCGCAGAGCATCACTGAACTCAAGGAGATTCAATAGCGACGCGGTGAATCAGTGTGGGACTTTGATCAGAGATTCAAAGTTCTACTGGACCAAGTCAGCTTCACCATTAGCCCTGCGCAACACAAGGAATGGTTTATCGCCGCATTGTTACCACAGATCAGAACTCCACTCATGCAACAAAAGGTTGCTGACCAGCAAGAGGCTCTGGAAATCGCAATGAAACTTGAAACTGCCCCTGTCGGAGATGACTCTGGCATTGCTCAAATCCAAGCGCAGCTAGCTGCGATGGCCTTGGAACTTCGCGAGATGAAAAAGGGCAAACCCGATCGCGAAGAGGTTTGGTGTACGCAATGTCGGACCGAAGGTCACGACAAGGAACGGTGCCCTCTGGTAAACAAGTACTTGCAGACAGGCGCACCGAACCCCTTTCCGCCACAAGTTCTCTATTGTGAGCTCTGCAGAATAACAGGACAACATCGACCTGAGAACTGTCACCTGCTGCAAAGGTATGGCCAAGGACCTAAGAACTCCTACTGTAATTTCTACAAATCTGTAGGTCATAAGGAGGACGAATGTCGCACCTACGATGCTTACCAGGTGCACACTGAGGCCCCAAGTAGTAATAGCTATGGTTACCAAGGGGGTGCCTCGGGACGAGGTACGTCGGGAGGTCGGGGTGGTATGGTTGGACGAGGCCGAAACCAATTCGTATGTTTCAATTGTAACCAATCCGGGCATTTGGCTCGCGACTGCCCGAACCCCACCACGACGTGTCGGTATTGCCGCGCAGTAGATCATGTCATTGAACAATGCCCCCAATTGATTGCTAAGATTAAGGCACAACAGAATACCCCTATTCAGACCCTCCAGATGATCTCTGTGGAACCCCGCCTTGCTGCGGCCATCAATGTCGTTACAAGAAGTGGAGTTACGACACAGATCCAAAATACGCCCAACCGACCTACCGATGCTCTAGTTTGTAAGGCTCCTGTAAAGATCCCTGCATTTGATATCACCAGAGAGAAAGAGACATTCATGGAAGCCAAGAAAGATTTTGCTGGCCCTAGCCCACCCAGTGTGCCTGCGCAGCCTCCGTTACCGCCTTGTGAAGCTTCGCCGGATAAAGTAAGTATATTGTCTACCTTTTTACAAAGTTGCCTCAAAATTTTAAGAAATCAGGATGCTCTGAATGAGCTGCAGAACATTATTGCTTCCTGCGACTCTCTGCCAAGCTGTGGTTGGGACAGAACTATCCATCGAGTCAGCAGGACCGGCAGGGAAATGCGACTGAATGCTCAGATAGGGGCATATGATATGAAGGATGTTATTCTGGACTTGGGGTCCGATGTAAATGTTTTACCCAAACAAACCTCGGAACAAATGGGGAAACCTACCCTGGCCTGGTCCCCTATACAGCTGAGGCTAGCCAACCAGCAAAAGATTGTACCCTTACGAAGATTCCTGGATCTCCAAATAGATATTGACGGAGTCAGCACCTTCGCGAATTTCGAAATAATTGAGATTATGGATGACAACGACCCTTACCCGGCCCTATTAGGAATTGAATGGGCAATGGCTAATGCCGCAGTCATCGACCTAAAGAAGAGACAGATGGTATTTGAAGGGAAAGATTTCCGGGTCATCCTGCCCCTGGATCCTTCGCAAGGAGAGAGCTACACAGAACCACTTCAACACGAGGATCAAGCTGTTGCGGAACCCATCACTACGCAGGAAGAAGAATATGAGGATCCTCCGGCCGCAGGGTGGGAGTCCGGTAGCTCATGTATGACACAGAACCACTTCGACACGAGGATCAAGCTGTTGCGGAACCCATCACTACGCAGGAAGAAGAATATGAGGATCCTCCGGCCGCAGGGTGGGAGTCCGGTAGCTCATGTATGACGGACTCTGAAGACGAATTAGAAAATTGGCAAAACCAGTTAGCTGAACACCATGTGCACAACAATGTCTGCTTTACCAAGTCCCTCAGATGGGTCGACTCACATCCCAGAACTATACCTGTGTATGATGGCTCGACAGATCCTGAACCGTTTATTGTGCAATTTTCAGATCAGATACCTGACCTCCAGAAGATGGAGGCCCTGGAGTCAACCTTCAGAGCCACAGCAGTGCGATGGTGGACGACCCATAAGAAGCAGATCCCTACCTGGGAAGCATGTTAGAGGTTCCTTCGCCTGAGGTTTGGGGAACCGTCAGAAAAGACGCGAAGTAAGTTCGATGGGAAAACTTGCCCCCAGGGCCACCTAGGCAACTGCTACAAGGCTTGGAAGTATGTACCTTAGGACGAGTGGGTACATAGATTCGTGCACAAACTGGGACCACTAGCGAAGAACTGGTACGCAGAGGCTGAACTTCGCCAAGGTACTGTAAGTTGGGACTGTCTTGTTCATAGTTTTATCAATACTTTCTCTACTAACGATGTCTCTCCAGCCCTAGATGCAGCTATCAGGATCATCCATACTAAGGTATTTGATGACCAAGAAGGGACAGAACACCACCCTGATTGGACCACACAAGAAGCCCTCGCAGTCGAGTGTTATAACTTCACAGTCGACGAGGAGGATGACCCGCGCCGTCTTGATATCCCTGAATCAGAAGGATACTGCGCCGTGCATGGACAGGCAGTCAAAATTCCCGAGGTGACGCAGCCCCTGAAGATGTGGACAGTCAACATTGGATCCGAGGCACAGCCTAAATTTGCCACCATTGGCGACTATTGGGATGACGAGATGGTAAGCAAGGTAACTCAACTTCTCCACGAATACCAAGATCTTTTTCCGACA
>LPNX011063053.1:209752-379944 GCA_001517045.1 Pseudotsuga menziesii
CGACGCAGAAGATTTTGACAGCCGGCTTATGGTGGCCCACACTTCACAAAGATGCAAGAGAATATTGTCACAGCTGCGACATCTGTCAGAGGACAGGAAAACCATCTAGGCGGGATGAAATGCCCCTAGCTCCGCAAGTAACATTACAGGCTTTTGACAAATGGGCTATTGACTTTGTTGGCCCTATCAACCCTCCTGCGAAACAGTCGGGAGCCAGATACATCATTACAGCAACCGATTATCTCACCCGTTGGGCTGAAGCTCAACCAGTCAAGACCTGTAGCGCTGCTACTGCTGCGAAGTTCATCTTCGACAACATCTTATCCAGATTTGGGTGTCCCAAAGTTCTTATGAGTGATCAGGGGTCACATTTCCTAAACAGGACTATTGAAGTATTGATTGAAGAATTTCAGGTGTATCACCAAAAGAGTACCGCATATCACCCACAAGCCAATGGGACTGTCGAAGCTTTTAACAAAATACTTGAGCATGCCCTGACAAAGGTTTGTAACTCTAACAGGAATGATTGGGATCTTTGAATTCCAGCAGTACTATGGGCTTACAGAACCACTTGCAAAAAGTTGACAGGTCATACCCCCTTTCGACTAGTTTATGGGCAAGAAGCTGTCATGCCCATGGAATACATTGTCCAGCAGTACTATGGGCTTACAGAACCACTTGCAAAAAGTTGACAGGTCATACCCCCTTTCGACTAGTTTATGGGCAAGAAGCTGTCATGCCCATGGAATACATTGTTCCCAGCCTCCGGATATTTGCTTTTACTGAGATGGATGACCCAGCCATAATCACAGAGAGATTGAAACAGATATTAGCACTCGAAGAGGATAGATTTGTCGCAGGTTTCCAACAACAGGTGCAGAAAGCTCGAGAAAAAGCCTGGCATGACAGACACATCAAGAAGAAACAATTTCAGCAGGGTGATCTTGTGCTTCTTTATGACAGCAAATTCATGAATTTCCCAGGAAAATTTAAGACACATTGGAAAGGACCGTATGTCGTACAGAAAGTTACTGACGGGGGTGCAGTCCAGCTAGCTAAGTTAAATGGTGAGCTTTTTCCCTCTCTGATAAATGGGAGCCGATTAAAACAGTACATGGACAGGCCAGGTACTCAGAATACGAGATAGCACCACACCTAGATTATCATAGTATGTTTGGTCTAAAGGAAGCGAAGCTGCAGGTTGGTCGTAGGTCGCAAGGTCACACTGTGTTGAAGTCGAAGGTTGTTGTCGTGTCGTAGGATCCAAGGTATGTCGCAGCCTTAAATATGACGGATGGGACACACTGTATTTGGCGGCATTGGCACGAGCGCTGCTCTCATTACCAGTCATAATGAGATTTTTTGGGAAAAATCCGGCGTTGTGTGGAGAAGATTTCCGGCACTTCCTCAGATTCAGCATCAATTCTACACCATGATGACATATTCTCCCGCGGGATTCTATAAGAAGCCATTTCGACCTGTGTTTTGTGCCTTAAGCATATCTGTGAGATATTTAGCTCGAACCATGTCGAACGACTGTAAAGTTCAGAAGTTAGTACGAGAAGTAAGGGACAGAGATCTGCAGCACTTTTGGAGTACTCCGCCGGTACAGTCCTGCTTGATTAAGTACATTGACAGACAGGAGTTTGTTCTAATATTGCAAAGATAGACCGGAGTCTGTTCTAACATAGAACAACAGAGGGCAGGAGGCCTCGCAAACAGACTCTGGGGAATCCCATCATGCCACCCTTCGGCGTAGCAGAACCATGGCAGCCGCATTCCTTTTGCAGCATGACACGCAATTCCAAGGGACCCCACGTTGTGGATGGTCAAGCATCGACAATTGGAATAAAGGATGGTGTTGCAGATGGATCCTGACGGCTCTCATCAGCCGCACTCCTGCAAAGGACAGAAGTAGGTAGCCGGCAGCAGCATGGGGAGCTTCAGCAAACAGCACACTCTGCTCGTCAGCGGAATTTTGCCACCAGAGAAATTGAAGAGTGTCCCGGGACGGGCCACNAGGCAGCCGGCAGCAGCATGGGGAGCTTCAGCAAACAGCACACTCTGCTCGTCAGCGGAATTTTGCCACCAGAGAAATTGAAGAGTGTCCCGGGACGGGCCACTGGTGAGTCTTAGGGGCCTGTTGGGATGCACACCCTAACGACCCTTAAGATGGATAACTCCGCGAGTTTGGACTCAAAATAGTCTTAGGGGTGTCGGGGTTGAGTCAATATCTTCTGTAATAAACCCATGGTTTAAGTCCAGGGTTTAGGGTTTTGGGATGCCCATGGTTTAAGACCATGGTTTTGTAAAAACGCGCAGTATAAATAAGCACTTCTGTAAAGAAGAGAGGTTAGGTTTTATGATGTAAGAAAGAATAAGGTGAAGCTAAGGTTGATTTTGTAAGGAAAGGTGAAGTCCCAGCTGTGTGCGTGGACGACCTCTGCAGCTGTGTGCGCATAGGGGTTTTGTAAAGAGGATTGAGGAAAGACCTGCAGCTGTGTACGCAGGGGCCTGCTGCTGTGTGCGCGGCTTTAAGGACTGAAGGGATCTGCAGCTGAGTGCGCAGATCAAACTGCGATTTTGTAGCAAGTTGAATANAAGACCTGCAGCTATGTACGCAGGGGCCTGCTGCTGTGTGCGCGGCTTTAAGGACTGAAGGGATCTGCAGCTGAGTGCGCAGATCAAACTGCGATTTTGTAGCAAGTTGAATAGAACGCAGTTTGTAGACGTAGCCCCTACACTGGGGGTGAACCACGTTAAATCTGGTGTTGTGGTTTCTTGTGTTGTTTCTGTTTCTGTTATCTTTTATGCATTGAATATTGTATACATCGGATAAGTTAAGATCACTGCAAATATTAAGCTTCGCTGTGAATTCCCTGTAGAGGGTTGAGCAAGTCACGANATTATCTTTTATGCATTGAATATTGTATACATCGGATAAGTTAAGATCACTGCAAATATTAAGCTTCGCTGTGAATTCCCTGTAGAGGGTTGAGCAAGTCACGACTGTTATCTAACTGTGAAGTCTATGTGAATGAATGTTAAAGATTTATGATTGTGGATTAATAAGATTATTACAGGCTAAGGTACAGTAACTCCCCTCTCTGCTTGCAGAAAACTGATTCTGCGGCACCCCATAGCTGTTTCGGGTGAGACTGAAACCTGCGCGCAGGTTGTTGCCGAAAGGGCCAACACTGTGGGTCTTTTGTTGGTGCGGCACAAAAGTATTACACCCGGGTCTGCCCTATTGCCCAACAAGAATATCCTTGCAATGCTGAATATTTACCCGATTTGCGCCATCCCCAACGGTCCTTGATTGAATGATGAATTGGAGCTTTTCCTATCAGCTCTGTCAGCAACAATTTTTTTTAGGGTTAAGCCATTCCGACAATTCAAATTGCCAATCTACCTAGTTTCATTTATTGTCCCATTTTGAAATATCAGCTAATCGTAATAGCCCTTTATTAACAAGGTAAAGCTTGATCTCTGTGAGAGAAGAATTAGTTGATAATGGAGCATGTCCTTGTATACTGTCTTCCCATAAAAGAATTTTCCTTCCATTTCTAGGAATGGGATATAAATGCTTTTGGAAGAGTTCCAGTCCTCTTCGGCATAAATTCCAAGTTAAATATCCTTTGGGAATGTTGACTACCTGAAGGTTTCTCAAAGTTCCTCCCAAGAGGTATTTTTTCCATAATACTTGACTAGCCGGATGTTTACGGTCGGAGAAAAGTTGCCACAAAATTTTCCTCCCATAGCAAGATTTGTCAAACCTGGATCTCTGATTTGCAGGCCACCTTCTAACACGGGTCTTTTGACTTTGTCCCAGTTAACTAAATGTAGTCTATTTTGATTTCCTTTGCCACCACTCTAGAGGAAATCTTGAATAAGTTTGGAAATCTGATCCATAATTGCTTTTTGAGCTAGGAGAAGTGAAGATTGATATATTGGAAGAGCTGCCAGAATTGACTTGATCATTATAAGCTTCCCTGCCTTCATGAACCATTGTCCACCCCAAGAAGCAATTTTTGCTTTTACCTTACTAATTACTTCCAACCAAAGAGAAGGCTTGTTTTGTCTTAAGGTTGAAGGAAGACCCGGATATTTGATTCGATCCCAAATTTCATATCCAGAAAATTCTAAAAGATTTTATATATTCGAGATAGTTGAATGATCAGTGTTCCAACCATACACTGCACTCTTTCTATTGTTAATCAGATCGCTTGAAATGAGACAATTTTTTTGCAGAATACCTTTAAAAGCTCTTGCCATCCTAAGTGAGGCCCCTCCCAAAAGGAGAGAATCATCCGCAAATAGAGCATGGTTGATATAGTCTACCCCTCTTACAGACTTAATGCCCGGAATAATCCTTGCTTCTTTTTATGTGGATAATTTTCTGCTCAGAGATTCAACCATTAGAATATACAAGAACGGCAAGAGCGGGCAGCCCTGACGAAGACCCCTAGTTGCTTGAATTTTTTTTGTCGGTCTTCCATTTATTAAAGGAGCTATCCAAGGTTTATCTGTACAATTTTGTATCAAATTTACAAATGTTGAGCTAAACCCAAATGAACGAAGGACTTTATAAAGGAATCCAAACTTCCACTTTCAAAAGAGATTCAAGCAGACTTTCCACTTAACGTCAAGATAACAAAACCTTACTAGGGATCAACATTCAACCAAAGCTTTAAGCTTTAACATACATTTACAACAACAAACTACAACAATAGTCTTCTACGAAAAACAAAAAAGTCCCAAGATTCGTTCAAACAAGNCTTGGGATCAACATTCAACCAAAGCTTTAAGCTTTAACATACATTTACAACAACAAACTACAACAATAGTCTTCTACGAAAAACAAAAAAGTCCCAAGATTCGTTCAAACAAGCACTTTCTCAACAGAAAGGCCAAAAAATTGAACACTACTTTACACTTCATATCAAGGAAGGGAGCCCCGAGAAATCAAAAAGTTGTCTCGCCACTCTTCAAACTGTAAAATACCCTCAAGTCAGGTCAGTCCTCTCTTAGACAATGCGTCTACATCAGAATTGAATTCTCTCAAAACATGGTGAAAGGTTAAAGAAATGAAAGTTTCCTGCATCATCTGAATGCGCATCATCCATCACTCCAAAATGACAACTTGAATCTTAGACCTATGAAGATCCCAATCCATGATGAGTTTTGAGTCACCTATAACATGTATAGAATGTATATCTATATCTCGGGCAAAGAAGAGAAGTCGAGCTAAGGCCAAAAGTTCACAGCGAGTATTTGATCCAATGTCGCACCCCACCCATAATTTAAAAGAATGAGAATTATAGAGGGACAACACCATACCCGCTTCGAATATTGATCTGGACAGTTATGAAGCACCATCGAAATGTCCAACCAGATATTGAAAAGCAAAGAGGGGATATGAAATACACCTCACCTTGGGATTTTTCTCAACCTAAAAATCCAGGGGATCACTAAGAACAGATCGAATAATTTGCATGATGTTTAGATCTCTATTTTCAAAGATAACATGGTTCTTGTGTCTCCAAATGGGCCTAGCTGACAAAAATCAAAAGGACAGACCAGGAAGGACCACCAGAATACCAAAACAAACAAACTCTACTCAAAGGAACCAGTCCCCCACTACTTTGTGATGCCCAACAGACTATAGAGCTCATGTAAGACCCTTCTCGACATTTCACAAGAGCACAGAAGACGATCCACCATCTCCTCGTCTTTCTAACAAAGGCTACATAAACCCAGACCCTGCCAATCTCTTTTTTGTAGATTGTCCCAAGAGAGAACTTTGTTCTCCAAAACCAACCAACAAAATCAAAGCAACTTGATAGGGCAGTTCCATTTCCACAATTTGGAGTTCTGACAGATGTCCTGTTTCTCCCACTTACTAGCAATAATTGCATCATAAAGCACCTTTTGCATTCAAAATACCAAAGTCGACATTCCAGGACCATAATAATTTATCCTCCCCTACATTCAAGAAATAACCAATCCTACAAAGGCCAAAGACATAAATATTATACTCATCATGGAACGAGACTGGAAGGTTAAGGGAATCCACATTCTTCCACCTCTAAAGTCCTTGGTTTAGAGGACCCAAATCATATACTTGCCTAAAAACAATAATACCTCGAGACGAAAGCTTGATTACAAACTAGTTGGACAAGAAGGAGAAAGAAGAGGCACCAAAAATAGGGTCTTTGACAAATTTTATTTGCATCCCATTTCCTGACTTCCACATAAGCTAGTCCTTTAGCAAATTTAAAGAACCAAGAAGACATAACCAACACTTTGACCCTCCATGGCCCAAAGTAGCATCGCTATGGATCCAATCAACAATTGAACCAATTTGAAGACACTTTGCCTTCATAACATAAGACTACAAACCAACACCAAAAAGAAAATGCCACAAACTTTTGGCAGCAAGGGCTTTGCCAAAATCAAATATGTTGTTTAAGCCCCATCCACCAATAACTTTTGGGTGTGCTAAGGACTCCCAATTGACCAGGTGATATTTATTTTTACTATTTTTTCGGACCATAGAAACCAAAAACTTCTCTAACAAATTAATTCAAGAACAGATTCCATAATTGTTACCAAAGTAATCCAATAAACAAGAATGTTTTCTAAAACTAACTTTATGAGATTCAACAAACTTTACAAGTAGCAACAAAACTTATAGATGCAAAGTGATTAAAACCTCCCTTAAAATTATGTTCATAGTTGAGAAATGGCTCATGTACTTATAAAATGTTTTAATATTTATTCATTACTATTAAGCAATATCATATGTGATCTTATATACCAGAAATAACAATTGATATTTTTATTTTAATATTTATGATATTAACTATAAATAACTTGAAAAAAAATGTGTATCAAGCAATTTTATATGTGATTATATATACTAAAATAACAATAGCCACAAGGTGGCAATGTCACCGCAGTTACTAATAGTTATTGCTATAACACCAATACTATAAGAAAAACAACTAGTTTATTTGACCATCTACAAAAATTTTAACATGCCACTCTTATGGATTATGTAATCTAGACATACCTTGATTATATAAATGTATGGGTTATGTAATCTAAACATACCTTGATTTTAGATTTTAAATAAATGAGGCTGATTTTGTATAAATGTAATGTAGTGACTTATTTCCATGTAAAAATAAAAATATAAAGTATTTTCATAACTTTGTTTCCATAAAAATATATTTAAACATATTATTAGTGACCTCATTATATATGTATTAAGTATAATTATAACAAAAAAACAAAAATTAATGCAAGGCACACCTTGCAAATAGACATCTAAAAACATGTGGGTGGAGTTTCAATATATTAAACATTATTTTTATTTTTTTTTCGAATTCTAGGTAAATATTCATAGACCATAATAAAAACAGAGACGATATACTTTTTTGTTGGTAGTGTGAAATGTTGTGGGGTCAACCCAATTGTACAATTCCGTTGAGATATTATAATCCATAATTATCGAAAAGAAAGAATAAATTACATCATCACATATCATGCATGAAATTTATAGAAATAAGGTCAACTTGCAATCACCACTATATCATCTAATAACTAGACCAAAATATAACAAACAAGCATTGGGATGACAACAAAAGTTAATATAAAATTATGGGATGACAACAAAAGTTAATATAAAATTCACAAGAATCAAACAGTGAGCCATAGCCAGCGATCCGTTGGAAGTGCATGACAAGATCACACGATTTCCAATTTATGACGATGGGTCTTCCCCCAGAACAAAACTCCAATTCCTTAGAAATGCAACTTTCTTTTTCAATTTTCTGATTTATTCCAAAAATTTTATGTCGTCTCCCCTCTTCATCTGTGAGTCATTCTCTATTGGTTACAATCACAAAATAGGGAGAAAATATATTTTCCAAGAATTGTGAAGTATTGTAGTTGCACCTAGATGTTGGCGGAGTTATCCTCTGACCAAAGCATAGAGGTTAAGTTTAAGAAGTAAATTGGACCCATTATGGTCTCCATACATCGAAGTATGCTCCCATATTTTCCCTCATTTATTTGACAAAATAAAGCAAACCCAAGTCACTAGAATTCACGGGTATTGCGTTTAATTACATTAAACATAAAATCTTCTTGAGATTTACAATCATTTGTTAATTCATCCAAATATAAAATCAATCTCTATTTTGACTGTGTTTTAGTTTATTCAATTAGTGCAAATATTTCATAACTGTTTTGTGGAAACAGTACGAAATAGGAATATAGAAGGAGGGAATATAGAGTTATATGTCGAATGTAAGTAAACTTTTTACATATTTGAATCAATTGTTTAGGCTTATTTATTAATAATATATGGTTTTTTAAGAGGTTATATGTCTATATTATATTAATAATAATATATGTTTTTTTAAGAGGTTATATGTTCATATATGTATACTTTTTTAGACTTTAATAATTAAATTTAGTAAAAAGATCTTTTGTTAAAAAAAAAGAGATTTCATGTATCAAATTGGTGTTTAGTTTAACTATAAATTTAAAAACAGATTATTATTATTATTATTAAATAATGTTTTTAACATAAAATTTCAATTTAAAAATTATTAAATTCTTTTCCATTATTCAGCTACAATTTTAAATGATAAAGAAATCAAATATATTATAATAAGATATTAACTTAAATTTATGTTAATTCCAAGTCTAAACAAATGTAAATCTTGTTTCTAGGTTTTCCAATCCAAAATATAGATGTAAACTCCATCTATACTCATAATAAATCCAAAATAGAAATAGATATAAACTCCTATATTTTCAAATATAAAATAAAATCAAAAGACATAATCTATATGATTTTGGTATTACTTCTCACTTCAATGAATTTAATTAAAATTCCACATAGATGAACTTACATTGTATTTAACAACAAAGTGAATTGTTTCTTCACTTCAATGAATTTATTCAAAATTCCACATAGATGAACTTCAAAGTTAATAAAAACAAACTGAATTGGTCTCAATTTTTAATGTTTACCTTAAGATTGAACTGACACTAAAGTTTGGATTGTAAAATACAAACACCTTTAAATGGTAAAAAAAACAAACATGTAACTTAACAGTATTTTCCAAGTGTTTAATAAATCGTTCATAATTGATCTTAGTCTAAATAATATTTAGTGCAATGGATGATCCGTCATGAAAGCTATAGCTACTCTCAATTTATTTAGCGATTTTGTATGCAAAAAACTTCACCTTGTATTTGCTCCGATATATTTCCACAACAGCTACATGTCCAAGAAGAATGTTATGTGCCACTGTGTACAATTCAATTGCAGCGGGATTCTGCAAACTACAGCCGCTAGGCGCAAATGTTCTGTGATCATATTCACTATTAAATGTTATCCACAGAAGGTTAGTTAAATGTTATCCATTGTTTAACCATATCACCAAATCGTCATAGTCATAGTGTAATTTTTCTAGCAAAGAACCTTGCTTATCATGCTAAAACNTAGAAGGTTAGTTAAATGTTATCCATTGTTTAACCATATCACCAAATCGTCATAGTCATAGTGTAATTTTTCTAGCAAAGAACCTTGCTTATCATGCTAAAACAAATCATATTGATGTCCAGTACCATTTGTGTGACATATGATTGAAGACAAGAAGGTGGTGGTGTTGGAAATGTTTGAACCTTTAAATAATGTTGTAGACTCATTTGCGAAGCATGTCAACATTGAGAATCTCTCTTGATGTAGAAATTCTATGGGAATTGTTTCCCTAAACTTGTGACCCTATCAGTACATGGTCCTCATATTTGTTATTTTAGTTGTCCAATTCCTACTAAAATGCACAAGCTGTTGTTTTGATGGCACAAATGCTTAATGAAAATCTACCCCAATAAGTATGGAATTGCAAAAATTGAGAGCACAAACAAAGAGAAGAGATTCACATACATCAATATCAATCACAGACCTGAAATTAAATGGTAATTAAAAGTCTGTTCAATAGTAATAATCGAACTAGAAAGTTTGTTCATCGGTTAACTAATCAAAATTCCCAAACAAAAGAAGAACAAAGTCTCCACATCAATTTATAATTTACAGACCATTTACTCACAGGAGGCAAAATGAAGGCCAAAGAAGAAAGTACTAACATGGGCGTATTCATTCGTATAACGAGCTTCTCATATTCATTGTTTATTGTTTATGTCCAACGAAGAAATCCACTCCATTTCTGCTAGAAAAGATGCCATTTCACAGGTAAAGATTCCAATTATAAAACTAAGAAGCAGCGTCTGCTATTCGTTTTATGCAGCACTCAGTCAGAGAATACCTGAACAGGTTGGCAGAGTTTCTAGCTACGCGAGTTAGCGCCATGAATCAGAAATAATGAATCTATCTATGGGGCTTAGAAACAAGGCATATAAGCTGGGGCTTACCAAGAAGGCGCATAAATCCACTCTAACAAGTTTATGGTTTACATCATCGGACAATATTATTTCCAGCTGATATGTACTACAAAATATGATGATCTACATAACCAAAAAGCAGTCAGGCTTACACCAAAGAGTTAAAACCAAAATAATTACTCTTAACTAAATGTACTACAAAATATAATGATCTACATAACCAAAAAGCAGTCAACCTTACGCCAAATAGTTAAGAACGGAATAATTTCTCTTAACTAACACCATCAAAGCAACACCACTGATAACCTAAATTAATTTCTTTAATAAAATAAGAATACAACTGGAGTTATTGTAATCCATTGGTTTAACTCGTTCTGCACAAGAAGCACACTTGCAACCATCCCTTGTGTTCTCTGAGAGCCTAGCGGAGCATGCATGTATGAATGCAAAAGAATTTGTCAGATACCCATGCAATACAACCAGCTTCTGACATTTTAGTTTAAAAATTAAAATAACCCTAACCCTAAACATATTTTATAAGCTACGCATTAGAGTAACCCTAAAGCCTCAAATTCAAACTTTGTGGACTATAGAAAAGCTTTTAATACAGTGCCTAAAAATAACCTATGGAATAGGATAGAGGATATTAAGGTTCCTTTTGAGTTGAGAGTTGTCGCGATAANTCCTGACATTTTAGTTTAAAAATTAAAATAACCCTAACCCTAAACATATTTTATAAGCTACGCATTAGAGTAACCCTAAAGCCTCAAATTCAAACCACCAGACACCAAAAAAACATCTAAAAGATATGGTTCCATCATTATTAGAGTTTAACTCATTGCGCATAAGAAGCACACTTGCAACCAACAATAAGGAGTTCATTGCCACATCGGCAAGAATTATGGTGTGGAGCACCGAACAGTTGACACTACACAACATACTCAAGAGGAAAATAAATGGATGAAAACAAGAGCATCAATATTACAGTGGCAACAAATGGAGATGATAATGTATGAAAAACCACCCTGGCCATCAATATCGAAGATTTATTTCTCAGAGCCCTTGTGTTCTCTGAGAGCCTGGCCGAGTAATGAAAAAAAATTAAAATAAAACGAACAACCATGCAACTTGCCATGCTTTCAACATGTCGCTGGCCACACTCTTAGTATGCCGCTTGTCATGCCTATATCGATTGCAACAAATTAGTGTACAGGAAGCTCCGCATCCCAGCATCAAAGTTAAGCTGTCAATCAAAGCTTTCAATCCTCGTTCTAATAGTCCTTAATCAACTATTTCTTCATCATATTGTATACCGATCGAGGCCTGGTGTAAAAAAGAACCCCCACCTAACTAACCAATACTTGTGTCCCCTAGCTGATACCCGTCCGAGCAACCAGTACAACGCGGTTAGGTAAAAGACTCAATAAAGATATGATACTATCTTTGTTTTAGTATATGATATGGAGGATCGGGCTGATAGATAATAGGATCACTTAATCAATACAATATCTAAGATCTATTTTTGTCTTTGTATATGGAGGATCGGGCGACAAATAGGCTCTGTCATGGAAACCTGCAAACGTTAAGGTTGGTATCCTTAATTATTATCAGGTATCCTTAATTGTTATCATTGCCAGCCTGTGATCATAACCATGGTTGACAGATTTAATTTTTGGGAACTAGCCCATCGTGAAAACCTGGAATATTAATTGTCATCCGTGCCTCTGCACTGTTCATCGTGAAAACCTAGAATATTAATTGTCATCTGTGCCCCTGCATTGTTTACAACGAGCCAAAAACAGAAAAGGTTGGGATAATTACACAATTGCTGATATCATCCTCACCGCCGAGTCTTGGGGCATTGAAACCAAGAGCAACGTCATCTTCCCACACCAATAGTAATCTAAAAAAATAGACAATATATAATAATAATAATAATTAAATGTCTTAAATATTACCAAATCTTAGTCTGAATTCCATTACATCTAATAAAAACTATTACAGACTTTAGAAGATTGAATTTTTTTCCCCATATCTAAATGAATTAATACTCATGACTGATTCATATATATCACCTACGATGACATAACAATTGATATGTTTTATTGATTTGATTGAAAATACATTTATAAAAAAGACAATGTATTTTTATCATTTTAATTTGTAAATATAGAATTATATAACAAAGCAAGAGTTGCATGTAACTTAGTCTCTATCTTAATTTTTTTTTTAAATTAGACTTAAAAAATACAAAATAATAAAAATAACAAATTATTTAAAACTATTTGTAAATAAAAAACAAAATCTCATAGAACTCTCCATGCTTCCATTTTTTGAACGTGTTAATGATTATAAGTTCATATGACAAAACTTCTTTATCTTTTTTTAGATAAATAAGTGGGAGAGTTTTCTATACACAGTCCAAGCAATCTTAGTAAGTGAGTGAGTTTTACAATAGGAAGGAAGTCCATCATTTCAATGACAAGCCGCAAACATCCCAAGCATAACATTTAATCTAAAAGGAAGAGTTTTTCAGTGAAGGAAGTATTTTCTTCTTCTTCTTCTTCTTCTTTTTTCTTTTTCAGTTGAAAACAAAAATCTAAAAGACAAACCATGTATTGATAGATGTAGCTACTATAATACTAGACAAATATTCTATGTCTAAGTGATTTCCATTCATTATATCAAGTGGGTGTGGTTTTTTGACAATGACATAGATAAGTTGTAATGCCCTTCTTGGAATTTTGGAGAAAATTACAATTTAAGCAAATTCAAGCTTAACTAGTTATGACTCTAGAGGGTTCCAACTTTCTCCAATGATCCAGAATTTGAAAGGAAGTGGTATGGTGAGTCTAAAAAAATCCCAAGGTGGTTTTTGTGGTTAAATCCCCCCTAGGGTGTAGGCCAAATTGGATTCCCAACTCATGTATGACCATCCCAAATTGGTGAGAAGAGTATAGGGACTGATATTAGACATTAGGGGTTGTCATTAGTTCTGCAAAATGGTTACAGAGTACAACATTCATATGATAACTTTCAGTGAAATTACTTACGGGGAAATTGCATAACTAGCTCGATTTTGACACATGAAAAGTAGATTGAATGGTTCAGATAATGAGATGGAATATAGATACCATCAACATAATACAAATGGATTCCACAACAACATTAAACATCGGATAACATCCCTCATACAAGTATGGTATAAACTCTTTCAAGCTTGAAGCCAATTACATTAAAACTAGTGACTCAAAACCATGGGAATGCAAGCCTTTCACACTGGAATCTATTGGATTTCGAGATACAAAGAATATGGTCATGGAATTACAGATTCATACATAATTTATATCTTCCCCATCATCATCAAACTCTAAGAAAATTCCTCATACAAATGTGATATACAACTCTTTTAAGATGGAAGCCAAATACATGAAAACTAGTCATTCAAGTGCATGGGAATGTAAGACTTTCACACTGGAGTTTATTGGATTTCGAGCTACAGAGCATATGGTCATAGATTTATATATTAAAACATAATTTATGGCTTCCCCATCACCATAAAACTCAGAGAAAATTCCTTATACAAGTCTGATATACTCCTTTAAAATGGAAGCCAAATACATGAAAACTAGTCATTGAAGAGCATGGGAATGCAAGCCTTTCATGTATGTATTTCTGATATTTCGACTTATAGAGCATATGAACATAAGAGTAAAGAGCCATACATTATATACCAAATATTGGGCATCAAATATCCTCAGCAAAGTGCAAGCACCACTCCAACAAGTACGCCATCAACATGAGAGTGTGGGGGATGGAGAAGAAGGAATGAGAAAATAGGGAGATAGATGAGAATTAGACTGTATGGACCTCAAAATGCAACTAAAACGCCTTCATTAAGCTCCAATGAGAGGTCTGAATGGACTCTTCAACAACCAACTTGGAAAGGAATCCAACTCCCTCGAAATTGGTTCACAAGCAGGGAGAGTGAACACTCGACGTGCAATGGACAAGCAAAAGCTCTCCAAAATGCCAAAGGGAAATTAAGAAATGATCAAAATCCCTTATCCTTCCTCATGACATCCTTTTATTAACTTCATGAGGCCTCCTAAGGTCGAATTTCCTTACATGAGCTTCCTCCAACTCATCTTAGTGGTTTAGTAACTCCTTTGACACTTGTCTTCCTCTTCATGTTCCAATTCTTTCCTCAATTCAAATGGTTGCCTCTAACTCCCAAATTCGACCTCTTGGTGGTTATTTTTAGTCATGTCATATCAGATTTTTTATATCTCTACAATCAGGTCTGAATTTGTCATACTTGTCATTGAATCTTTCATCATTTGTTGTCATAGAGTGCATGGAATTTCCTTCCAAGTGGCACACATTGTCTTCTAGTCTCTTCCTCTTCCATGGGAGTTATTATCCTTTACTAATTCAAATTCCTTTGCTCATTATATGCTATTTGACACCACATCACCCTCCAATATCGTTACGTTACCCATGTGTTCAAATTTGATGAATATCATGCCAAGTGTGCGAGGAATCTAGTCACCCAAAGGCTCCACAAGATTCGAAGTGTCTTAATAAATCCATGCCACCTTATTTTCTTAGAATTTATCATTTATGCGACCCATTTAAATGTGAATGTGGTAAACTAAAGTCCTTTTGGGTCCTATAGCCCCTTATTACAAAATTTATGTCTCAATCTCAACCTAGGGAACTAGTAGGTTAGTGAAACATTATTTGAAGTAGTCTTATTTGAATATTTATTTAATTGGGGAAATGACACTCCTTGTCCTCTATCAAGATTGCTTGTCCTCTATCAATACCAAACATGGATTTTGAATAACCTTCTTTGCTTCCAAAACTTTGCTTCAAACCGTAGCTAGAATTTGAGTAGTGGCACTCATGTACTATAATTGTGCATTTCCAAAAGTAAGGACATGTGGATCTTTACATATTGATATATCATGTAACGTCACCACTAACACCAAAAGGATTAATCAAATCCATCAAAACAAAATTTGCACAAATCATCTCTACCTCCATCTTTTGGAAACCTTTTATGAACTTTTAGCCCTTTTTGCTTCTGTATAATTCTTTGAAGTTGGTACTGAGTTGCCAAACTTGAATTTCCAAGATTCAAAGAGGAACCACCATGCTTGTTCCTGCTCTACTCTAACTACAATCACCTTCTCAAGTGGTGACTCAATATCCCCTACTGCTTGTTGCCCCCAAAATTGAAAACAAGCAATATCAGGATCCCATTGCTTGTATTGCACCCTTCCAAACCTCATGGGTACCAAAGATAGACCATGAAAGTACATAACAACATAATACAAATGTAAATCAAGATGGTACCTCATCAAATAATTTTGAAAGTGCTTGTACATCTGAGTAAGTAGATCATCATGTGGACCATACACACAAGCATCATGTATTTTATCAAATTTGCCCCAATTGCATAGGTGATGATCCCATGTCCTATAATGTTGTTACAAAAGAATATAAGGTGCATAAAGATCATCTGGCATGTGTTCTTTCATCCAAGAAGTGAATGAAGAACCTCCACCAAAATTTGAACCAAATAAGGAGCAAAGAAAACATGAAGACTTCAAGTGGCTCAAATAAGTCTCATCAATACACCCATGAATATGTATATCATCATGATGTAACAAAGCATGTTGTTGAAAATGTAAAGAAGATGACACTCTAGTCATGCCATCATCAAAATGAGAGATATGAAGTCCATACTCTTCATGTGGCACCATAAAAAAAATAAAATTTTCACCCACACTCCATTAGGATGAATGCTGCAAAATATGGAAGTGTAGGATGTAGGAGAACGAACCAACTCACCCAAAGGATTAGAAAGTGCAAAATTTTCATCATGTGAAAGTTACATAGGGGTAGGATTATGCATCTCCCTCAAGAGTGTGACACTTTCCTGATATGTTGGTTCCAAGGTAGTGGAATCATGCAATGCTTTCAAAAGTGTGTAACCATTATCAAGGGACAACTCAAGCTCCTCTTCCACCACAACAAGTGATTGGGTCACATCAAGCCCATCTTCAAACTCATTAAGAACCTGCAATTTTCCATGCTTCTCATGATCCATAATGTCATTAGAATCCTCTAAGTAATCTACCATATGACAATCTGAAACATAGGAGGAAGAACAAGTATATTGCAACCTTTGAAGAAGTTGCTCATTTTGAATTTTGAGCTTATGAATACCCTCATTATTATTCAAGTATGCTTCATGTAACCATTCACTAATATCAATCACATTGTTTCTATAAAAAAGAAAAGATATGAAATTACCTTTGATGTTGCACATTGCTCTTTGAATCTTCTCCATTTCTTCAAGGAAGGATGGCTCCTCCATTGAAGAAACTTTCCAACAATAATTTGATACCAATGCTTGAGTATCATGGAGTATGCTAAGGTCCTCATGGATATTCCTTTCACTCATATTCAAATACCATTCAATGAAGGATGGTTCATGATAGTGAGCCTCCTCTTCTTCTTTCTGCTTGATTTGATCAACTTCTTAAAGCTCAAGTGGTGATGGGGAAGTTGATCTTGGTTCTTCATTATCTGTCATAAGGTCTTCATTGATCTAGGTCAAGGTCTTCATTGATCTAGGTCATTCCTAGGTGCACGCTGGGGACAACAGTCGACTGAATGAGTCGAGTAGTGTTATGGCAGAAGCATAGAAAAATAACAAGTAAAGTAAGAAATACACTATATCGACATAAAGTATGCACGCAGACAATATGCAAGAATTCGAACCAATTTCTATTAATACTTATTTTCAATGAAATATGGATGATTCTCCGATTGAATATATACTACAATAGTGTACATGTTTATATAGAATGCTGAGATGCTTGGGTGACTACCCGTTACGTTCAGTTACAAAAGAAGTTATAACGGTTCAGAAGTTCAACTATCATAGACGACTGGAAGGTAGAGAGATAATCTGTCGATGTTTGATAGTCGTCGATGCTGACAACGCATGTGGAGATGTTGTATGTCGAGCGCAAAACATGTCGAGGTTGTCGAAGTCAGCTGTGTCGAGGTTTGGACTTGTCGAAGCTGATGTTGAACCCGCCGAAGTGATAGACTTTGTCGAAGTTTGACAACATGCCAACTGTTGGTTGGACCATTCCTCCTTCCTTAAGAAACAACGGTCTCCATTGTGTATTCGTTCAGGAGAGGAAACTTGTTGGCTATTTCAGTAGAAGAGTGCCATTTTCCTTGCGTAGGGACCTGTCCATCTTTATCCACTTCAAACAAGGGAATGGAGTTCGTCCTTGTATGGCGTATGCGTTGTCCCACAATGGTGTCGCTAAGGAGAGGTTCTTGGACATCTGGATGGATGTCTTTGGGTTCTGTTGTCTGCAAGTCATTATGTTCCAACAATTGTGCATGGTATGGTCGTAGTAGATCTACATTAAAGACTGGATGTAGTCCAAGGCATGCAGGAATGTCAAGATGAAAGTCATTTTCACCAATCTGTTTAAGGATACTGTATGGATCATTGTGGAGAACCTCCTGCAATAAACAATAAGAATGCACGATATAACAAACATTATGGATCATAGAAGATATTTTATTAATCGCAGGCCACTTCGAGGGGACAACCTCCTTTGAGCAAGCTCAATACAAAATAACTCTTCGATGCTTTCATTAGCCTCAACACATACTTATATACTAAGTCNAACATACTGATGGGACATCTTACAAAGCATATGAGTCCGATAAAATATACTAACAAAATAAAGAGGAGGGTTGACACGGGTTCTTAACAACCATATCGCAAAGGTTTCAAATTTATGTATGGGCCAGTGAAGCGCTCCTTCTTTAGATGTAAACATACCCGATCCCCAATTTAGAATGAATGAGGAATACGATGCTTATCGTGTTGGGCCTTTGCTTTTGTATTAGCTAGTTGCAACATTTCATGTGCTTGTTTCTGGATGTTGTAGATTTGATCTCTGAACTTTAATGCTTTCTCAACTTCTCGTTCTTCGAAGTCGGTGTCATTCGATTGTGTCAAGTAACTGATTAAGTCGATAGGCACTCAAGGTTGAAATCCATAATAGATCTCAAATGGACTCTTTCCCGTAGAACGGTGTTGAGCACGATTGTAGCCATGTTGTATGTATGGAAGGATGTCATCCCATGTTCGACGATGCTTGTGGTTGTACATGCGAAGCAGTTGTACTACCAAGCAATTTATAACTTCCGTCTATCCGTCCTGTCTATGAATGGAAGGTTGTCAACAAAGAAAGTCTCATGTCAAGTTGTTTCCAAAGAGTTTTCCAAAAGGTGCTGACAAATCTAGAATCTCTGTCGGAAATAATGGTCATTGGGAGGCCATAATGTTTCCAAACATGTTCAAAGAAGAGCTGAGCAGTCTGATGTGTTGTCATATTCTTCTTACAATCTGTCAACTACTACTAAGATCGTGTCATGCTGATGTTTGGTAGTAGGATATCTCGTCAAGTAGTCCATAGAAATAAATTCCCATGGTTGACTAGGAACTGGAAGGGGTGTGTACAATCCTTGTCGTCGATTCAACGATTTAGCAATGGCACAAACTACGCAGGATTGAATATACTTCTTGACGTCAGATTTAAGTGAAGGGCGATAAAAAATCTTTTGGAGGATAACAATTGTTTTTATGACTCCAGAATGTCCTACAGTCTTGCTGTAGTGTGCATCCCAAATGAGATTTTGTCGATGCTCACCGGTCGATACACAAAGTTGTCCAAGCTTGTATAGAAAGGTGTCCTTCAGGAAGTACTCGGTAGTAGACAATGTTTCGACCCAAATATGTCGATAAATTGTGGAGAATTCACAATCTACCAAATACAATTATGGCCAAGTAGTGATGTCGTAACCATGCATACTCATCACTATAGACAGTAGAGCAATGGGTGGTCTACTGAGACAATCGGCTGCAGCATTGGCTTTGCCTTTCTGATATTTAATTACCAACTGAAATTGTTGCAGGTAATTAATCCACTTAAGTTTTCGAGTTGTCTTTAGTTTTGACTAGGACAGGGTGAATTGTAGAGGCTTATGGTCAGTAAGAATGATTGTTTCCTTGCCAAGAATGTAGTGTTTCCATTACTTAAGAGCTTGCACAATGGCATACAATTCTTTTTCATATGTTGAATACTTTCTAACAATGTTGTTGAAAGTTTCAGAATGAAACGTGACTGGGTGACCTGAGTGAGTGATCACTGCACCAAGGGCATAGTCCGATGCGTCTGTCTCAATCTCAAAGGGCTAATGAAAATAAGGTAACATAAGTACTGGTGCAATACAAATCTTGTTTTTGAGTTGTTCAAAAGCTTGTTGTTGTGTCGGTGTCCATTTGAAGACAGTTTTCCCATTTCCTTTAGTCAACTGATTCAAAGGCCATGTGTTGTGGCTGAAGCCAAGTATGAATCGTCGATAGAAATTCACCAAACCAAGAAAAATTCTTACTGCATGAATGTTTTGAGGAATGGACCAATCTTTGGGGATCTGTACTTTTTTTGGGTCGACATGAATGCCTACAGAGTCAATTCCATACCCCAAATATTTGATGTTGGTCATTGCAAATGAGCATTTGTCCATGTTCAGATATAGTCAATGTTGCTGGATAGTGTTGAAGACTTCTTGAAGTTGTCTGGCATGTTCTTCTCATGATCGACTGAAAATCAATATATCATCGAGATAGACAATGACACACTTGCCGATGAAGGGTCTAGAAGGTCGTCCATATATCTCATGAAGGTTGCAGGTGCATTGGTTAAGCCGAAAGGCATGACTAACCATTCAAACAATCCTTCCTTGGTCTTAAAAGTCATTTTCCATACATTGATGGAATCGATCGAAAGTTGATGATATCCCGACTTAAGGTTAAGCTTCGTAAAGAACTTAGCACCTTTCAGCCAGTCGATGAGTTCTTCTATCATTGGAAGAGGATATCTGTTCTTTACTGAAATTTTTTTTTAGATCTTGATAGTCGATGCACATGCGCCAAGTCCTGTCTTTCTTTGGAACTGGGATGACTAGACTTCCACAAGGAGGGGAGCTGGGGTGTATGTGACCTTTGTTGATAAAATCCTGGATTTACCTGCAAATCTCTTCGTTCTTGAGAATGGATCTTCTGTAAACAAATGTGTTAGGTAATGAAGAACCAGGAATGAGTTCAATGGAGTGTTTTACCTGACAAATCTAGAGGTACTCCGTTCGGATCTTGAAATATGTTTCGGTATTCCTCAAGAAGTGGTCGATATGTTGCTGTTCTCGGGAGTTGCGTTGGTCGATGAGTCGACTTGTTGCTGCAGTCTTCTTGGAATGTTGAGGCTTTATCACAATTAATGTGAACTTCTGAGCATGATTGATAAGATTCTTTGTTTTTTTGGTAGTTATTATAGCAACCATTGATGTGGGTTTTCACTCTAGTATGTCATACCATTGATTTCGAATTTCGACAATCACCTTCTGAGGCCATGCCTAATATGTATCATGTTGATCCCATAAGTAAGATTTCCCAAACAAGGCGTCGGCTACGAAAAGTGGTTCCACATCACATAGTACTTCATCTTCAAAAGGCTTAATGAAGTAGTTGAGTCTGCATTGGAGTGTGATTCTTAGTTCCTGTCCATCCTTCATCCAACCGATATTGTAAGGCTGAGGATGTGGAGTGGTGACAAGACCTAATTTATTCACAAGATCTTCAGAAATAAAGTTATTCTGGCTACCATTATCCACAGTAAGATGTAATGGATTTTTTTGTACCCATATCCGTGTATGGAACAAGCGCTCTTGTTCCTCCTCTTCGATGATAGTCGAGGATGTCAGAGTGGTCGAATCCAAGAGGGTCGATGCTTTTGGGTCTGATTCTACCAAGGTTTTGTTGGACAAGTTAGATTTCGACAACTATGCCAAAAATGTCTTCCTAGCTTTGCATTTTGACGTATCATGCCATGCTGATTTGTGATAATCGCACCATTTCCCGGTAGGAGCTTGTTTGCTGCGATCCTTCTTCTCTTTCTGAAAGTTCTTCTTATGATGATCGGGCCTTGGCAAAGTCGGATGAAGGGTGCTTAAACTTGTCAAAGTTGGATGGGGACTTCTTGTCGGATGTTTGACCTGTTGGCTTGTTTGTGAAACATGCTTTTCCTTTTTGTTTAGATTCAATCTTGATGGTGTAATGAAATGCATCCGCAAGCATAATGATAGCAAAAAACTCCATCTCTTGCTGAATGTACGGCGATAATCCGCTGACATGCTTCAGGATAAGCAATTTCTCTTCTTCTTAGACGCCAAGTCTAGCCATGAGTTCATAGAACTCGTTGGTGTAAATCTGCATGGATTGGTCTTTCCATTGCGTTAGTTGTTGCCACTTCTTATAGTGTTGTTCAAGATTCTTGGGTAGGTAGAACTCCTTTGGACGTGTTCGACAAATTTTACCCATGTGTCTATGGGGTTGCCTTCTTTTTCCATATTTGTCGATAAATTTTCCCACCAGCAATGTATGGAGGTTGACATCTTTAAGGATGCAATGGTGTTCTTTTCCGCTTCGAAGAGTTGATTCACAGAGTAGTAAGATTCCAGTTGTTGTACCCAATTATCGATGGATTCCACGTCAATCTTGCCTTCAAGATTCGGTATGTCCAGATTCATTTGCACTTTGAAGGGGATGATTTTATTGGAGTCAGGTCGTGTCGAGGATTCTCCGTAGTTCGAAGCAAATCACATGAGTATCTCACTGAAATGGGAGAACCTTTCAGTTCGCTAGCAAGCCACTGCTTTTTCTATGAGTTGCTCTATTTCGTCAATTGCATGTCTATTGTTTGCTTCTTCAGTCAGCTTTTCTGAAGTCGAAGGAAGTGTTTACTTATATTGCTGAGTTTGCGAGCGTGTTTGAACAATTATAAGTTAACTAACTTCGATGGAAGTGCTTATGTAACTTAAGTTCTGAATCAAGCTCTGATACCAATGATCTAGGTCGTGCTCAGGTGCACGCTGGGGACAATAGTTGACTGAATGAGTCGAGCATTGTTATGGTGGAAGCATAGAAAAAGAATAAGTAAAGTAGGAAATACACGATATCGACAGAAAGTATGCGCACAAACAATATGCAAGAATTCGAACAAATTTCTATTAATACTTCTTTTCAATGAAAGATGGATGATTATGTGATTGAATGTATACTACAATAGTGTACATGTTTATATAGAATTTTGAGACGTCTGGGTGACTACCCATTACGTTCAGTTACAAAAGAAGTTTTAACGGTTCTGTAGTGGGGATTTCTCCCCTACTATGTGCAGATGCACCAACCTTAGCTCGTCTAGAGCATAAGGAAGAGTTCAACAATAAAAGAAAAGATACAACAAAAGCAACTATTTTTTAAGGGTTTTAACATATATATAAACTAACTAATGTAGAAAATAAAATAAACACACTTTTATGAAAATGGGCCACCGTAGCCATCCTTGGAAGTGGTTCCGCAACTCCACGGTTTGGGACTTCGATCTCTTCCACAACTGGTTGTCAAATGGGGGGAATGGATCCAAGTGGGTACTGAGTGAACTCAATGTACACCGTGGGAAATGGCGTGGAAAAATATGGAAGGAAAAGTATGTCATGTGACTGATGGCAAAATGGTAAAAAGTGATCCAAAAGTGTTTTGGGAGAGTCCTTCACAATGTATTTATAGTATGGTCCTAGGGTTTTTTGACCCAAGGTACTGACCCATGGTATTTTATTGTCCATGGTATTTATATATGGTTTTTTTTACCCATTCTCTTTTTAGGGTTTTTGACCCTTTTTGGGATAGAGTCCCCATAAATCATAATAAATGCTCATCATCCCTTCATTTGTGGGAAGGAATAATTATGTTTTGGACCATTTTTAGTGGAAATACAATTGTGAAGGTAAAAAATGAAGGAAATATGGTGGGAATATGATGTATGGCTATGGTTTAGACCATGGAGATCTAGGTGAACACTTTTTAGTGTTAACATATTGCCCCTTGATGTGTGAGGGCAAGAGCTCATCATATGACCGGTAGACGTCATAGGATCATTGGAATGATGGTGATGACAATGGAGAGACTAGAGAGGAACACAGAGGAGTGGAGCTTCCTCGTTCGAACTACGTTGGCTTTTGTTTTTTTATTGGTTCTAGAAAATGGATGAGATGCATATAATGTGTGACATGCATATGGACGAGGCGAGCATACCCATGCTCGTAACAATGTCAAAAGAATAAATAATGGGATCAAGGCTAAAAAATGGGAACTGATCAATACATATACAAATGATGATACATAATGGTGGCCTCAATGGGAGGTTGAATACAATACCGATTTGAAGAACTGATACATAGGAATAATGGCATTCTCGTGGAATGCAATATCATCACAACTAATGCTCTGCTGGATCTGGAAGTGTACATAACTAGAGGGACTCAATGATTGAGAGTCAAAATCTTTGTGGTACAATATACAACATAAAGTACTGGAGATACATGGAATCATAATACTAGGATATCCCGAACACTATCGCCAACGCAGCCCATAAATCACGAGGGTCAGGAGACTATATGGGTCCCATAGGTAGACTCACCAATGTGCTAGAGTCAGGTGACAGCCGGGGTCTTCAACCAAATAATGAACGTACCAATACCCTGTACGAATCTCAATGGTGTGATGATGTAGCTGAAGTCGAGCACGTGAGACACAACCAACCCAAAAGGCACTAATGACTCCTTTCAAGTGGTCCAAGGAATTCATTAATAAGGTGGATGAAACTAGGATACAGGGACCTCTGGGACTATCCTATGGAATAGATGTACTGACGTCGACAGAGGAATGCCTGCAACTAATCAAGGCAATGATGTTTCCTTGACTAGAAGCATGAGGGGGATAACCAAAGATGTGGAACAATCAGGGTACGAACACAATGAATTGGGGAATAGGGGCATGGGAGTACGGGTGACTCAAAAATTCCTTTGTTTAGAGTATGATGATAGGGTTGACCTGACAACAAATGAAATGAATCATGGGAGAGGGATTATAGTTGTAATACTGGGAAGATAACTACAATGGGAAATACTGAGGGAGGTAACTGGACTAGTGGTATCCGGGGGATCCAAGGAAGACTCATCACAAAATACTCTGAATAAAGGTGACCCAATGGGGGGAAGCTGCCATACTGTGATATCATGTGTTGGCACCTAGAGACACCGTTTGGGCCTTCTTCATAGTTTAAGGAGCACAGAGAAGGGATAGAAGTAAGCTCGATATGATACAATCTCGTGGATTTTTAGCGAGCTCGAGAAAGTAAATGCTCGATGGTGTTTTCATTTTCATAGAGTCTGAAAACAGGAAGAAGACTCCATTGTGGTCTCTTTTTCGTATGTAGTCTCCTAAGCCCGAAAAAGGGTAAAAGTGTATAAAGGAGATCTCTCCCAACCTTTGGGGAAGAGAGACTTCTTTACCATTGGTAGTCCAATTAGGTTGGAAAAGTTTAAACCTATATTGATTGGATGACTGTTCAAATACTTTTATGAGCATGAACAAAACCAAGTTTGCTCAGCAATATTTTCTTGATGAGAAGGATGAAAAAGAGCTTAAAGACAGCCTATGATGGGATTTTTCGTAAATTACGGTCCCAATGTTCGACAATGCATAAAAGGATACAAAGGGAAACGTTCCTGGCTTGAATGTGCTAGTGTGGTCCTTTTCTTTTGATAGTCTACATGGTCCAAAAATGAGATAAACGAGGCCACATAGATGCCCTTTCAAATACTTTAATGAGCATGAAAGGATGCAAGTGTGCTCGATAATCTTTTCATTCTTTTAGGAGTTAGAAAAGAGCTTAATAGAAACTCCATAATGGTCAATCAAGCAAGGAGGAAGTGTTCAATGTATGGAAAGAGGCTATGTTGTGAACATGACTAATAGGAATAACTGGGGAACACTGATGGGGCCTCCTTGCGGGACGATGGATGGTGGTAAAATAAGTCCAACTATGCAATATGGATGGAGCAGATGGCTCATCAACATGCACATACATGTGTGGGGTGATTCACGTGATGGCACACAGATTGAGGTGACTACTAGGAAATGCCCCGAAAAGTTGATGGGAGAGCTTGAGACATGGGTCTTGTCAAAATATAGATGACATAAAAGTGAACTCGGTGGTGCGAACGGTGTCTCAAACGAACAATGGATGACTCTGTGGCGCACGAGAGAAGAACTAGACCAAATGGAGGCCTATAAGTAGGGGAGGGCCACATGACATGTGTCATTGTTACTATTTAGTGTTGAGTTGGAGTGAAGGAACCCATAACACAACTGTTGTTTTATTCCATTTGGACAGGCATTTTTCTGAGCTATGACTTGCAGGTAAGAGCTCTCATCGAACCCGTCTTTTTCACTGGATGATCTTATGGTTTTGATCACTCTGGGGTCATAGCTAAGATCAAAGGGTTCTCGGGGCTAGGTTGCACTTTTCAAGGGAAAAGGAGCGATCCAGGTCGCTCTTATCGGGATGATAGGCACGACCCAGTCGCACGTGTCAGAGAGACAGGAGTGACTCAGGTTGCACCTGTGCAAGGGATAAAAGTGACCTAGTCGCTCTTGTTCAGGTTTTTTGAGCGACTTGGGTCGCATAAAAGGGCCGAACATGAGTGACTTAACCCAGAATGAGTTTTTGTGCATGAATGGACCTGACAGGGACTATGTGTATGTCTAGGATGCCTCAGGTGGCATGACGGGAGTGAGACATTGGGAACCTCTTAGGGGAGGTGCAGAATGACTGTGCGGTGCAAGATTTTCTTGCTCAGTGTGGTTTATGGAAGTTCTCCCAGATCCCACTTATGCGTTCAACAAAGCTATTGCTGGACAAGTTGGTGAGCTTTTAGGACTAGGAGGCAGAATGTTTTATCATCCAGGGGGGTTGATAGAGATCATGCTCCCTGATGTGTATTTTCTGAGTGTACTCCTAGTGTTGGGTGTGATCGACAACACTACGTCGAAGCTCACACATGGGGTGTCACTGGATGACCTTTGCTATCGCCATTTCTATGACTCAACATCGATGCACTCATCATACATACTAGTGTACGACATTGAGAGTCTTCAGACTCAGGCTATAGAAATGATGGTGCTGCATATACTAGGATCATCGGGACAACAAAAGATCTCAAGCGGTCAGCTCCAGATGTTGGAGTATGTACTGAGGGGCACCTAATTTGGGTGGGACCAGATGTTCTTAAATAAGATTCGACATGGGATTAACCATGCTATCTCGATGGGAGGGGATTTCTATTTCCCCTCGTTCTTGTGCTCATTATTCTTTTAGCAAATTCCTACAATACGAGCACATCCGGCGGTGCGTGAGGTAGGACCTCGTGAGCCTCGCATGAGAAAGTGGAGCAAGATGATGATTAGGGAGGGAGGAAGCTTGGTGGGTTGTTTCTTCACCCGGGAGGTCTTCGCATAATGGTGGTAGCTACCAGTACTTATAGAGGACTATCCATATGTTGGGATAGGTTACCGGGGAGACCTGGAGATACCTTGATCACGAGGCCAGGCTTAGGGACTCGATGGTACGTATACATGATGTTTTTTGTGGTTCATATATAGTTTACTAGCTTAGTGGTAGCTAGTTTATTTGTGTGATAGATACTAATGAAATCCTGTGTGCGTGTACAGACATCGGGCCACGTCCTCTAGCAGGATATTAGAGGCGTAGGGGTAAAGTGGAGGGTTTAGATCCACCTGCTCACGAGCATAGGAGACACCAGAGTGCACTAGAATCACTAGGCTTCGATGTTGAGCGCTTACTGGAGGGGGTTAGTGACGATGGATAGCAGCATCTCGATGATGACTTGATCACTGCATGTTACAGGGCTCCTCCAGAGTATGTCAGAGTGACGGCACAGGGATCGCAGTCATTGTTGAGTATGTCATAGCAGCGACACAGGGTCATGTGATGGTGGAGGAGGAGGACTCCGATGAGGAGGAGGACATTGAGGAGGAGACAGAGTACGAGGAGTAGGACTCTGACTAGCATCTAGTGATGCTTCCCCCCGATGCAGTGGTGCATGGGGATTTTTGTACTATATGTATGATCAGCTGAGAAAGCTTATGGAGCTTCTCATTTTTTATTGAACATTATGACGTGATATATATATGCACGCAGATGCACCTTTTATGTATTTTTGTGAATTTTTTATGAGTCTCTTTTTATGATGATGATGATGCCTATATGATGTATGCATGACTATATGATGATGCATGATGCAGTTTATTTCCTATAAGCGATGATTGATATGCCACTCTAGAACATCATTAGCCATTTATTCTGCTACACTATTGAGACTTTTGGGAACATGAATGAAATGGATTTACAATGTCTAACCAAATGTCTAGTGCCCAGGAACTTTCTAAGGAGGCAAGGATCACGTACCTGGTAGCAGTTATTCAACTAGGAAACAAGCAATTGGGTGTCTAGGAAGACATCAAGGTGACGAATACCCAAGTGGAGGGCAGTGGTCATGAGACCAATGACACCGTCGTACTCAGCCTGGTTGTTGGTAGTAATACCAAGACACATTCCATCAATATGGATCAACTCATGTGATGAGGAATAAATGAGCCACGTAGCCGAGGCAATATTAGGATACCATCATCAGTGAAACCAACGTAGCGAGGTGAGGTAGGATCCATCTGGAACAATCAAGGAAATAAGCTGTGGGACTCATGACAAGAATAGTGCAAAACAAAAAATAAAAACTTTGACACAAGTGTACTCATGGTGGGTGACTTTAGGCATAGAAATTCTTGAGGTAGAGCCCATTGTGGGTATTCTTCAAGAGGTGGTCGTCAGACTCAGCAAGGATGTATGCGCCCTTGTCGAGACATCGATGGATGACATATGGGCAGTACCACATGGAATCAAAATTCCCTTTCCCTAACTTATCGTTGGCTTGAGCATAGATGAGGACAAGGTCTCCCTCACTAAAGGTGCGAGGGTGGGCATGGGAGTCAAAATGGGCCTTCAACTGAGACTTGGCTGCTTCGATCATCTGGAGAGCAGCACGACGGTCCTCACTGGTCTGTTCGAGCATAAGTAGGTGTTGTTCTAATGGTGAAGTATTAGGGAGAATCTCGACGGTAAGGCAGAGTGATGGAATCTGGAATTCAATGGGAAGAACTGACTCCACACCATGGATTAAGTTGAACGGGGTAAAATCGATGGCGGTCTTGGTTGATGTACGGTAGGCCTAGAGGGCGGAAAAGAGAAAGTGGTGCCAGCTGGATTTGTGTTTGTCTACCATTTGTTGGAGCATGGTTTTGAGGATATTGTTGACAACCTCAACTTGGCCATTACCCTAGGGATAATATGCAAAGGAATACTGGTGTTCAAACTTCAACATGGAGGAAATCTCTATCCAAAAAGCGTACTCAAAATGAGAACCATAGTATTAGACTATTTGTTGGGGGACACCAAAACATGTGATGATGTGGTTAAAAATGAGCTGTGTCGCAGTATTAGCCTTACAGTTGAACATAGGCATGGTCTCATCCCATTTGGTGAAATAATCAACGACCACAATGATGTATTTATGATCGTTGACTTAGGGGAGATTACAGGTCATGAAGTCAATCGCCCATTTGCAGAAGGGACCGTATGTGACGACATTGTGTAATGGCGCGGTAGGGGTCCTTGCTTTTGGAGCAAAGAGCTAGAAAATGTGGCAGTGTTTGACTGCATTGATGCAATCAGTAAAGATGGTGGGTCATAAATAACCGACGTGGAGGATCTTTTGGGCAGTGGCCAAACTAGAGAGGTGGCCACCACAGACTCCACAATGACAGTCATTTGGGACTTTTTCGGCTTCATCATGGGTGAGGCAACGACGTAGATCAAATGCGAGGATGATCTTCGCGGCTTAAATGGGGCCTGAATTTCTATGTACTCAAGTACATGAGGAGTCCCCCATACCATGGATCTTTCATAGACATGACAAATAAGAATTTTTTAGGAATGTTGATTGTGATAGGTGGTGAAGCGGATGACGAAGGGAAGTCTATCATCAAGGTAGCTAGCACCAAGGATTTGGTGCATTTGGGGGCAACAAATTCCATATCGTACGCCTAGAGAATGACAATCCACTTGGTTGCATGACCTTAAATAAGGTGGCGACTCAAGAGATACCGCATGGGGTTGGAATTGGCCACGACTCTAATGCGACTCAAGAGGATGTAATGGTGCAACTTCTGACTGAAAAGACGACGACGAGGGCCATCTTCTCTTCGTGTGGGTAACGTAACGGGGGTCCAAAAAGCTTCTACCTTACATAATAAATAACGTGCTCTTGACGAGCATCATATTCTTGGACCAAGACTCCAGTGATGGCATTTTCATATGTTGACACATAGAGGATGAATTCCTTAGTGAAGTCAGGACGAGACAACAATGGAGCGGAAGTCAGATCTTGTTTCAATGCGTCAAAAGTGACTTGCACATGCTCATCCCAGACAAAAGGAATTTTGGTACAGAGCAGACGTAAGAACCCATGGACTTTTGTTGCATAGTCCTGAATAAAACGACGAGGGAAGTTGGCCTTTCCTTGGAGACTCCGCAGTTGGCGCAAAGTAGATGAGGGGGGGGGAAGATTCAGAATGGCTTGAATCTTCAGTGGATCCACCGCAATCCCTTTGTGGGATACAATAAAACCGGGTAAACATCCATCAGGGACATAAAAAACACACTTGAGAGGGTTCAAGCAGAAGGGCCAATGCCCCTAGGTACAAATGGTGGAATGGTAGTGACAACAGTGGCTGGAATGGGACCACCACTAGTGGGTAGTGAACCAACAACAGTGTGTGCAGTGATAAGGGGCCCACTAGGACCAGGTCCTGTCGGCCCAGTGGAAGGGATACCAATGATGATAGGTGAAATGGACATGAGCCCACTACTAACAATCCCCCGTTGAAAGGGATCAGGATGTGCACCAACCATGGGGATAGATGGGGCAGCGAACAAGGTGGGTTCAGACTGATCTAAATCTGAATCAGACTCAGAGGCCATGTGTGGCTCCAAAGGTGGTGAACGATGTCGAATATGGATCCGACGGTGACGATTCAAGGAACCAAACTAGGGGGTGTGCCCCATAAGCCTATGTGAGTAGTGTGGTCCGTCACTGGTGGAGCTATGATGGCATGATGGTGTGCTGTGCAATGAATGAAAACTCAAGAGTATCAATTGCAGGCTCAAAAACCCAACTACAACTGAGTGTGTAGAAGTAGATCATATGAAATAGCGGCTCACGGGCCAGCAACAATCTCTAAAACCAAACTACGACAGCGGGTCATAGAAAGCCAACAAGAAGCACTACCTATGAAATGAAATGATGCACTAACCTATGGGGTATGATTGCAAACAAACTCCTAACTACAATATGGAAGCCTCTCACAAATCGTATCCTCAGCAGAGTGATGAAATCCCAGTCAGACAATACAAAATGGAAGAACAATATAGGATAAGATAATCCTAATACCGAGAAGGACCTCTAGGTAAAAGAGCCCTAGAAGAATGGAAACTAGGACACCTCGTTCATGACACATCCATTTGGGTTACTAGTGCTCAAGTCGTTTGGCCCTCGACCCTCGGTTGGGTGATATGAGGAGGAATGTGAAGGGTTAGCCTTCAGTGGAAGATGGAGTGTACTATTCCACCCTGACTTCTGGAACCCCTTCGTTTGTGACTTACTCTGCAGAGCAGGGGGCCTCCCGACAAATTGGTTATGACCGTGTCAACAAGTACAAGAGGATTTGGTCCCCTAATGGACAACAACTATGTATCAAAATGTAAGTGACAAAGGGGTGTTTTTTGGATGCCTATCCCCAAAGCCCTAACTTAGCTACAATGTTGTTTTGTCCTCAAGTAAGGTTACAATGTTGGCTGCATTAACTTATTTTTAAGGCTTGCTTGGGATCATGAACCAAGCTTTTCACTTATATGGTGTGATATGTGTGCAACTGATGTGTATACAAAACCTGACAATCCATGATGAAGATGTCCCAATCTCACTATCGGGATGTGTTGACGGCCTGGTTTGTAGGTTGCTGGATAAAACTACAAGGCAATCAACAGAATGAAAAAGTCCAACCAGAAAGGCTTCGAATCAATCCCACGCAGAGATGATCTTATCCTCGAGTTGTTTGGGATGACTAATTCCTATGGATACAAGGCCTCCACTGGAATAAGGGTTTGTCAAATCAACAAGATCTATACTTAGGACAAGTGAGAAAAGATTCAAATTAACTAATTCCTAGACTAACTACTAAAGAAGACTTAAACAGGGTGAAAACTGGACTTAAGATTGGACAATTGCAAAATATTATAGGCAAAAGAAATTAATTACTCAATGTACATACATGCAAATTGAGATCAATCTCTTTAATCAACTTCAAATAAATATTACACAAAACATATCAAAGGCTTATCTAAAAGTTACAGATGTACAACATATCCAAGAGGCAATACTAATTAACAAATCGGTACCAGAGATCAATAACTAATCATTAGCTGTAAAATAGATAATGTAGATCAAACAAAGATATCTGTTTAACATACATTCAACATGTCAATTGTGTAAGCAAAAATCAATACGTAGATCAACACATTGATAGATACAACTAATAATTAGCATGCAATAATGATGGAAGAATGATTAGAATTCATTAAAGACATTTAATGAACAACCATGAAACATATCATAAAATAACTGTAATTTTATTAACTTGCAAAAAATTACAAAGTACAAAAATCACAAACTTTCATGTTATGCAACTTGGCAGTCTATTCTTCAACATACTCCTAGGCTTAATCTCCAAAGTTCCTCCCCTACTTGGGAAAATATGTCCCTTTAAATAGTATTACAAATTTTACAAAACAGGAAAATTCCCAAGATGTGGGATTACAAAATAAAGTAGTTTCAATATTTGCCAAGGGTGGAATGCCACTTGGCATCTAAGTCCATCAAATCGTCAATATCCTGATTCTTCACATGCTCTAGGTGCACTTCCGTTCTTAAGATTTGCGAAGAAATATCCCTCTTCTTGACTTTCTTCCACTCTCCAAGGTACACCTGTATCATGAACATCGTAGCATTAGGCACCTCGATCCACTTCGTGATCTCTTGCAAAGTGAGCTGGTTTACCCCCTGAATCTTCTCCTTAGTTGCAACAAAATTCCGTTCAATTTCCTCTAATTTGAGCTTAGGGGGAAGCGCATCATCGATCAGATCTAGAGAAGGTAACTCCATAAAATAGATCAAGGTTTCACTAGCTATCCACCTATGTTTGCATGCCGCCTATCCATCTTTGATGATGGATTTCATTGCATCACAGATGCTCTCCCAGGTCTCGATTGTAACTTCGGTTTTCTTGGTCTAAAGTTTATCCATTACTGGAAAATCATGTGGTCTGTCTCTAATGTGTTTTTTCCAATCTAATATGTCGTTAAACGCCTTGGCAACTGCCATTCTTCGAGCATGATGATCTTGCAGGACATTATCTTGTTGTTCAAATGAATTGTATAATTCTTGCATTTCATTGAAATCTGCATACAAATTGACCATAGCCTGATAGAATTGATCATGAAATCTACAGGCTAACTGCTTGAATTCTTCAGCTGTCAATCTGGAAAAAGATGAAGCAACTGAAGCTAGTTGTGACTCCTTAAGCTGTTGCTCAAGGGTAGAAATCTGATTGGCCTGTTGTTGATTGAGCAGATATGACTTCTCAAGCTGATGCTTGAGATGGTCATTCTTCTTCTGCAATTATTTTATTCTGTCTTCATGCTCTTGTTTGAGGAGTTAAACTTCTTTTTTTATGGTGTTCCTCAGCTGAAGCCAAATCCTGTTTGGCTTTCTGCAGTTCTTGTTCCTTTTTCAATAGATATTTATTCAGTTATGAAATTGAAACATAATTGGCCCTTGCAAAAGCCCCCATAGAAGTTGTTGTGTCCAATGCCCCTTTTTTGATGTCAGGGGAATCTGTCTTCTAGATGACTTGATTAAGGGTAGGCACCTATTTGATTGTGCCTTCCCTTGTCCTCTTAGTTCCTTTCTTCATTATTGCTTTGTCCTTCTTGCACCAAAAATATTTCCCTAAGGAGACCACAACATCCTCACCAAAATTTGCCATTCCTTCAGAAGCTGAAAGGGTTTCCCGTTGGGGGGTGATCAAGGGATCAGATTGTGATTAGGAGACTAGGATTTCCACACTGATGGGTGAAACAACCATGGGAGAAGTGGGAAAAATAGATACAAGGGATGAAGAATAAGTGAGGACAAGGGTATCAATTTGGGGAGAAAGAATTGTAGAAATGGAGGGGATTTCTACTTGGGAAAATTGAATATGTGAGGATGTCGGGGCAGTGTTGGATGTATGGGAGGTCAATGAAATATGTGGAGAGGAAGGGGAAGATGGATTGGGCACTTCTTCCAATACCAATGGGTCTCTAGTGGTATCCTCAAGAATTGGTTTTAACTTTAACTCATAAAAAGAAGACCGAGGAAATAAAGAACCAAAAATATATTTAGAGAACTGTGTACCAGGAATTGAAGATGTTAGAGAGGTGAGAATATTCACAGGGCATGTGGCAGGCCCAACTTCTTCCTCCAGGTCCCTATGAATTTCAATTTCATGATGCGGTGGAGGTTCTACTTGTTGGACTAGAGGGATCTACATAGGCACTTGCCCTTGAAGAGCAAGTGGACATGTTGGTGTTGGTTGTTCTTCTCTGGGTACTTGCTGAGGTATTTGTTGTCGGTGTTGATAGAGGTTTTAGGATAAGTTAGTTGCACAACACCGCAGAGGCTGTGCAATCTCATGCGACACCGCGCAAGGCAAAGACAACGCGATGGGCGAAAAACAAACCGTTCTGAATATTTTATGCATCTTTTTGTATCGTTTGACCAAATTTTGTGGATATAGGTCATTAGTGGTTAAATCAGTTAGGAGTTAGTTAGAAGTGGACCTTAAATGTAAAGGCGCAAGCCTATATATAGAATTAGAATTGAAAATGTAAGGGAGATATGGGAGAGAAGTGATAGAAGAGAGCAAGTGAAAGATTGAATCTTTTGTTATCTGTACGCGACCTTGTGGGTCGATCTTTCTCTCGCAGTGGAGAAAGACAACTGTTGTTTTGGATCTGTTGCGCAGAAAGTAAAATGATACGACAAATGTTGAGCTGAACCACTGTTGACTTTTGTCCTTTTCTGTCTTTATGTACTATGATGTCAATGTCTGATGATTATGTTTTATGAATGGAGAATGTGATACTGTTACGATGAATAGATGAATGATGCAATCTATGAGATTTGTGGTTGTAATGGTAGATTTGTGATAAATGTTGTGATATCTTATGAATGGATCTGCTAGATCTGATAGTTATGCTAATAACTCCTTGATGCCCTGATCCTCCTCCTTACTGCCGAAAACTTGGTTCTTATAGCTCTCCCTTGAACATCTCGGGTGAGACTTCATCTGCTCGGCGGGTGTTGTCGGGTAGGGTAAAACCTGTCTGGGCCGGTAGTCAGGGAGATCGTGCTGGTGGGGCATCGACAGAACGAGAACCCCTATTGACGAGGCTTTGTTGGTAAGTTTTGGCCAACAAATGGTTCCATTTCTGGGACCTCGTTGCGACTGAAGAGGAGGATATGTTGCGGCATCCGATGAAACTGGAGATCCAAGATTGGTTCGACCTAAGACTGTGAGAGTTCGCTAAAGCCGAGAATTAGAACCCGAAGTTGATGACAAACACATGGATGGCAAGGTGCATTCATGACGGTCCTCACGAATGGTTTTTCTGTGAATTTCCCATCATACTCTATGAGTGGTTGGTGTGATTCACCTACAAGAAGCTCAACTTCTAGGGAGGAGAGCCGACGTCCTGGACTCCCGAGCTAATTCAGGAACTACAAGAGACAGACAACAAGGCGTTGCGGGCTGTCGAAGTTTGGTTGGACAGTATTATGGAAGGATACATATCTGAGTTCACGGTTGATACCAACAAGTCCTACAGTAAACCATGTAGTGAGAATTTCTCCTCACTACAGGGGAAGGAATGGCTCCCTTGTGCCTATAGGGCATAAGGGTAGGTTCCTACTCTTAGAAAATAAGAAAAAACAAAATGAAAATAGCATAAACAGAGCAACAAATTAAACTAAGCTAATCTACACAAGAATAAGCAAATGGCAACTATTGTAAACTAGATCTAAGAGCTAATAACATAAAATAAAGAAGGAGATGAAGCCCTTGTGAACCCCTCTACAGAAAACGGGTTAGGGTTCCACCTCCTTGAAACCTGCAAATAACCTAAGCTATTACAATGGCAAACCTGCAAACAATGTCAATGAAAAACTTGCAAATAAAAATATCAGTTAGAAAGCAAAACAAGTAAATAAACATGAAAAGAAATTATACCTCACTTAGGTGGAAATGGGCCACCATGCCCTAGCTCATGGGAGCACCTCTCTCTTGGTTGGGAAGCAATGGCTTGATGAGATGGAGATGGAGGAGAGGGAGAGTGGGTGGTTTGAGAGCAAAAGGTCTCAAAGCATCCACGGGCAGCATAACAATAGGCAAGTGAGGAGTGTTTTGAGAGTGACCCCCCACCCTCCTTTTATAGTTTTTCCAAGGGGTTTTAGTGTTTTAAGCCCTTGGTTAGGGATTTAGCCCCTTCCGCCCTAACTTTAGCCCCTTTTAGGGTTTTAGCCCCTTTTTGAGGGCTTTAGCTCCTAGGGGGCTATTTTGGGCTCTTTTTTGGGGTTTTTAGCCCTTTTCTTCATCCTTGGGCTCTTTTGGAGGTGTGGGGGTCAAATGGAAGGTCTTATGGAGTGAAATGAGTGTTGTGAGATCGTGTCCTTGGGTGGTGTAGGCCGTAGAGAGCTATGTGGGGGATTTTTGGGTTAACAGATTGCCCCCTGATGTGTGAGGGTAGGAGCTCAACGTATGGTCGACGGACATCATAGGATTTACTATCGAGAGGTGGTGCTTCCGAGGCTGGGGCATGGTGGCTTTTGGTTTTATATTAATTTGGTTCCCATCAATGGGTTAGATACAATAAATAACATGTATATGAACGAGGCGGGCATTCCCATGCTTGTGACAATGTCAAAAGAATCATTTGATCTATGCTCTAAAATACAAGAGCCGATCATATACAACTAATGTTACAATGATGGTTGCCTCCATGTGAGTTTGAATACAATGCTGATCTGGTACATTAGACCCATGGCATTCTCATGGAATGCTATATCTTCATGACTGACAATTTGCTGGATCTGGAACGGTACATAGCTGTATAGACTTGGGGATTGAGAGTCAGAGTCTCTGTGGTACAAGTATGCTGCATCAATCATAAAGGTATATCGAAGCACTGCTGGGGCTTCTGAACACTGTCTCCAACGCAACCCGGAAATCACAAGGGACATAAGATGTTTAGGTCCCTTGAGTGGACTCACCAATGTGCTAGAGTTAGGTGACATCTGGGGTCTTCGACCAAGTATTGTGTGGGACAAACCCTATACGAATCTCAACAGTGCGATGATGGAGTTGAAGTCCAGCACGTGAGAAACAACCATCATAAGAGGCACTAAGGAATCCTCTCAAGTGGTCCAGGGAACTCATCAATGATGTTAATGAAACCAAGGTACAAGGACCTCTGGGTCTATCCTCTGGAATATGTGTGTTGGCATCGACAGAGGGAGACTTGCCCCTAGTCAAGGCAATGATGCTTCCTTGACCAAGAGCGCGAGGGATAATCGAAAGGCGTGAAGCAATTTGCGGACTGACTCACTAAATTTGGGGGGAGGTGAGGGAAGGGAAAAACTGGATAGGGGTAGGGGGGGGAGTGGGAGACTCAAACTTCCTTTGTTCATAGTATAACGGCAGGGCAGACCAGGTAGCAATTGAAACTGACAGATGGGAATGGGATCATAGCTGTAATACCGGGAATGTCACTGCAGATGGGAAATACTTGGAGGAGGTGGACACTTTTGATACTGATGGGATCCAAGGAAGACACATTGCAGAGTACTCTAAACAAAGGCGACCCAATGTGGGGATGCTGTCAAACTATTTTTTGTGGGGTGGTGTCTAAGGACACCGTTGTGGTACGATCTCGTGGATTTTTGGTGAGCCCGAGAAGGTAAATGCTTGATGGTGCTTTCAATTTTTGAGAGTCTGAAAGCATAAAGAAGACTCCAGTGGGGGCTCTTTTTCATTGGTAGTCTCCTGTGCCCAAAAAAGGATAAAAGTATACATAGGAGAGCTCACCCATCCTGGAGGCGATGAGAGACTTCTTTACCGTTGGTAGTCCAATCAGGCCGAAAAAGGTTAAACCTATACTGACTGGATGATCATTCAAATACTTTTACGAGCATGAATGAAACCAAGTTTGCTCGGTGATCTTTTTTTGTTGAGACGGCTGGAAAAGAGCTTAATGACAACCGGTGGTGGGCTTTTTTGTAAGGTGCAGCCCCTCTGCCCGAGAAAGCACAAAAGTATGCAGAGGGGAACGGTCTTCGCTTGAGTGTGCCAAGGAGGTCCTTTTCATGAGCTGGTCTACATGGTCTGCAAAAGGAGGTAAACAAGACGATGTAGACGCCCTTTCCTATACTTTAGCGAGCAAGAAAGGAAGCAGCTACGCTCGACGATCTTTTCATTGTTTTAAGGAGTCAGAAAAGAGCTTAAACGAAACTCCAATGTGGTCAACTGACTAAGGTGGCACGAGCGGTGCCCCCATGTCGGGACGGTGGATAGAGGTCCACAGGTCATCCATGAAGTATGGACGGAGCAACAGGCTCTCAAACATACCAATACATGCATGGGATAGATTGTGGCAGAGGCCTGCGAGATAGTGCGACAGAGGCACGCCAACCGAGGTGGCTCTCGGACAGAGGTCAGGAGAGCGTGTGTGTGTATTGCGGTGGACAAACTTGACTACATGTGATGTAAGTACAAGTCCAGAGGCATTTATATGCCAAATATGTGCAAGAAAAGAAATCGTTTTGTGGACAGTGGTCCAGAGGTCTGCGTAAGGTGCGATGAAAAGAAAAAACAATCTATGTGTTAAAAATACAAAAATAAAAGCTAAAATTCCTTAACGGGCGGCGGCCCGAGGACACTTCTATGTCAAATACATGGAAGAAAAACCAAGGGTTTTGTGGACGATGGTCCAAATGTCCGCGTAAGGTGAGGTGAAAAAAAGACAATTATAAATACAAAAAGTAAAATTATAGTACAATCCTTAACGGGCAGCGGCCCGATCGCTCGCATGAGTTGCGACCGGGAGGTGTGATGCGAGTACCGGTCCGTAGACACTTGCATTGTCATGTCATGGCTCGTGAATCGAGGTGACTTGTGGGAAATGGTCCTGAAATTGACTTATTAAACATGAGACGATGGTCTCGTAAAGAGATATAAATTTGAGCACGGAGGTGTGAGAGGTGTCTCGAACTGGTTTCGGGTGACTTTGGATTAGCAACTAATGGTGCTGTTGCTGACTTGGTGCTAACAATGTTGAAAAACAAGAAAAGAAAATGAAGCGACTCATTGGTGATGTTAAGCGTAAAATCTCTTGAGGTAGAGCCCGTTGCGGGGGTTCTCTAAGAATTGTCCATTAGAGTCAATAAGGGTGTATGCCCCTTTGATATCGCGAAAGTCTGTGCAAACGCAAATGGTACCCTATTTTTTATTCATGGGAACAGGATTAGAAACCCAAGTTGTGTATTCAATGGGATAAATGAAGCCGACTGTGCGCAGATTCTCTATCTCAACTTTCACCGTAGCCACTTTGGATGGATGGATGGGCCGTTGCTTCTAGCGGACGGGTGTCACATCAGGCCATGTGTCGATGTGGTGTTCCATGATGGATGGATCTAAGCTAGGCATTTCAGTGTATGACCAAGCGAAGATGTCGCAGAATTCTTAGAAGAGAGTGGTGTAGGCATCGACCTCTTCTAGGGAGCAAGATGCCCCCAGCATGATTTCTTCAATGATCTCAGAGTTGGTTGAGATGTTGATTTTAATGGTTGGCGAAATGTTTGCCATGTTCCCTTCTTCAAAGGCATCAGGTGCTGGGATTGGGTTCTTGGACCAGTCAACCTTCCCATGGATGAAATATTTGGTCTCCATGGAAAACTGGTCGGACTGCGACACCAGCTCTTCCGGGAGGAAGAACGAGTGATGGTGCATGTCGTCCCATGGGTATTTCGGGGCGGTCAAAGCTTCAAGTATCTCCTCGTTGTTGTTGAAGTAACGAAGTGACAGGTCTGATGGATTGTCTTTGGAGATGGGGATGAGTTGGTAAGGGGAACTAGTGATCATGTAAATGGACATGGTGTCAGACAAAGGAGGTGGTGGGTGAACTTCTTCGATCAAGGTGATCTCAGACTCAAGGGAATGGTGACAGAGGTCAGCGAGAGCCATTCGAAATTCGGGCAGGTCTTGGCAATGGTGGGAGTAATGTCCATACAAGTCACAAAGGGTATAAGCATGGTTTGTCCTCAATGCCTTGTTCTTGACTAGTGGCGCGGTTGGGAGTTCAACCACAAGGATGTTTTCGTTCATATCCATGGCATCCAGATGCACACAGATCACTGGGATTTTAGGGCAATTATGAGTTGGATGGCCCTGCTGTTCGTAGCCGACACAAGGTGGGACTTGTCATGGTTCTACGGTGGCTTTGGTTTTCTTTCCCCTGGTCGTTTTGGGTTGGGGTGGTGCAGGTGCGGGTGCGGCGATTGGCTTATGCAGACCGGGTGGGGGGTGAGACTCAACTACAATAGGTTGTACCGGAGTTAACACAACTTGGGGCATTGCTGGTTGAGCTGGCGGATCAAGATACCACACCAGGATCCCCAATGTAAAGTTGGGTAGGCTTAAGGTGGCCATGACCGGCTTGCTCATGACACCAGGTGGGGGAAAGAGGAAGGGAATTGTATGGACTGGAGATGAGCCAACATAACTCCCAACTGGTTGCATGTGGGGGTGAGGTTGTGGTTGTGGCTGCGCATAATGCTGCTGCTGTGGGTGATGTTATGGCTGTTGTTGGAATTGTGGCTGTGGATGATGATGTGGTTGTGGTTGGGGCTACAACTGCGGTTACTGTTTGGGTGCAGCGGTGCTTGATGAGACCATGCACAAGTCCGCAGTTTGCTTTTGTGTCGGTGGTGGTGACACCAATGGGAAAGGAGCCGTTATGGTGGGATCGGTAAACAACCCAGGGCCCACATTCAATGGTGGGGAGGCTGGTGTGTTTTCAACCACAGTGTTGGTTGCAGGGATGACGTTAGCATGTGCAGTCGCCCCTTGTGGCTCAGTGGTGGTGATGGTAGGGATAACGTTGGCAGGCGCTGTTAACCCTTGCGGAGCATGGTAGGTGAGTTGGTCAACGTTCACAATATTCCCTTCGTGGGGGAACATCATGAGGCGGAAGACAGTTGACACGGCGGCTCGCATGGCATACATGTAACTCCTCCTAAGGAGGAGGTTGTAATCCAGTTGAGCGTTGACGACCTCGATGTCAATCAGGACTGTTTTCCCGGCTAACATGATAGGGACATGGGGGAGGATTCCTTGGGCTTTAGTGGGATGTCCATCATAAGCCTGCATAGTCGTGGAGGACGCTTGCAGAATCGATGATCCAAGCTTCTTCCAAACCAAGGTAGACATGACGCAGGTGGATGCCCCCTCATCCACTATGCATCGGCGCACAACCAAGTTCCGGATGGATACCGGGATTTGGAAGGCGATAGTGGAGGGCATGTGCAGCTCTCCGTTCTCTGTGTCAAATGTGATTAGCTTGGAATTGGAGGGGTCTACTGTCCCTTGAGCGGCTAGTAAGGCTTTTCGCTGCGTTGGGCACATTTTAAGTACCTCAAGAGCAGACATGGCGGTTGGAATTTGGGCCAAATCATCCATAATGCTATAGCTGATTGCAGCTCTAGCTGTGGCATTATTGGCAATTCTACGTATGGGGGGGCGCGGGAACGAGGGTAATTGGAGAGGTAGGTTGGTTGTCTTAGACCTGGATGTTGTTGATGAGTCGGCAGGTTCGGTGGTGGTACCATACTGATTTTTTCTAGTCTATAAGTTGACCTCTTCAGTGGTCATGGTCATCAGGTGGTGAACACTTGTTTTGGCCGTGGGTGGTGCCCTCGGAGCGTTGGGATTGGCCTGGGGAGGGGGAGCGGTTGCCACCAGTCCTTGGACTGGTAGTGGGTTTTGAAGCACCATGGGAGGAGGTCCTTGTGGTGCCTGGTTGGGTTGGGCTTGAGTGGGGGCATTGGTGGCCTATTGGGCCTCATTTTGAATGGCCTGCTTAGCGCAAGCCATGAGGGGACACTCAAATGTGTAATGCCCATAAACATCACAGAGTGTACAAGGTTGGTTTGTGCACAATGGAGTGTTGCGTCTTGGTGCATTCTGTCGTGGGGGGTTTTAGGCTGGCCGGTTAGCCGCGACATTATTGGGAGGGTTCGGTTGCTGACCACCTCCCTGCGGTTGGTTATTGCCTTGGTTGTGGGGCCGATTGTTTCTAGCTTGCCCTTGTTGATTGTTGGGGGCAGGCCAGTTGGGGCGGTTTTGTTGTGCGAACACTTGTCCCAACGGAGCGGGTGGAGCGGGGGTGGGGGCTTGAACTTGTTGCACTGGTGGTGCATAGTATATTTGTGGGGGTGGTGGTGCCATGAATGTGGGAATTTTCCCCACATACTGTTGTGTTGGCCAAGCCATGGCCTAAGCCTGCTGCGGTGGTGCAGGTTGTGCATAAGAGGTTGTTGCTCCGGACTGGGACATCATTCTAGCATAGTACGGAGCTTGGTTTTGGTAAGCAACATTAGTAGTGTTGCTTGGTTGCGGTGTAATGACAGGTGGTGTCGATCGAGGCTGTGGTTGTTGGGAGATTGACCCTATGATGCCGTCCGCTGCGTCGAGGTAGGAGATACTCGGACGGGGAGCGTTTGGAATAATAGTATACAAGTATCCTGACTAGGCATAGATGAGGTCAAATTGTTGGGCCTTCAGTATGGCCTCTTCTTCAGATTGGGGATGTTCAGATGCGACGTCCTTTGCGATGGGAATGAGAAAAGTCTTGAGGAACCAATCCAAGAAGACCCTGTCATCAAGTTGGATCTTACACAAGCGATGGCGCTGCCACCGCTCATGGATATGATCAGTGATGTGAGTGGCGGTGTTTTGGCGATAGGATAACAGGATCTCCACCCCCTTTTCATATCTAACAGGGAGTTGGAAATACTGTAGGAACATGAAGGCTAGGGAGTTGAAGTCGGGGTACTTGGCTTGTCGCAGTTCAATGTACCATTTGGCCGTGGCCCCTATAAGGGTGCGTTGGAACAACCTCAGCCTGATGGAGTCATCTACGATGCTGTTGGATGAGTACCATAGATGGAATGTCATTATATGATTTTGGGGACATTCCTCGGCCTTGCCTTCAAACTTTGGGATGTCTGATGGTAGCTTAGTTGGCATGGGTGGCCAGAAAGATTGGTGGCAGATGGGCTCATTTGTTAATCTAGCCAAGTCAGGCAAGTTCAGATGAGCCATGAAGGGCAAATTTGACCCCAAGTTGATGTGGGATGGGGCCGTAATGGTGGTGGGGTTTGCAGGTGCATAATGCATCTGCATGGCTGGGGGTTTGTGTGGTGGCACCATGGCGGATGGGCCAATGCCCCCAAGTGTTGTGGGTGGGATGGTATGGGTAGCGAGGGAATTTCCCCCATGTATGGTGGTAGGTGCAATGTGGGTGGTCGGTGCACTGCCCCCCTGTGTGGCAGGGGGGACAATGTGTGTGGAGGGGCGACTGCCCCCATGTGTTATCACTGGGCCAGCTTGGCTGGTCACTATTGGTGGTGGCAATTGGATAATGATAGTCTGCATGGCTGTGCTTGGAGCGCTTGCCAAGTTGTGGGTGACAGGTTGTGATGTGGACATGGGTCCACTTGCTAAGGTTAGGGTGGAAAATGGATCCGGGTTTGCACTAGCCACGGGGCTTGATGGTGCGGTGTGGAGGTCTAGTTCAGACTGATATGGGTTTGAATCAGAATCAGAGGCTGTGTGGCCCTTTGATGGTGTGGGAGATCGCTGAGAACGACTACGAAGGTGTCAATTGAGTGTTCCAAATTGTGGTGGTTCGCCTTTTAGGCATGAGGAAGATCATGGAGGATCAATTATGTTTGCTTTTGTGTATGAAATTGGTGGGTATGAGATTTGGACCCCGGTTTCAATGGCTTCCTATTGGCTGAAGGTGGTCTCTCGGCCACCAAGACTTCCAGAAGACAGCGCTTGGCTTGTTCCTCATGGGTGTTTCTACTCAATCGGAAGGGGTTGTTGCTTGTTTCACTTGGCAATTCCTCTCAGTCGCCAGCTAATTTGGGGTTCCTATGGTACTCCTCACAATGAGTTTCTGGGAAAAGCTGAAGTACTTCCCACAGTTGAAGCAGTCAGGGACTTATGTCCTCAAAGACTGCAGAATTGATTGAACTTAGTGTAAATTTGGTAAATTTTAAGGCTTACTCAGCGTCATGAACTGAGTTGGGTTAATTATTTGGTATGGTGTGTTGGTTTGCTTGTTTGTTCTGGTATTTGGTTTGCTATATGGTTTATGAATTCATGGTAGAGCTCGTATCATGGTTTTGTATGCAAACATAAACAAAAATTTGTAAGCAAGTATGGTGATTAACCCTGAATTGTTGGCCTAACTAAATGTCTACTTCTCAGTGATATTCTTCTTCAACCAAGAGAAGGTGCTGGGCTCTCAACACAATGGGACTAAGCCCATCCATAGATCCTCAGGTCACCTCCCAAGTGCTAGGTTGGTCAACAGGGAGGACGCTTAGCACCGTGAGAAGCCTTCCTTCTCTACCCCCTCTACCTTCCAGGTCACCTGGTTTTAGTGGTTTGGGAAAAACACCATGGAGTGCCTAGATCTATACGAGCTTACCCTTCGTCGTATCCCAAAATACCCCGGAGGGTGATGACTGGGTAAAGGAGGAAGGGGGCAACAAGATGGTTATTTTTAAGTTACTTTTAGTTAGACTAGTTGATTTTATTAAGCCTTAATGATTGATTTAGCATATACACATTGTTCATGGATTGATTTGCAAAAAATAAAAACTGGAATTGAAAGAGACCTGCAATGGTGGACAGAGGCGGCTGGGCCGCACTAACAGTCCTTTGAAACTAAAAATTACTGTTAATTAAACTTAAATACAACTTCTGTGTGACAGGCCACGCATTTCTGACCAAATCCAGCGAGGGGGCTGCGAGATTTTTCCATAAATGAGTGAGGGGGTCACACAGAATGTGAAAAAAAACCATAACCTAAGCTTCTGGGATGAAGTTGCACCTGTCTGAGGATTAAGTGCACCCTGGGCGCACCTGTTGGCTAATTAAGAGCGCCCTAGTCTCACCTTTTCCCCTGATAAGAGCGACTTGCTCCGGAAAGGGTTTTTTTGGTGACGCAGGGTCAGATCTGGCCGACAGTAACTGGTACTGGGGTCAGTTTGACTCAGCTCGGCCTAGCAGAGGCTTCAGCACTGACTAAAATAGGAAATAAAGCAGATTTAAATAGATCTAACCTAAGATTTTTGAAAACTAGGGTAAAATGGAAAAAAACTTGAAAACTTGAAATTTTTGGCCTAGGGATCTTGTGGGATCGACCTAGCAGAGTCACCAAAGCTGTAGTGAGAATTTCTCCTCACTACAGGGGCATGAATGGCTCCCTTGTGCCTATAGGGCACAAGGGTAGGTTCCTACTCTTAAAAAACAGAAAAAAACAGAATGAAAATAGCATAAACAGAGCAGTGAATTAAACTAAGCTAATCTACACAAGAATAAGCAAATGGCAACTACTGTAAACTAGATCTAAGAGATAATAACAGAAAATAAAGAAGGAGATGAAGCCCTTGTGAACCCCTCTGCAGAAAACGGGTTAGGGTTTCGCCTCCTTGAAACCTGCAAACAACCTAAGCTATTACAATGGCAAACCTGCAAATAAAAACATTAGTTAGAAAGCAAAACAAGTAAATAAACATGAAAAGAAATTATACCTCACTTAGGTGGAAATGGGCCACCATGCCCTAGCTCAAGGGAGAACCTCTCTCTTGGTTGGGAAGCAATGGCTTGATGAGATGGAGATGGAGTAGAGGGAGAGTGGGTGGTTTGAGAGCGAAAGGTCTCAAAGCATCCACGAGCAGCATAACAATAGGCAAGTGAGGAGTGTTTTGAGAGTGACCCCCCACCCTCCTTTTATAGTTTTTCCAAGGGGTTTTAAGCCCTTGGTCAGGGCTTTAGCCCCTTACACCCTAACTTTAGCCCCTTTTAGGGTTTTAGCCCCTTTTTTAGGGCTTTAGCTCCTCGGGGGCTATTTTGGGCTCTTTTTTGGGGTTTTTAGCCCTTTTCTTCATCCTTGGGCTCTTTTGGAGGTGTGGGGGTCAAATGGAAGGTCTTATGGAGTGAAATGAGTGTTGTGAGATGGTGTCCTTGGGTGGTGTAGGCCATAGAGAGCTATGTGGGGGATTTTTGGGCTAACAAACCAGAATGAGAATTCTTTAATGGACGATGAGGTAGGTTCTTACTATCTCTGCAATTGTCAATCAAGATGCTTGTTTGTGAAAAGGGCATACTAAAGATACACCTCGAGTAGTAAAACTTTGGTGTGCGGAGGCTGTGAACATCGCGATAGAAGGGGGTCGACGAATGGAAAGATAAGGGTTAGATGGGTGTAAGTTTTGATGAGACTGTGAGGGAAACCAAGGAAGAGAGTGGTTGTACAAGGGGAGGAGCAAGGTTCCGAGTAGAGAAGAGGTAGAGGACAGGGGAAGGTCCTGCTGCGATCGGAATGCAAGACCAGGAAGTACAACCACACGGGACAAAGCAACCCTACAGTGATGAAGAGGACGATCAGACCTAGGCTACGCCCATAGTAGAAGCAAGGTTCCAAGTAGAGAAGAGGCAGAGGACAGGGGAAGGTCCTGCTACGATCGGAATGCAAGAATAGGAAGGACAACCACACGGGACAAAGTGACCCTACATCGATGAAGAGGACGATCAGACCCAGGCTACGCCCATAGTAGAAGCAAGGTCAAACTTTAGTAGTAACGTGTCCACAACTCCGCGCACTACTCCACCATCAGGAAAATATTTGCAATCTACAACGAAGTGTCCAACGTGCGAGGCAACATCCAGTAGTAAAGCAACATCTATAGGAAGAAGGTCTAGGATGGCTGGAGATGATATGAAGCTACTTATGTTCCATGGAAACAACACCGATGACCCATAATAGTATTGGTTCTTATGTGAGGCAGTCTAGACTGCCAGATAGACTACAAATGATGATGTAAAGAAAGGCTAGTTAGTGACCACGCTTCAGGGTCGTCCGCTTGATCGGTATATGAGATTCATTCAGGTTCTGCAAGGGAACATTGCAAAGACTTTAGATGAGATTCAGAAGGGACTACTTGAAGAATTCAAGAAATCAAAATCTGAAGCACAGTACATTATGCAGCTGAAGGAAATCAAACAATTCCCTAATGAGACGGTTTGGGAATTTGATTAGGGGTTTAAGATGGTGATGTCATAGGTTAGCTTTGAGATGAGTGACGTCCAACACAAAGAATGGTTCATTGAGGCACTGATCCCTCATATCCGACACCTATAAATGCAGCAGAAGATCATGACATAGAGCGAGGCTCTGGAAATTGCAATGAAGCTGGAGGCTTCACCTGTCGGAGAAATTGATGTCGGCATGAACCAAATCCAAGCGCAGCTGACGAACCTGACACTTCAATTACATGACATCAAGAAGGTGAAAGATGAACATGACGACTTGTGGTGCACTTGGTGTCATGTAGATGGACACACGAAAGATACCTGTCCTTCTTTCTAGAATTATCTACTCTCAGGAGCGCCGAACCCACTGAGTTGCGGTGCTGTGCCATGGTGTCGCATATGTCAAGTAAATGGGCATCGACATGAAGACTGTACCTACATGTAGAAAATGGTTACGAAGCCAGCAAGCTTATATTGCACCTTCTGTCACTCAGTTGGGCACGAGGATAAGGACTGTCGAGCTTATGATCTACTTCAAGAGTGGACATCTGATTCGTGCTTCGTGAAAGGTGAATATCCTCATATGGTGCCACAACCGTAGGTGATACAGCCACCACCTCAAGGCCAGTATATGCTACCACCAGAGATGTAGTTTATTCCATTGCAACCATAGATGCAGGTTACACCATAGCCATAGTTTGCACCATGACCGCAGTACACCTAGACCCCAATGGCTCTGCCACAGTCATAGTATGTCCAAGCTGTGCACTATGTTCAGCAGCAACAGAATACCCCGCAACAGAAAATGGCGCAACCCCAGTATCAACAGCAAGGAGGATTAAGGTGAAGGGGAGGTTTTTACCATGGAGGAGGACGAGGTCGTGCATCAATCCAGTGTTACAACTATGGGACATTTGGCCACTATCAGAGGGATTGTCCCCATTTGCAATGTGTTTATTACACGGTGAATGATCATACTGTTTAAAATTTCCCTCAGTTAATTGTGAGATAGCAGGCCGACAATGTTCATTTATTACAGAATTGGAACCAGTTCCAGGCCCATAATCAAATACAGAACCAACAACAATTGCAAAATCAGGGCCAACCTCAAATTCAATTAAAAAATCAGAATATCAATCAACCTATGAATCCACCTGTGAATTAGCCTATGCCGCAAAACCAAAATCAATGGTCGATGGTTGCGACCATTCTCGCAGAACCGCGAACAGAGGATGTTGATGTCGGGATTGTTACTCGAAGAGGCGCGACGACTGAAGAATATGGATTGCTACCACAAGTGCAACTGGTTGGCAAGAAGACAACACAATTTGATATCGCGACCGAGAGAGATACCTTTTTTGAGGCTTGCGAGGGGCTTGGAAGAAATCCTTGTAAGACACCTATTTTTGGCATGCCTTATGATTTTGATTCATCATTAGAAGCTAGACCATTGCGACAGTATGGTACCTTACAACAATTCTTCAAGATTTGTTTATCCCTGATAAGAGATCCTGATGCTCTGGTCAAGATCGAGAAGTTGCTCTACCGTCCGGATAGAGAGTTGTAGCACTCTATGGTGAATTCTTTACAGATGAAAAAGACGGGAAAGGAAATGCGAATGAACATCCATATTGGGGACTACAAAGTTGAGTCAATTATTTTGGATCTTGGGTTATATGTGAATATCTTGACGAAACAGACGTGGTAGAAGATGGGGGAGCCGAAACTTGGCCGGTCCCCGGTGCAGCTGAGATAGGCTAATTAGGCCAAAGTCCAACCAATCGGTTGAGTATCGAACTTGGTTGTAGATGTCGAAGGTATGAGGACTCAGGCCGACTTCGATGTAATTGAAGTTGTTAATGGAGGGGGCTCCTATCCCGCGCTACTAGGGATTGGATGGGCCAATGACAACATGGACATGATAAATTTTAAGAAGCGATTGATGACATTTGAGAACCAGGATATCCGAGTCATTGCCCCTATGGATCCTAATGAAGGAAGGTGATATATTGAACCTTTCAAAGATGAAGTTGTTAGAGGATATGATGACGTTTACAATATCTCTAAGGATTACATCCATCCTACTATCAATGGAGAACTGGGTTGGCGCAGCGCTAGCTCAACGTCCTTTCATTTTGGTGATGTGCTGGAAAATTGGCAAAATCGGATGCATGAAGTATCACTAAGAAAATGTGGGCTGATTATGCAGTCATGTTGAATCCTCAGAGGTGTATGTGGTTGAAAAGGGTATCTAAAGCTTACAACACACGAAGAAAACCCAACCAAAGGCTTCAAACAAACCCAGGCAGGTATTGTTTTATCCTTGAGTTGTTTAAAGTAGTGATCTCCCACGGATATTTCAATAGCGTCCGCTGGCTTTCGTGAGTTTGATCCACAGAGGACCTGTTTCCCAGATTGGAAAACAAGATAGGTGGTATAAAGAAAAGGAAAAGAAAATATAAATATGAAAGTAATCCTAATCTAAACCTAAGCTGCCTAAAGTGGATTTTGAATTGATTTGCATGTGAACCAGAGGTGTAAGTAGACAAGTGTTTCTCATCTAATCAACAAAAATGTAAATCAGATTAGGAAGTCACACCTAACTCACAGCTAATTAATAAAAATCAATTAATCAATGAATTAATATTATATCATTCTTAATTGACCTGCGTAGCACATGTAAGTTGAAAACAAACATATTTTGCTGTAAAATGTATCACCGTTATTTCATTTGCAAAAATAGATAAAGACAGTTTAAAAGAATAAATTCCTTAAAGCTTTATCAATGCATTAATAAATCAATGAGATAAATCCGAGTTAGAAATAAACACATTTAATGATTGCAAATAATCAACAGTATTATCTGTCCATTTGAAACAAGGAAGATTAAGATTTGTTTGAAGAAATTCATTCAGAGAAAGACAAGAGATAGGAAATAACAATGCTGTATTATTTCAAAGTTCAACAAGAAATTACATAAACCTTATGAAAAACCAGAGGTGTTTTTCAGTCTCTCCTGTACCAATTTTTCCTTCTCCAAAATTCCTCTAATACATTCGAGAACTACCTCTTAAATTATTATTACAAAGAATGAATCTCCCTCAAAAGGGGATAAAAAATCTAAACAAAACTAATATCCCAGAAAATATCTTCAAATTTTGCAAATGTGTAACAATTCCTAAATATCATGGTAACTGGCAGATTCAATGCCAAGCTGGGCATTGCATTTGTGATCTCCAATTTCATTTTTAGCCACTTTATGCCAAAAACGAATATAGACGTGAATCTTGCCTTCAACTGCGAATGGTTGTTTGATCAACCGATCTATATCATCTATGCTGACATGGTTAAGCTCCTTGATATTCTTTTTTGCCTCATCTCTTCTCTGTTCAACTTGCTCAATCATTAACCCAGGTGGACATGCTTTATCAATGAGTACCATTGCAGGAAATGATAATTCATCCATGAGATTGTCTGCTGCATACCACCTTCTGCTACAAATGGCCTGTGCTTTCTTTATGGCTTCAGCAACAGTTTCATCTAAATCCTCCCAGGCTCTTAAGATAGTTCTAATCTTCTTAAACTGTAAGTCAGTGAAAATGGTTACATTGTCTGGCTTATCTTTCATGTACCCTTGCCAGTTTGTAACTTCATCATAAGCTTTTGAAGCTTGTTGCCTTTTTTCAATCAGATCCTCTAAAACAACAGACATTTTATCAAAAGTCACGTGAGTTTCAAAAATGTTATATAGAGTTTTAAACAAGTCACTGACTAAATCATGGTGCTCCTTATTAGTCCGAACAACTAGCTTCTTGAACTCCTCTAGATGTATATTGGAAGATGAAATAGGCATTTGTAAATCCGTAGGTATAATGGATTCAGGTAAACATGTGGCATCCTGATATAACTGAGTCATAAAGGGTGTCATGGTAGAACCAAAAGGCAAGGAAGATAAGGCTATGATTGATGAAAGGAGTAAAGTAGAAGATGATGGGACAGGTTGAGAAGAAGGTTGTGATTGTGGGAGAGCTGAAAGGGATTTCCTATTGCTACCATTAAACAAATTCATAAATCCCTGTAAATCATTACCATTCCTAGTTTCCATAGTGACAAGCACAGGGGATATCCTTTTGATCTCCTTCCTCTGAATGGGTCAAATTAATAGTAGAAGTAGGGATGGATGAAACTTGAACCTTCAACTTTTTGAATGGCTTCTCCTCAATCCGAGTTTGTTCAAGTTGAGCTTTTGTTAGAAAACAGGACCGCAGAGCAATAACATATATATAGTTACATCAATAAACAAGATGCAAAACACATTAAAACATTACAGAGAGACACATATATAACATGGTTCACCCAAACGATGGGCTACGTCCACAAAGAAATTGCCAGTCCTTTTATTACAGTCCAGAAAGATGAAGGGATACAACCTACAGCAAAACCGCTGCACTTCCTCTTCACGCTCTCACAGTCTCTCTTCCAATACAAAATAATACCATACACAACCATGTTATAATGCTTTCTTTTATAGGGGAAATACCATGGGAAAATACTACGGTTAATCCAATACCATGGGTCCACAAAATTGTTGGCCAACGCACATCCCAAAAAAATTTCTTGGGGGCTATGCCCTTGAACCCCCATTTCTTGGGGGCGCTGCCCCCAAACCCCTGTGTCTCGAGGGCATTACCCCCGAACCCCAAGGCAGGGGGAAAGAGTGTACATTACACCTAGGTTACAAACATGACTGAATAATATCTCTGGATTGGAAGATTAGGCTCTACAACCAACAAACTCCCACTTGCAGACTAATCACAACAACTCCACCGCTACTGCACTTGTTGGACTATGCTCTGGACCTTGGACTTGGAAAATTTCTTATTTTCACCTTCATGCTTAAAGGTCAACAGAAACCGAGCAGGAGCTCAGTTTCTCTTTGGTTACTCCCTTTGTCAACATCACAGGGGCTTCACTTGTTGACCAATATCCTATCACGTTAGTTCATATTGTGGGTTTTAAAATTATAAAAAATCGAACAAATATATTGCAGGTATTGGGGGGATGAGGGGTTTAAGGTGGGGGTGGGTAGGGTGGTTTATAAGGATTGAGGAGTAGGTTTTAAGTATTGGGAGGGGGTTTCAACAAAAAGAGTTTGGGTCAATATCTCTCAAAATTAAGGGTATTCTTTAATATCCCACGATCGCACATGCTATGTGAGAGCTTCACTAAGTGAAGTCCCCATGGTCAACATGTCTACAAGATTTTGGCTAGTATGTATCTTTTCCAGTTTTAACAGTTCTTCATCTAGAATAGATCTTATGAAGTGGTACTTGAGTTGTATATGTTTAGTCCTTGAATGAAAGGCTGAGTTCTTTGTAAGATGAACGGCACTCTGGCTGTCATTGTACAACCTACTATTCTCCTGCTTCTTACCCAATTCTTCCATGAATCTCTGCAACCAAATCATGTCCTTACTAGCCTCTGTAGCAGCAACATACACTGCTTCTGTTGTTGAAACTGCAACAACCTATTGCAGTTTTGAAATCCAAGTTACTGATGTTCCACCCACAGTAAACACATACCCTGTGGTGCTCCTAATGCTGTCTTTATCACCAGCCATATCTGCATCAACATATCCCTGTAGAACAGTGTCTGAACCTCCAAAACATAATGCATGAGAAGTGGTATCTCTCAAATACCTGAGAATCCACTGTATTGCTTTCTAATGCTCTTTACCTGGATTATTCATATATCTGCTCACAACTCTCACTGCATGTGCAATATCTGGTCTTGTGCACACCATGGCACACATCAAGCTTCCAACCGCTGATGAATAGGGAATCTTGGACATGTAATTTATCTCTTCCTATGTCTCTGGACACATATCCTTGCTTAGTTTGAAATGGGTAGCCAAAGGTGTACTGACTAGTTTTGCATTCTGCATTCTAAACCTCTACAACACCTTTGCTATGTACTCACCTTGAGACAATGTCAATTTGCGATTTTTCCTGTCTCTTGTTATTCTCATACCAAGTATTTTCCTTGTAGCACCCAAATTCTTCATCGCAAATGATTAGCTAGTTTTCTTTTGAGCACATTTATATCCTACATGTTAGAGCCTACAACAAGCATGTCATCCACATACAATAACAAGATAATTTATCTTTCGTTATCTAGCCTCTTGAAATAAAAACAGTGGTCAGAATGACATCTATCATAACCTTGTTCTGTCATTAACTTATCAAATTTCAAATACCACTACATTGGAGCTTGCTTCAGGCCATACAAGCTCTTCTTCAACTTGCAAACCAAAATCTCCTTACCTTTTACCTCATACCCCTGTGGCTGCTGCATATAAATCTCTTCCTCCAAATCCCCATGGAGAAAGGTTGTTTTTACATCTAACTGTTCAGGTTGTTTTTACATCTAACTGTTCAAGATGCAAATCTTCTATCGCCACTAGACTTAAAATAGTTCTAATTGAAGTCATTTTAACAATAGGAGAAAATATTTCATCAAAGTATATCCCTTTCTTTTGTGCAAACCCCTTTACAACAAGTCTAGCCTTGTACCGCTTCTTGCCTCCATCTTCTTCCTTCAACCTATAAACCTAGTTATTCTGCAATGCCCTTTTTTCTACAGGCAACTTAACCAGATCCCAAGTCTGGTTTCTTACCAACGAGTCCATCTTTTCATCCATGCCTTGCTCCCACTTCTTTCTAGTTTCTACCTACATTGCTTCTTCAAAACATTTTGGTTCACCAGAATCAGCCATCAATAAATAATACAGTGAAGGAGAGAATTGTTCAGAGGGTCTACTTAACCTGGTAGACTTTCTTACAGTTGCAGGAGTTTCAGGTACTTGTTACTGGTCTTGATTTTCTGGTGCCTTTGGAACTTCATTTTTATTTTATTTCATCAAGCACTGTGTACTCTGTGTTTTCCTTCTCTTGTTTCTTTCCCTGCAACTGATCTTTGTACATGACCATTTCTTTGAATACTTCATCTCTACTCCTAATGATTTTGCGATTTTTAAGATCCCATAAGCGATAACCAAAATCATCAACCCTGTATCCAATAAAGGTACATTTCTTGGATTTAGCCTCAAGCTTTGTTCTATCATCTTTATCAATATGGACAAATGCTTCACAACCAAAAGTTCTCAGAAATGAGTATTTTACCTGTTTACCTACCCATGCCTCCTCTGGAATGCCACCATCCAAAGCACTTGAAGGCCCTCTGTTTATTAAATAAACAACACTGTTTACAGCATCAGCCCAAAACTGTAAGGGAAACCCTGCATGCAATCTCATACACCTTACACGCTCCATGATCGTTTTGGTCATCCTTTCTGACACACCATTTTCTTGTGGTGTTCTAGGGACTGTCTTCTCTCTGCGAATCCCATTGTGTGAACAATAACTGTCAAAATTCTTACTGCAGTACTCGCCTCCATTATCAGATCTGAGACATTTCAACCTTTTTCCTGTCTCATTCACAACCAAAGATTTCCACTTTTTAAAAGTATCAAACACATCAAATTTTTTTCTGATGTAATAAACCCAAGTTTTTCTAGTTGCATCATCAATAAAAGTAACATAATAATGAGAGCCACCAAGAGATTGTACCTGAGCTGGTCCCCATACACCTGTATGGACAAGCTCTAACTTTTCACTCTTCTTTTGTTTCCCAACCCTGAGAAATCTAACTCTCTTATGTTTTCCATAAACACAGTTCTTAGAGAATTGCAAACTTACATGTTTCAGATTAGGAAGCAGTTTCCTTGAGTGGAGAATCTGCATCCCCTTCTCACTCATGTGGCTAAGCCTATGATGCCACAACACCGCACCTGTTTCTGTGGAAGCTATAGAGATAGAATAATCAGTATTATGAGGACATAAATACAATGTACCTACCATATCTCCTTTTACTATTACCAGTGATCCTTTAGTGATCTTCCACCACGTTTCTCCAAACATAGACAAACAACCGCTATCTCCCAACTGCCCTGTTGAGATCATATTTCTTTTCATAGCAAGAATGTGCTTTACATCCTTTAGCATCCATTCACTTCCATTATTTAACTTAATCTTTACCTTCCCCTTTCCAACAATTTTACATGGTTCATCATCCCCCAATAGCACATGCCCAAAATCACCTTGAACATAATCATGAAAGAATTTCCTATGGGGTGTAGCATGACATGAAGCCCCTAAATCTGCTACCCAGTAATCACTAGTATTATCTAATGCAAGAATCAAAGCATCTTGTAATACATCACTTGCTACAATCGCTTCCTGAGTAGTCTCTTGCTGTCTATCTCCTTTTTTCTTTGGAGCTTTGTAGTCTTTCTTTAGATATCCTTTCCTACCATAGTTCTAGCACTCTATTTTTCTAAATCTGGACTTGGATCTGCCCTTTTTAGACTTGCCACAATTTCCTGGGCTCCTTCCTCTCTCATTTTGTGTCCCTCCCCTCTCCATGGCCAACGCATTTCCTGATGTCTCACCTGTGCTTTTTCTTCACATTTCCTCGCTAAGAATAAGACCAACAACATCATCAAACTTAAGAGTGTTTGATTTAGGGATAGAGTTACTTATAGCCATGACCAAGCTATTCCATCTTTCTGGCAATGAGCACAAGGTTAGAAGAGCCCCAACCTCATCATCAAAGTTCACTTTTACAGAACTCGACTGATTGGTAAGTGTATGAAACTCATTTAAATGGTTAGCAACAGGTCCACCTTTTGACATCTTCGTATTAAATAAACGCTTCATTAAAAATACCTTGTTAGAAGCCAAGGGTTTTTCGTAGAGCTTACTCAATGCGCTCATCACACCCTCTGTTGTTTTTTCTTTTGAAATATTGAAGGCCACTGACAAAGCCAGGCATAGTCGTATTGTTCCCAGTGCCTTTCTATCAAGAACCTCCCATCCATCATCCTTCATAGCTGCCGACTGTTTTTCTTTTATGCCCAATGGCAGGTATAGATCCTTCTGGTAAAGATAGTCCTCCATTTGCATCTTCCATAACTGATAGTTTTGGCCATTAAATTTCTCGACCCTAAACTTTCCTTCTTCCGCCATTTCTCCCACTCGAAACAGGAACCCTTATTTCCTGTGAGTTTACCAACCAAATAGACATTTTGACTTTGATGCCAATTGTTAGAAAACAAGACCGTAGATCAATAACACATATATAGTTAAATCATTAAACAAGATGCAAAACACATTAAAAAATTACAGAGAGACACATATATAACGTGGTTCACCCAAACAATGGGCTATGTCCACAAAGAAATTGCCAGTCCTTTTATTACAGTCTAGAAAGATGATGGGATACAACCTGCAACAAAACCGCTACACTTCCTCTTCACGCTCTCACGCTCTCTCCTCCAATACAAAATAATACCATACACAGTCGTTTTACAATGCTTTCTTTTATAGGGGAAATACCATGGGAAAATACTACGGTTAACCCAATACCATGGATCTGCAAAACTGTTGGCCAACACACATCCCAAACTGTTGGCCAACACACATTCCCCGAACCCCAAGGCAGGGGGAATGAGTGTACAGTACACCTGGGGTACAAACACAACTAAATAATATCTCTAGATATGGAAGATTAGGCTCCACAACCAACAGATCCTTCTATGCTCATCCTCACCTGGAGAAGGATTATCAAAAGAAGGCCTAGTAACCCCAAATTCGGAAAGGGATTGACCCATAGAGGTTCTCCAAAAAGGAGCATTAGGGCAATATTCTGTTTCAACGGGACTAGTATGACTTTCCCTCGGGGAATGAAAGGAAGTGTCAACCATAGGAGGCTGTTGGACCAAGGGATTAACGTAAGCAGTGAATTGTTCTCCGCTTTCCACAACTGTGCTTCCTTCCACATGTGAGTCAGTTGCAGCTCCTTGATCTGTGGCTTCCATTGGGCTCTCCCCTGTGACAGGAGGAAAGTTGGGTGGTAAGCCCCAGTTTCTTCTCGATCGTCTCAACTGAAAATCAGCCAGATTATATGGTCACTAAAACCTAACCTAGGGTTTCAAAACTAGGAAAAATCACACAAAAATTCCCCTACACAAACTACAGGCCACAAGCAAACTTAAGTGACAAGAGGGGTTGATATAAGCCGGTTCCTCACTAGTATTGTCAATTTTCTGCAACTCACTATATACCGCAGGGTCCAACAGTAAAGCGCGGCAAGGAGGATCAACCGTCCCTCACCTGAATACCCGACTACCTGGACTGCACATGTGTTGTAATCTCCCCGAGTGTTGCTTTCGGTGTATTGCGCCAACTAGACGGCCAAAAGGGATTTTCTCAAATGGTCTCAGGAATCCTAGAAGGGCCTCCTGATATAAACAAGGTACCTAGGAGTTCAAATCCGTAGTAGTGTTGTCTAATGCACAACCGTTCACAAGGGGCCTTTCGATATACAATCAAGTACGTGAAGTACCTTTCAATATACCTCAAGGGTACGTGAAAGGTTGTTCTATATACCGACGATACGTGGAAGAAACACATAGGTCCCGGGTTGCAGTGCAGGAAATAAACAACATCTCATATGTTTTACAACATCAGAACACATCTCTAACCTATCACTCAAGTTACTAAGATTTTTAACCTATAGCTACCGCTAATTTTAAGTTGAACGGTTAGGTGAATGCATGGAGTTATGACATAAAAGTAAAACAATGCAATTATGATATGCAAAAATTTTCACTTTACCATTCAAAGCATGCCTACTTATGGGAAGGAGAGAGTATTTTATTTTTTCAATTCTGTTTCAAAACCAAAACTTTCCCAAACAGTCTAACTAAACAAATCTTTCTGAGAATACAAACAAGCAACACACTTCTAATCTGATTTTTGAAAGCAAGCAAATAGGATGAGATCTCTTTTCCTAAAAAGAAAGACAAAAATACTCAAAAGCACCCTAAGTATGGTTTCCAATTTTTTTCAAAAAATAGAAAGATCTAACTTAAAACTATGATGTTTTTTCTTTTGATGAGACAAGAGTGTAAAAAAGAAAGAAGAAAATGGAGATCTGAAATCTTATGAGGCTAGTCAAAGATCCAATAATTTGTCTTCAAATAGAATTATAACCAAATCTCAACAAAAAAATTTCATTTTCAAAATGCAAAAAAAAATCTTTTGTAAACTTAACGAAAAATGAAAGCAAAAACCAACAAGCAAGTCTTCATTTTCAGTCTTATCAAATAATAAGAGATCTAACTAAGAAAAACTTCCAAGCACTCCTTTCAAAGATGAAAACCAAGCATACAAGCAATCAAAATGATGAGTGTAACCTAGATTTTGAATTCAACAAAACAAGCATTTACCACATCCAGATTTTGAATCTAACTACTCATATCTTTGAAAAGAAGCCTAAACTTTCAGAACTGAAAGCACAAAATCAAACCAAACTTTGAAATGACAAGTCTTAAAAAGGCCTACCTGGCACCACTTATCGAGGGTTGGTGACAGAGCAGTTCTGGCTCAGCATTGCTTCCTAATTATTGAACACGGGCGGTGGCACCGCTTACTAATAACTGAACACAAGCGGTGACATCGCTTATTTCCCACTGTGCATGCGCGGTGTCCTGTAGAAATCAAAAAGAAAAGAATGGTGAAAAAAGCAAAGTTAACTACTATAATACTGGCATTAAAATCATGAATTGACAGGAATATGAAGTACAAAAGGTAAAAATGACTCATATCTTAAAAAATCTGATAATACCAAACCAAGATCTCACTAGATCAGCTAGTAGAACCGATCAACTGAAACAGGATCTCACTAGATCAGCTAGTAGATCTGATCAATGAAAGGTTGGAGCTTGGATTTCAGACAAGAGTTTGAAGACCAAGGAATATCAGATGTACTGAAAGCTCTTCCCCAGCGCAATCGCAAGATTTGTTTCTAGGAAAAATGCACCTCTTGCAGACAAGAGTTGTTCCTCTAGTCTGAATGGTTCAAATCTAGAACAAATGACTTACAACAGAGATGAAAAACTTTCCCTAGAAGTTGTGGAGATCTGGAATGAGTCCTTTTGATGGAGTGGTGTAGTTGTTCCCTGAGGTGATAGCTCTTCATAGATGTACCTGCATAATCACATGAAACTAGCAAATAAGCTCAAAAGCACCAGAATATAATCCACAAAATCTATGTCAGTGACTAAGGAATCCAACAGTAAATTACATGATTATAAAACAACATACTTTACTGGAAAGGAACCAACTTTGCATTAATAATAAAGAAGAAGTTTACAACCTTCGTCTTAGTGTCGTGATGCTTCTTCACATGCCAATGTCTTGTCCCCAAAATCTCCAACTTGCTCCCTCTATGTTCACCCTACTGATTTAGGCTAGAATGTCAATGCAACAGCATAACTTTTCTCTCTCTCAACCATGGGGTATGAGCCTGCTTTTATAGGCCTTGGGAGGATAAGAATGGTTGAGTAAATGGTGGGTGAGGTGGACAGGAGATCCCAAAAGGATGGATCTTGAGTCCAAGTGGTCCTCAGGTCTAGGGATAAGGGTGCCATGAAGTCTTCCTTCGAGATGCTTCCAGGAAACCTCTCTTTTTCACTTTTTACCAAGGGCACCGCTTCTAGTTCTCCACTATGATAGAGCGGTGACAGGGAGAAACCATGCCTTGAACAAGAGGTAAAGGTGGTGGAACTTTCTATTGTCAAGAGACTGTAGGCATTACTAAATAAAGTAACGCTCCTTGACTTAAGGGCAGAAGTGGTGCTGGATTTTCATATGCAAGATTGAATTCCGGGCCAGTATTTTCACTTCACAGCTTGGGATTTATGGAAATAACTGATGTTTGGGACCTCATCACATGATGATGACAAGATTTATGTGTAACAGGACACTATAGTATCGCAAGCGAAAAATCCTCACCAGACCCCCTAGCTACGTCTTTGGATCCCCTTGAAATATGAATCACTTTATTGTCTCTCCTTGAAAGAGACATTATCCTTACAAAACATGTTGAAACCTTCTCACAATATGTGGCTCATATTCCATAAGATCTATCTTCTCCTTACAAAAATGACGTAAGGTTCTCATGTATGTGAACATTACTCAAGATTGCCCCCCTCTCCCAGAAGAAAATATCAGATTCAATGTGCTTCCTCTCTTGGGAATGACCCCCTCTCATAGAAAATAAAGCAATGGACGGTGTGGTCTCCTTCTCGGGATTTCCCTCCTCTCACAAAGCACCACTTACCACTAAAATTGACTCACTTGTTGAAATTGTCCCCCTCTCATGCAAGATGAACGCAAGGCCTTGACACTTATCCGAGATTATTCCCTTCTCCCTCAAGTTCTAACCATATAAGATATCCACACAAAGTTGTCCCCCTCTCCTGTTGGATAATCTCGGTGAAGTTACTCCTTCACCCTTTACAACACTTTCGAACTACGAGGTCAAATCACAAACTTGACTCTCTACTAAAGCAACAAAAAATCCCAGAAACTTGTATGGGATTGTCCTCCTCACCCTCAAGTTCTAACACATCTAGATGAGTGTTGGCCCAATCTACTATCGTAAATCAGAGCTTAAGTTTTAGTTGGCAACCCAGTATCCTAAGACTTAGAAGCGCATCCAAAATTTATGGACTTAGAACTAGACTAGTTTGAATTACATTATGCTTTAGAAATAAACCTAAAATTGTTTAAATGTTGTAAGCTCAGAACTACCAAAATCCCTTTACAGAAAATGTATGCATTGGCATTTTTTAAATCAACATCTGAAACATAAATTATTCTAAAATATAAAAATCATAAACTATAACAGTATTATCCCATTGCTGAAAGCAAAAGACATTGAGTTCTTTTACAAGAATTCAATCCACAATGTATTTGAGTTCTTCAACAATAGAACATTTTCTATAATAATAAAAAATAGAACTAAAACAATCTACAGTAATTTAGACAACGTATGCTACTGCCAAATAAAACCTACCTGCATCACACAGTCTGATAATAAAAACTCACTTGCATTTAAACCGAGTGGAATTGGATTGCAAAATGTTTTTTTAAATTTTAATTGAAATCTACAACAATATTAAAACATACCAAAGTGCATCTACAGGAATATTAAAACATACCAAAACACGGCAGTAACAGGAACGAGTGTGCAGGCTTGCCAGAGTGGGCCCTCCACTGCTTCACTCACACATAGCAAGTTATAGAATTATCAACAGCTAAATACACTCGCAGCTATTTGTAGTCTAAATTTTTATTGCAAAACGCAGATGTTTACAGTTGTCGGATGGCAATTACATGGAAAAATACATATATTTATACTACTTGTTTTAAAACTGAAAACACTACAATATTGCTAAAATTCATAATGAGATCTTTCCATAACCCCGAGCTCATCCTTAGATCCATGAAAATAGGAGAAAATCTCTGCAATATTGAAACAGTCTTGTTTTTATGCTTCCTGGCAGCACAGGTGGTTGTCTTTGACCGACATTGACTCGACACCTATGAGAGATATCTTGTGAACTCGTTGGCAATAAATCCATCCTTGGACATCAAGGATTGTCTCGAGTCTTTCAAATCATGCCCAACTATACTACAAATATACAAAGCTAGCAGCATTTATGGGAAGTTAGCAAATTCTATAATTTTATTGAAATTTAGATTTAAATGCTTTAAAAACTACAAAATTCAATTCATTTAAGAGTAGCAACAATTATACCTTAATTTTATGGACTTTAGGGTCTTATGGGTGAAATATGAGGGTTTAAGGATGAAACATAATGGATTAAAGAGATGACTAGAAGGGTTAAGGCATCAAAAATAGGTGTCAAAATAGTATCCAACATCTCCCCCAAGAGGAAGGTATTGCATGTCCTCATGCATAAAGAGTGTTTCCAAAACTGAATCTGAAAATCCCCATGCAAAAAATTGTTGTTGCTCTGCTGCTACTCATCCTCTGACATTTCTCATGTTTGGGATGATGCATCAACACTAACCTGAGCTGCACGTAGGACCTTCAATCTTTGACGCTTGGTTTTGAGTGTCCTCTTTTGCTGATACCATTTATATGCTTGTTTAGAGATTTGAATATTCTTAACTCTAAGCTTTCTATTCTTTTTCCTCGATCTCTCATTTTCCAATTCCATTTCCTTCATTTCTAGTTTTAACTTTTCAATCTTTTTATTGTTCTTAGAAGTATTCTTCTTCTTCATACCTATTGTAGGCTGTGTGGAAATAGTATCCACCCCAATTTCATCATCTTTGTTCTTAAATTTTTCCTTCTTCTGCTCTAAGCACTCTTCTTTTTCTTTTTTTGTGGCTTGATGCTCAAATATATAAGAAATGATGGCTATATCCTCATTACCTTGCTCTTGTTTGTCAACTGGACTCTTCTCAATTGTCTAAATATTTAACTCCAATATTTCTTATGTTGTTTGTTGTTCAAAGATGATATTTACCTCTTCATCATTTTGCCCAATTTCTCCTGTTGGAGTTTCCTCTTGACTTTCCATGGATTGTATGTATGCATAGTGCCTCTATTGTTCCTCATCATTATTTTCTATTGCTTTCTTATTATGTCCATGTTGATGTTTCCTTGATCTTCTTTCATAAGTGGTGAAGATCTTATCATTTTCTTGGAATTGTAATTCTTCTTTTACCATGATTCTAGTTCTTATTCTTCTCTTAGGCTATTTTTATCTTGTTTCCTTAGAGTTCTGTATATCATCTTCAATGTATGTTATCATTAACATTTCATCTTCTTCTATTCCTTCATCCAACAGCTCCTTTGGTTCTTCAAATTCATTATGAACTACAAACTGCTGCCATGTCAAACTATGTTTTTGTAATTCATGTGTAAAGATAATTTTGATGAGTTCACAATGGAAAAGACTGGTGGTAGTGTCTTCAATGCATTTTTCAACAGATTTAGCCATTTTGGAAAGGCTCTGTAGAAAAAATTAGGGTATGTTGATCTCATAGTCACCCCTCAAATGTTGCATCAGTTTAATATGATAGAGATATATGACACTAAATCTTCCTTCACAAGTAAGGAATTTATGGATAACATATGCCACTTCATCCCAAGGATGAATCAACCAACTCCTTGGTACTCCTTTCTTCCATTTTATTGATCATGCCCTTGATCTGCATAGGAAAGGTACCCATGCCTTCTCTTCAAACTGTTTTGTTTTGAAGAAACTATCCCCCTATTGAGGTAATCCAATAATTTGTGCCAAGATGTCCTCACATAAACTGAAATTAAAGTTACCTATTGTAGCCCTCTCTCCATCAAATTAATGGGAAAATTCCAGACTAACCTTTTCATTATATCCATCAAATTTCTCAAAGAAAGGAATCCACTACTTTCTCTCAAAAATTTCCAAACATTTTTCATGAATAACAGAGGAGATGAATTTCCCTAGTTCTATACTAGAAACCATTTTTTTCTTTTACTTTCAGCAAATATTTCAAACATAACTTAACTCAAAGATTCTTATCCTAGCTTGCAATGTCACTTAAAAGCTCTGTTTTGCTTTCAATTTCAACTGGAAAAACAGAAATTTCTTGTTTCAAATTGGCCTTACCTCTCCTCAAGTGACTTATTTTTCACAATGAATCCTGTGTACATGAAAATATCATTCTTATATGTATGTTGTTTACACAGGGAATGATTCCTTCCCTCAGCTATGCCTACATACTTCTGTCTCCAACAATTTTACCTATGTAATCGGGAAGGTGATTCCTCAATCGTGAGAGTGAAATTTGAGCAGAATAACTTCTATGTTTTCAACAAACTTCCTCTACAATTGTGAGAGTGGAACTTGAGAAGAATGACTCTTGCATTTTCAACAACCTTCCTCTACAATCATGAGAGTGGGCCTGGAAATGAGCAAATCAACTAAGACAAGGAAAATGCCAACAGGCTACCTCTGTAATCGTGGAAATAAACTTGGGAATGAGCAAGGAAACTGATACAAGGAAAACGCTATCAAACTACCTTGAACTTCGAAATTTTGGTAGATTGTGTGGGGATGGGGAAATGGTTCCTTTGTAATCATGTTTAAAACTTGCCATTTCCCACTTCTTTTGCAATTATGATTTGAACTTGCCCACTATATTTATGTTTATGACCCATTCATTTTTTTAAGAGAAGTATCATATGTTGACCTCTTTAAAGGTATACAATATGAATACCTTAGGAATTCTATGGTTCAAAGAAGTTTTTATTATTGTGATTTAGTTCCAAAAAATGAAATCTGAAGCTTTCCTATAGAGTGCAATTTAGGCATAAGACCTGCAATGTTTGTTTTAACTACTATTTTTTATGCCTAGGGTAGTGGAATGAATGGATAGATGATCAAAGTTGTGAGGATGATATTGAATGGGTAGATGATCAAGGTTGTGAGGGTAATAGGCACTTTGTCACTTACTCAAAAATGAAGAATAATGCAACTTTTTAAAACATTAAAATCAAAAATTCTTACGAAATTGCTTGTTGATCCCTTATGTTCTTCATGCTACTTTGATGTGACTAGTTTGGATTGCTAAAACTTGTTTGATTCTATGAATATCTTCACATGTACCTCTGATGCAATTATTTCCTGGTTCCTGTAGCTTGGTGTATCTTTATGTTGCAAGGTATGATGGCTTGACATGCTTTTGTCTCAGGTCCCTCTGCAAAGCTGAAATTCTTGCTGCAATTTCTTCTCAATCTCTTCTCAGGTTCTTCTGCTGAATATACTGTCCAGGTCCCTTTGCTTTTGATCTGCTATGCTTTTCAGGTCCCTCTGTGATTCTAGAAACTTATGCTTTTTATTGGAATAAAACTATGCTATAATGCAAAATGAAATTGAGACATCTACAAGAGGCTTGGAGGTTTTCCAAAAAATAACACTTGATATGCTTGTCACTCTCAGCCTGTTTATTTCAACCTGTCCTCAAGTCATTTATACTGGAAAACTAAAATGTAAAGCAAACTAGGAAAAATATTTTTGAGAATTTGCAATGGCCAAGAAAAACTTGGTTTTCCAATGAAAATTCAAGTTTATGTTGTGCCAGTTGCCTGGTTTTCACAACTAAACTTTGTTGTTGTTTTTTTTTCTCTTTTTTTTAATTATTTTTTTATTTCTTAACATCAATATTATTAAGGAGAAACACCAGTGTGTTTGTCCATCACCTCCATCTCTCTCTGTTGATAAATTTGTTGTAGGAAATCCTCCTTGTTGACTGGATTATTGTAGATTTTCAGCCTATGTCCATTAACTATGAATGTACTTGCTTCATCATATATGGTTTGTAATTTGACTAAGCCATTTTCATATACTTATGCAATCTCATATGGACCAAGCCAATGAGTTGTGAACTTAGCTTTAAAATTTTTGAACTTGGAATCAAATAGTTAGGCCCAGTCTCCTACCTTAAATTGTTTCTTTTTTATGAGATTATCATTCCATTGTGCTCTTTGTTGCTGTACCAAAATTGTTTGTTCTAATGCAACTTGTCTCATCTCATCTAATTTATTTAACTGCATTATCCTTTCTCTTTGTGCTTCAGAAATCTCTACCCCTAGATCAGCTGCTAATTTAAAAGTATGAATTTGAAATTGAATTGGAAATAACACTTGCTTACCATAGACTAGCTGATTAGGAGTAAAACCAGTATTGTTTTTCCAAGTAATTATGTATGCCCATGGAGCTTCATGAAGCTTGTCTGACCAATCTTTTCTGTGTATTTCAACTATCTTGGTCATAATTGTTTCCAAAGTTTTATTGGTGGACTCTACTTGGCCGTTGGCTTGTGGATGGTAATGGGTAGATTTCATGTGCTTGATTTTGTACTTGTCTGCTATCTCTTGCACCAGTTTAGAAGTAAACTGTGCTCCTTGATCTGTAACAATATCTCTAGGAACTCCAAATCTAACAAATATTTCTTCAAAGAGAAAATTGACTATTGTTTGTTCTGTGGATCTTGGTAAAGATTTGGATTCCACCCATTTTGTAACATAGTCAATACATACCAATATATACCTTTTTCCTTTTGATGGTGAATTGATTGCTCCAATGAAATCAAGAGCCCATTTTTCAAATGGCTCTATGAGAACCTGTGGCTGAAGTGGCATCTCATCAGATGTTACTGGTCTTCCCATCCTTTGACAAATATCATAGCTTCTAACATATTTCTTGCAATCTTTGAAAATAGATGGCCAACAATACCCTAAGTTGAGTATTTTATATGTTGTTCGTTCATCATGACAAGCTTTTAAAATGTATAAAACCTCATCTTTCCTAACACTTCTTCTAATGATAAGATCATATACTATATAGAAAAGATCTCCATTCACCCATATGTGTCTAGCACTTTGCTTAGTGACTCTTTTATTCTCTTTTGATGACATAGAGGGAGGTAGTTTTCTTGATGATAAGTAGTTAGCTATATCAACATACCATGGAGTTATAACAGAAATAGAAAATAAGTGTTCATTGGGAAAATTATCTGAAACAGGAACAACCTCACCAGAATTATTTAATCGAGATAGAAAATCTGCCACTTGATTTTCCTTTCCAGGTCTATCTAGGACAGTAATGTTGAATTCCTGCATCAATAAGAGCCACCTTGTTATTATGCCATTAGTGATAGGCTTGTTCATTAAATATCTTAAGGCGGAGTGATCTGTATGGACAAAGATTTCATAACCAGTAATGTAATGATGAAATTTGTTCACAACATGTACTACTACCAACATCTCCTTTTCAATAATTGTATAATTCAATTCCGTAGGGGTTAGATTTTTGCTAATAAAGTAAATAGCATAAGTCATAAGTTTTTTTTATTTTTGACCCAAAGCTTCCCCAATTGCAGTGTCAGATGCATCTATGGAGATGTGAAATGGCAATGTCCAATCAAACCCCTTAAGATAGGTGTTGATAATAACTTGTCTTTAAGTTTCTAAAAGGAAACTTGACAATTAGTATCCCAATGAAAATGTATATCTTTGGAAATTAATTTGAATAGTGGCAAAGCTATTTTACTAAAATTTGCAATAAACCTTCTGTAATAGCCTGCATACCCCAGAAAACTTCTCGCGTCTTTTTTTATTTTTAGGTTCTGATAAATTCACAATGAGTTGTATTTTTGCAGGATCCACATTTATTCTAGATGATGAAATATGATGACCTAAAACTATCCCTTCATTTAACATCATGAAACATTTTTCATTACTAAGGGAAAGATTTGATTCTATGCATATTTTTAGGATCTTCAAAAGTGTTGCCATACACAGAAAAATCATCCATATATACTTCAACACATTCATGAATTAAATCAGCAAAAATAGCCATGACTGCTCTCTAAAACGTATTCGGAGCATTGCATAAACCAAAAGGTAAAACATTATAGCCATATGTTCCCTAGGGGCATGTAAAAATAGTTTTGTCTTGGTCTTCCAATGCAATTCTGATTTGATTGTATCCACTGAATCCATCTAAGGAAAAACATATTTTTCCAACTAGTGCATCCAATACTTGATCAATGAATGTTAATGGAAAATAATCTTTAAGTGTTGTTTTATTTAACTCCATGTAATCCACACAAACTCTCCACTTTCCATTTTTCTTAGGAATAACAACTAATGGAGAAACCCATTGACTGTCAGAAATAGGGTAGATAAATCCTACCTTATATAACTTTTGCAGTTCTTATTTGACTATTTCTTTCAGTATAGGGTTCATTCTTTGTCGAGGTTTCCTTAGAGGTATTATATTATCATCTGTGTAAATATGGTGAGTACATGTTTCCTGATGAATCCCTGGCATATCAGTATACTCCCAAGCAAATGCTTTGTGATATTTATTTAGTAATGCAATCAATTGTTCTTCCTGTGATAAATTAAGATGTGCACCAATATTCAAGTATTTTCCAGGACTGATTTCAATGGTTTTGCTTTGAGCATTTTTTATTGAATGAACAGGAAAAATATCATCAAATGATGATTCCAAAGAATCAATGGTGCAATTTTCCTGAAATATTTGGCCTAAAACCTTGTCTACAACAATATATTGCATATTCCTCAATTGTTCAAAGATGTCTGGTTCAGAAATAAAGTAATTTAGCATATCTTCATTATTTTCTTCTCGAAAATCAAAAGCTTGATTAATACTTAAGATAGGTTGAATTACTTCTTCCTGTTTCTCTTTTGTTTCATTAACCCAAGATAACTGAAATGTCATGGAAGGTATTTGAGCAGAGGGATAGAGTGTAATATGTTTCCTTTATGTTCCATGTGAAATTATCATATTTCCTGCTCTACAACCAATAAAAGCATCAGTTGTAGCTAACCAATGTCTTCCAAGAATCAGTGGATGTCCCCCTAAGTTATATTTTGGTTGAAGAACCAAGAAATCTATTGGATACTCCCAGGAATCCAGAGAAACTATGATATCTTCAAGTATCCCTTATGGTGCTATTTTAGATCTATCAGCTAGCTCTAGGATTATATTGGTTGGTCTAAGATTCTTCAAATCTAGATATTTCATTGTTTCCAGTGTCATTGCATTAATAGTCGCACCTAAGTCAATTAATGTTTTTGAAATTGAAAAGTTGTTGATAGTTATTGTTACCATTGGAATTCCTGGAGCAACATATTTTTCAACAAAAACATTATTTGACATTAAGCCTACTAAATTTCCAATTACATGAATTGTTGGTGGATCTTTCTTTCGTCTGTCGCTTTTGTTTAAACATAACTCCTTAATTGCTTTTGTATAGATTAGAATATATTTAATAGCTTGCAATAAGGGAATTTTTACATAGACATTTGTCAACTCATCTAAGACATCAAATTCAGGAAGAGAAATTGAAAATTTTTCCTTAACGAACCTTTATGAAAAGGAGGTGTTCGAGGTATTATCATTTTATCCTTCTGAGTTTGTTTGTCTAGATGCAAATTTTATGTATTATATTTTATTGAAATTTTCTCTTTTCTTGCTTGTTCTTCTATGATAACAGGGGATTCTTTTTCCAAAAAAATTCTAGAGCTTAAGTGGATATTTTGAATAGGAAGGATTGAGTATGAAACAGTTGTTCCTTCATCAATATTATACATGAGTTTCTCCACTCTATTATTAGGATTTGGTACTATTTGGGCTGGTAACTGTGTTGGTCGAGGTGGAGGTTGGTTAGATGGGAGATGAAGTTGTTGAGGTTGTGTTAGTTGAGGAGAAGGATTTGGTTGTGAATTAAATGAAGGTTGACTATGTTGGTATTGTTGGTAAGCAAAAGATTGCTGGTAAGGTTGTGGGTACGCCTGTTGATATGTTTGGTTTCCATGAGCATATCCTCACCAATTTTGAGCAGTTTGGTTTTGGTTTAGTTGAGGAGACCAAGGCTGCCAAGGCATATGTGCACTCCATGAATTTTGAACAAGGTATTGATAACTTGGAAAAAATTGTTGCATAGTATCTTGAGACATACCTAGAAAACATGGATGCTATGGTATTTTCTATGTCAAAAGGTAAAGAGACTCCATGCGTTGGCTTTCTTCCACTCGAGTTTCTTATAATTCTTTCAACCTGGAACATTCATCAGTCTTATGATTTTCTGCACATAACCCACAAATATGAACAATATTTATAGGTCATTCTTTCAATGGGTGTTTCTTCCTACATTTAGGACAGAAAATTGATAGATATTGATCTTGTTGATCTTGTTGTTCTTGTATTTTCTTAATTTTTAGTAATTCTACTTGTGTCCTTAAATTACTCAAAAGATCAGCTTTAAAATCCTCTAACAAGCTTCCAAACTCGGCTCTTTATATAATCCTTGTTGTTGATTTAGTTATCTTTGAAGTGATATCTATTTTCCCTTTTCTGGCTCTTCCTCGTGAATACTTTTGACATAACTCTTTAATTTCATCTAAAGGTAAGTAGGAAACATATCCCTTCCCCATTACATTAAGAACATCAAGACACTCATCTGGGATACCTTTCAAGAAGATTGTTTATGATGTTGTCTGAAGTCAAAGTAGTATACTTAGATTTTTGTAGGTTATACAGAAATATTTCAAGATATTCTTCTAAACTTTCATCTTCTTACTAAGACATTTTAAAATTATCATCTTTCAAATATTTAGATCTGCAGTATGCTTGATATTTTTTAAGAAAAATCTTTCTCATGTCATCCCAACTAGTTATAGTATGTTCTCCTAATCCCATGAACCATTTCAATGCAGCAGTTTTAAGAGTAGCAGGAAAGAGGTGAAGCTTATGTGTATCATCAGTATATCCATAGGTATGACATAAAATATCAAATAAAAAAAAAAATGAATCGGGATCTTCAGAAGTCATACCATAAAAGTTAGGTAAAATAGATGGCACTGGAATGTTTTTCATTTTTATCTCTTATCCTAGGATGATACTAGTATATAAGATTGGAAATCTAAAGGTAGTTTCGTGTTCTTCTTCATTTTCTCTGTCTTCTACTCTTTCATTTCTTCTATCTTCTTCTCTCTCATTTCTTTTGTCTTTTCATCTTTTGTTTTCATCTTTTGTTTTCATCTTACAACCTTCTTGCATACTCTCTTCGTTGCTATGCAGTTGGTCCTCTAAATACTTCTTCCTCATCCATTTCTCTTCGCTTGTTTTCCATCTCCATCCTTCTTTCATACTCTCTACGTTGTTCTAGGGTTAGTCCTCCTTTCTTAGAGGTTTCTTCCTCAGCAATTTTGAAAGTACCAACAATTGTTGCAATAAATCCTTTCTTCTCAAATGAAGAAGTCCCTATTATCTCTATTTTGGGGGGGATTTTACAAATCTTCATTTTTCACCTCTCTGCCTTGACATAAAAAACTAAATTTTGCTCTGTGCTTTTGTATTTTTTTAAGGAGACTAAACTTCCTAAATCTATTTCTAAATATGCTTCCTGGAAACGACGCCAAATGTTGGCCCAATCTACTGTCGTAAATCAGAGCTTAAGTTTTAATTGTCAACCCAGTATCCTAAGACTTAGAAGCGCATCCAAAATTTATGGACTTAGAACTACACTAGTTTGAAATACACTATGATTTAGAAATAAACCTAAAACTGTTTAAATGTTGTAAGCTCGTAACTACCAAAATCCCTTTACAGAAAATGTATGCATTGGCATTTTTGAACTCAACAACATCTGAAACATGAATTATTCTAAAATATAAAAATCATAAACTATAACAGTATTATCCCATTGCTGAAAGAAGAAGACATCGAGTTCTTTTACAAGAAGTCAATCCACAATGTATTTGATTTCTTCAACAACAGAACATTTTCTATAATAATAAAAAATAGAACTAAAACAATCTACGGTAATTTAGACAACCTATGCTACTGTCAAATAAAACCTACCTGCATTACACAGCCTGATAATAAAAACTCACATGCATTTAAACTGAATGGAATTGGATTGCAAAATGTTGTTTTAAATTTTAAATGAAATCTACAGCAATATTAAAACATACCAAAATGCATCTACATGAATTTTAAAACATACCAAAACACAATAGTAAAAGGAACGATTGTGCAAGCTTGGCAAAGTGGGCCCTCCACTGCTTCGCTCACACACAGCAAGTTATAGAATTATCAACAACTAAATCAATTTCACAGCATGTCAAAATGAATACACTCATAGCTATTTGAAGTCTGAATTTTTCTTGCAAAAACGCAGATGTTCACAGTTATCGGATGGCGATTACATGGAAAAATACAAATATTTATCCTACTTGTTTTAAAACTGAAAACGCTACAATCTTTCTAAAAATCATAATGACATCTTGCCATAACCTCGAGCTCGTCCTTGGATCCACGAAAATAGGAGAAAAGCTCTGCACTATTGAAACATCCATGTTTTTATGCTTATTGGCAGCACAGGTGGTTGTCTTTGACCGGCATTGAATCGACACCTGTGATAGCTATCTTGTGAAGTTGTTGGAAATAAATCCATCCTTGGACATCAAGGATTCTCTTGAGTCTTTCAAATCAGGCCCAGCTATTCTGCAAATATCCAAAGCTAGGAGCATTTATGGGAAGTGAGCAAATTCTGTAATTTTATTGAAATTTATATTTAAATGCTTTAAAAACTACAAAATTTGATTCATTTAAGAGTAGAGACAATTATCCCTTAGTTTTATGGACTTCAAGGTCTTATGGGTGAAATATGAGGGTTTAAGGATGAAACATAAGGGATTAAAGAGATGACTAGAAGGGTTAAGGTATCAAAAATAGGTGTCAAAATAGTATCCAACAATGAGATATCCACACATAATTGTCCCCCTCTTATGTTGGATAATCTTGATGAAATTACAACACTTCTGACCTCCTATGTCAAATGACAACTCGAATCTCGGCTAGAGCATTCGAAACAAAGAGAACAACAAGGCCTAGATACATGTTTAGGATCATCCCCCTCTCCCTCAAGTTCTTGCGCCTTTGAATGAGATATCCACACATAATTATCCCTATCTCCCATTGGATAAGCTTGATGAAATTACAACACTTCCAAACTCCCAGGTCAAATCACAACTCGAATGTCTACTAGAGCATTCAAAAAAAAGAGAAACAACTCTCCCAACACCATAAATTGAATCCTTACTAGGGCATTCGAATCACATGGAAAGTTCTACCACAAAACACCCTCCAGATCCCTACTAGGACATCCAAATCACTGAAGAATCTGTATCCAAGAGCAAGAGATTGGCTCACCAAATCCTCGTAAATCTGTAAGCAAGAATCACTGCAAAAATGTGCAAGAAAAATGTCCAAAAATCCCTTTGGCTTTCACAATCCATCCAGATCTCTAATCTGCTCTGCTCCTAGACTTGCACAAACAATGAATGACCAACCTTTGGAGCAATTCGGTACTCCTTAGGATAACTCGAATTGCCTCTAGATCAATGAGGAAGGACTCCCAATCACTGTGGTTTCCAAAAACCATTGACTGGCTCGTTCAAGTTCTCAATCAAGTAACTTTAATCCACTGAGACTGGCTCTAAAACACTAACAAAGACACTCCCAGTCCTTTACTAATTCAAATTCCTCAAAATTGGTTCAAACCTACCTTAACTAACTCTTAATGACCCCTAAATTACTCCTGGTGCATGAGAATGACTCGAATTATCCCATAGTTTACTCCCATGCATTGGAGACAACTCAAATTCACAAGGACTGATTTCGCTCAAGATCACTCTCATCCACTAAAGAAAACTTGAATTCATCTAATTAACTGGAGATGACTAACTTTAACAAAACAAAATACATTAATTAATTCAAGCCAAACTCCAATTATCCAAGTGACTCTCACTGAGTGTCATTTAACTAGTTTAACATAAGACTAACTCAAATTAACTATTGTGACTCAGTTAAACTCAAAGTAACTCATATTAACTGAATATAACTTAATTAAACTCAAACTAACGTGGATTAACTAATTGTAACTGATAGTAACTCAATTTAACTTAATAAACACTCTAATTAAAGTAGAGTTACAAGAATTAGGTGCATAATCCCAACTACAACACCTAATCCCAACTCCTTCTCATATGAAATTTCAAAACCCATGTTGTGTTATTTAATAACAATAATAAAAATAAAATAATAACAAAATTTCAAGAATAATATATATGATTGATGGTCACCTAGTACCACCATGAAGCAAATAACAAAAATCACAAGTGTCGAGAGACTTACCATGGGCATATTATACTCACCATCCATCAAATATGGGAAGTAGTGAGGGTTTATCGATCCACTTGTATGCGTATAGAAACAGATTAATGAGGATCATAATGTGGTTGATAGATAGTGGTAGCTAGATAGTTCGGTAGCCAGGTAAAGCGGAGAAACGAATACACTTGTAAGTGTTTGCAAAATAGAATCACGCAGTATGGTGAAGGATCATAAGAGAACTCGGGATCTGATGAGGAGAGCTCACGAGGGAGCGAACAGCTATGGATTAGGGCCGCGCAAGAATCGCAAAAAGCACGGAGATAGGAGCCTTCTGTCCCGTGAGATTCAAGGTTTCTGTTGTAAGGATGACAGAGATGGGAGCCTTCTGTCCCGTGAGATTCAAGGTTTCTGTTGCAAGGAGGACGGAGATCGCCTTATTGTTATTTGCAATACCAAGGAAGCAGAATACTTGCCTAAGCGCCACTTAATCATGTGTGAATGCAGTGAATGTGGCCAGGGCACAACCATGAGCATTTCCACATGGGAGAAACATGTAGGCTGTAAAAGGAAGAAGTGGAAGAGCAGTGTCAGAGTCAAAACTTCTAGTCAGCTTCTCAAAGATTGGATCGAACAGGAGTTTCAAGCTGGGGTTCGTGACCTGGGATTTTACAGCTCACAATGGCGAGAAACCCCCAGATTTGGGGAGAAAGAATTAACATCATACTTACAGCAACCGCGCATTGTGGTGAAGGCTCCGAAGAGAACTGGGGGTGTGATGAGGAGACCTGCAGAGGGCGGAAACCGGTATGGATTAGGGTTAGCGTTAGGGCAGCGCAAGGGTCGCCAGGAGGACGGAGATCGCGTTATAGTTACTTGCAATTTCAAGGAAGCAGATTACATCCCTGAGAGTCACTTAATCATGTGCAAATGTCATGAATGTGGTAAGGGCACAACAATGAGCCTTTCCACATGGGAGAAACACGTAGGTTGTAAAATGAAGAAATGGAAATGCAGTGTCAGAGTTAAAGCTTCTGATCAGCTTCTCAAAGATTGGCTCGAGCAGGAGTATAAAGCTGGGCTTCGTGACCTGGGATTTTACAGCTCACAATGCCAAGCACCTCGCAGATTTGGGGAGAAAGAATTAACATCCTGCTTACAGGAACCGTACACACCGATTCAAGCAAAATGGACCTATGAAAGGTGTGCAGTTTGCCGTGGGTTTCAGGACTGTGATGACAATAAGTTCATTATTTGCAATANGGGCGCGTTGAAACCCTCCACAACAGGCCAATTCTGGGTGCATGTTACCTGTGCTTGGTGTTCCGATGCAGTAATATTTCCGAATGATAAAACTATGGAACCTGCAGATTGCATTTTGAATATCAATCCAGAGTCTTTCCGAAAGACATGCATCATTTGTAATGAGATGCATGGATATTGTATCAAGTGTTTCTTTTGTCAAACGTTTTATCACCCCATGTGTGCATTCATAGCGGGCTACAGCATCCAGCTAAATATTGGTCCCAGTGGAAAAATTGTAACAATTTCTTTTTGTGCCTCCCACAGAACTCCCAGTCGAGAAGCAGCTTTAACTCTAAGTCAGGGAGATCCTAACAGAATTGCAGATCCGATAACAACCGCTCATCAACAGCATTCAAATTCAACCAAAGCAGAATTGCGCGTCCAGGAATGCAAGAGTATTTCAGCAGTTATTGCTGATCATAAAACACAAGCTCAAGCCGCCAGATGTCGGGTTTACAATCGACAGAGGAAAGAGAAATCGGGATTAAGGGCAAGTGGTGACGCAGTTGGGGGATATTGCTGGCATCCAGCAGAAGTGATAGAAGCGCTCAATGGAATAAATCAAGAAGCAGATCCACAAGAGTTTTGGTCAACCAAAGAACGCCTTGTTCACACACAGAAAACTGAAAAGAAGAGACTCTACGTGGGAAAATCTGGAATTCATTGCTGGGGTCTCTTTGCTCGCCGGTGCATTCGAGAAGGAGACATGGTAATTGAGTATCGTGGCGAAGTAGTAAGAGGAATTATCGCTGATATAAGAGATACCCGTTCTCATTTGGCGCAGAAAGAATCGTATTTATATAAAATCAGTGATGAAATTGTGGTAGACGCTACTGAGAAGGGAAGCATGGCACGTTTTATCAATCATTCCTGCGCACCAAATTGCTATGCAAGGATACTGGCAGAGAGCAAAATCGGGATTATGGCCAAGAAAGATATTGTAGCTAGTGAAGAAATAACATTGGATTACATGTTTCCTTCCGGCGAATCTAAAGTTCCATGTCTATGTGGAGTGCCAACATGCCGCAGATTCCTGAACATACTTCCTTCAGATGCAGCAGACTATTAAGCTATTCCTCGGTAGGTCGACCTCTATTTTCCATGAATTTTGTAAGTTTACATTTGCATTGGATTTAAATGTATGTTGACAAAAAAGTACTCAGAGTTAGAATTGAGAACTTTCTGTCAGGAATTTAATGAAAGTGAGGTAACTACCGAATCAAATAATACACCAAGGTCTTAAAGTTCATTTTTGTTGTGCCCGTTTTCAAGAGGAAACCATACCTTTCATCTTGCAAACTCCCGGGAAGATATTAAGCTTGGCGAGCTGGTACTAGAATTGGTAATTACTAAAGAAACCTTTATAGATTAACTCATTAAAAATATCTTATAGTAAATATTTGCTCTATGCAGGATTTTTATGGCAATGATTCTTGCAATTTGGAATGCGCAAACTCGTTAACCTGTCAACCACCACAGAAATGTTGTATTTTCCTTGGCAGCCCAGTGATAAAGTCCAAGTCCATAGAGACACTTTCCCATTTCTCTTCTGGAATAGGAAGACGTTGGAGGAGTGTGTGCTCCACTTTGTTCTGATGACATGCAAAACATTCCCTCACGTGCATGAAAACCTCATCTTTGAGGCCTTTCTAGGTGAATTTCTCCCTTAGTTTCCAGGGTGCCCAGCCACTGCATAAAAACGCCATCTTTGAGGCCCTTCCAAGTGAATTTCTCCCTTAGCTTCCAAGGTGCCCAGCCACTGGAGTATCATGTGCAGCTTCCAAAATCTTCTCTTTTAGTGCAGATCCAGGCACTAAAAAGATTATGTTTTTGTAGTAGATGAGGTCATCATGTACCTTGTACTCATTCTGGATTACCCCATCCAAAACTTCACAAGAAAACTGATCCTTGGAATATTCAGTGGCCAACTATATCTTCCACTCATTTAGCATTTGCAGCAAAGAGAGTGTGGGCTTACAGGAGAGTGCATCATCCACAACATTCATCTTCCCTTTTTTATATTCAATATCAAAGTCATATGATTGGACTTTGCTCACAAATTTTTGTTTCCTGTCATTGAGCTCATTCTGGGTTAGGAAGTGTCTAAGACTATTGTGATCAATCTTTATATGAATTCCCCCCAGCAAATACTATTGGAACTTGGCCAATGCATTCATAATGGCCAACATCTCCTTGTCATAGATTGAATACAAACTTTCATGGGGTTGTAAGTTTCTACTCTCGAATGCAATAGGGTGTCCATCTTGCATCGGAACAACTCCAATGCCTTCTCCAGATGCATCACATTCGAGCACAAAAGGTTTGGAGGAATCTGGTAAAGCAAGCACCGAACAGGTGCTCATCACCAACTTCAACTTTTGGAAATCCCATTCAGACTCCCTATTCCAACCAAATGCAGTGAACTTGGATTAGCCTATGACAAATCTCCTGTAGCAGTTGCAAAGGCCACTAAAGCCTCTTAGTTCGGTCAGGTTCTTTAGGCTTGGTCAAGTCAATATGACCTCTATCTTTTCTTAGTCCTCTTTGACCCCTTCTTGGCAGATCACATGGTTGAGATATAACAATTCGATCATGCCAAACTCACACTTGGACATCTTGGCATAGAAGGACAAATCTGCCAGTATAGTGAGCACCGCTTCTAAGTGGCGCAGTTGCTCCTCCCATGTCTTGTTATAAATCAGAATGTCATCAAATAAAACAAGAACATACTTACGAAACTTCTTACTGAACACATTGTTCATGCATGATTGGAAGGTTGTCAGAGCATTATTCAAGCCAAATGGCATAACCAAAAACTCAAAATGGCCAAAATGGAAATGGAAGGTTGTCTTTTGTATGTCTTCCTCCCTCATTTTGATTTGGTGGTACCTTGACCAGAGATCTATTTTGGAGAATAATTTTGCTCCATGTAGTTCATCCATCAGCTCATCAATGTGGGGAATTGGCTGTTGGTTCTTTATGGTCTTGTTCAAAACCCGGTAGTCTATGTACATTCTGAGTGTCCCATCCTTCTTCTTCACTAGAACCACTGAAGAAGCAAAGGGAATGGAGTTTGGTCTAATGAGGCCCAACTCAAGGAGCTCCTTCATGGCCTTCTCAATCTCATCCTTGAATATCTTTGGATGTCGGTAGAGGTAGATTTTTATTGGAAGTGTGCCAACTTCCAACTCAATTTTGTGTTCAATGCCACAGTCAGGTGGCCTACCATGTGGAAGGTTTTCAAAAAACCCTTGTGCTTGTGTAGCAACATTTTTATGTCTTTACGCTGGGAGGAAACCTTGGCAGTAGTTCCCTTAGTGGTAATATGGAATTCCATGACCCTGTAATACCCCGGTTTTGACCCCGTTTACGTTAATGTATATGATGTAAATATTATATGGAATCATGACAAGGAGCCCAAGGCCAAGGCCCTATCATTGATTAATGTTTGGTATATAGGCGATCATGGTTGATGCCTATGGTTTCTGTGCTAAGGCAAGCACGTTTGCAAACATCATGTAAATATGCAAATTAATGAAAAACCCACAGCCAACTATGTCAATGCAACGAATAATGAGATGGGGGCATGATTTTCCTGAGGATAAGGGGGGGAATGTTAACCTTGAACCAGTTTGGGGAAAAGCCATGTGTCATGGGGGAAACCTATCAAAACTGTCAACCACCCTTTTTCTTGTCTTTCTTCACAACCATTTATTTCTGCCATAATGTATTTGAGGTAGTTATTGCATGGAAGGGGAAGAGTATGGGAAAATTTGAATTGTGCAAAGCACCTAGTTTCGAATGTCGTGTTTTTCTTGCATGGACAAGAAAACACCGGAACCGTATGCCAATTTCTCTCATGCGTTCACATCTTCGTTTGGATTCACGTTTTTGGGAGCTGCAAGACGTCTTGCTCATCCATCCATCATTCTCTCCATTCGGGTGGAAGCTCTTAGGGGGGCAGCTGAGTTCTTACTGTGTGTATCCTTTGCGTGTTGCAAGTGTATTCCCTTGGAAAGACTGTGATTGTTGTGTTGCAGTGTTATCTTGAACTACATAGTGTATGAGACCCTGTTACTCGTGTTCCACAGTAAATCGTGTGTTGTGGAGGCTCCCTGTGGTTGTTGTGTTGTGCACCCTAGTTCAGGTCTGAACTATGTACAAGACTTAGAAATGGGAGAGACATAGAATGTGCTTGATAAACCTAGTGTGGAACCTCACAATAAGATAAGAGTGGCTGGTGAACCTGCTATGCATATCCTAAAGATCACTGGAAGGGAAGGTGTAGTCCGAGGGATTGTGGAGCAGAGAAGGGGACACTTCATTGTGTTGGGTGTGTAGGCAGTGGGGATGCCAGGACAGATAGGTCTTGTGAAGGTGTTTCTAGATCTATAGATGAGCTCACTAGCTTAGCAGTTCTTCCTGCCCATTGCCTTAGAATCCTAATAAACCCAATGGGAAAGATGGCTTGGCTGGTAGCTTGATAAACCCATTTGTTGGCTTGGCTGTGTCTTGTTGCATTTGACCTTGTGAATAACCTTTGGCTGGATAGTCTGATAAACCCAACTGTGAATGTTGGCTTGGCTAGGTAGTCTGATAAACCTAGCAGTGAGAGGCTTGACTGTGTACAGTCTGATAAACCCATATGTTGGCTTGACTGGTCCTTAAAGTGAATGTTGGCTTGACTATGAGCAGTCTGTGAAACCCAACTGTGAGATGGCTTGGCTGAGTGGCCTGTGAAACCCATTTGTTGGTTTGTTTTCCCTTGCAGCCTGATAAACCCAACTGTTTTGGCTTGGCTGAGTCTTGTTGCACCCTTGGCTATGTATAAGTCTGCTAGTGTTCCCTTATTCCTTGAGGAAATCATGCCCAGATCGGGGGTGGCAGTGTTGCTGAGAGATTGATGAGCACACTGGCCTATGGTTGAGTGGAACATTGCAATGACATAGCTGGTTGCGGGACAAGTTCTTCTCAAGATAAGTGTTCTTGTCCATGTTAATCTCTGCAATTGTATTTCTTGCATTGTAATTGCTTGATGGAATATGAAGAACATGTTGGATGTGTTGAATTGATTAATTGTTCCTTTGAATAACTACAATTATAGGCATATATGTATGTTTCCTTTAATGCATTGCCAAATTAAGTTGCAGAGTTAGAATGTCGGATTGTTGTTGGCATGGATGGCCAAGTTTGTTCAAAGACTTCGATTAGCAGGTCGAAATTCGAGTAGAAACCTTCTTCTGCAATGGTTTATTCTGCAGGCAAGATGCGAAATGCGGAAGACATCCTTTGGCAGAATTGGACCTCCGCAATTGCGGGATGCGGGATGTGGAGATGTCTTTTTATGGAATTACGGCTTTTCGCACTTTTCGTTTCGCAATGCATCTTTCCACAACTTGCGGGATGCAAGATACGGAAATGTCTTTTTTGTGAATTACGACTTTCCGCAGTTTTCGTTCCGCAACACACCTTTACGCAACTTGAGGGATGCGGGATGTGGCTTCGCAGATTTCGGTTTCTGCAATGGTCATTTCCGCATGCGGGATGCGGGATTACGGTATCGCGATTTCCATATTTCCCGATCGCGCAACTCAAGTTTCCGTGCCGTCGATTTTTGCGGTATGATTCTTAGGCGTTTATTTGGTTCCAAATGCAGGATCGTTTGTGATCGTTGATTTTCATCGCTATTTCTCTCCGTCGTCCGATCTCCTCTAAGATATTTCTTTCAGATCGTCGAACTGATCAATGGAAGATGGGAGGGAGCGTGACCATGTTGGAAATGTGGAGGAGTGTTTCACGACCATGCCCTGTGTTTCGAAGAAATTTTTAATTCCGCGATGAAATTTTTAATTCTGCATGATAACGGGGTATGGGCATGCTACAGACCCATTCAATGTCCTCATGCCTCAGAATGGATCTCATACCATTGGCAAAAATTACTTGGCTTGGGTAAGTATCCATACCCTTTAGAACTATTATATTCCCTTCAACATCCTTGAAACTTATCTGGGGTATTATGTAATTCATGGAATCTTCTCCAATGGAGTACAACCATTGAAATCCAAACACCATGTTGGTGTTTGCCACATTGACAACATAAAATTTGTCCTTCACGGTATAGTCTCCAAGATTCACTTGCAAGTTTGAAATCCACCGATTGCATTCCATAGTATGGTTCCCCGGGATGAGCACAGTGAATCCTTTAAAGGACTTAGTTGACATATTTCTTTTCTCCACCAGGGTTGCATCAATAAAATTATGGGTGGCACCCCCATCAACAAGGATTGTGACTAGTTGGCCTTGTAGTAATCCTTTCATCCTCAATGTAGGGAACTGGGGTACCACATTGAGTACTGCAATTTTGTTGCTGGTTTGATGGAGTTATTCCTCTTCCTCAACTGTTTCATATTCTCCATCATCTATCTCAGCTTCTTCCACCATCTCCTTATCACTTTCGGAGAACACTTCAATCTAGTGTGCCTTCCCCTTCACACATTTATGGCCTGACATAGGGGGGGTTATAGGTTAGGGGGTGTTAGTGGTAAGAGGAGGCATAGGGATGTGTGTGTGTGTGTGTGTGTGTGAGAGAGAGAGAGAGAGAGAGAGAAATAGAGGAAGAGGTGTGTTAGGAGTTTAGGGGTGGAGGAGGGGGGGTGGCGGGAGCTTAGATTAATGTGGGGGTTCCTAGGTGTTGTAGAGGGGATGTAATAGGGGGGGATGCAGTCAATTCTAAATTTATATGCTTACATAACCCGCGCCTATTGTAGTCTTGCAAAACGCGCACTCATTTTGCAGTAAGATAACACGCGCATGTTTATCATTGGTGGGAAAACATATTTGAACTTAAACAGAACGTGCACGTGTTTATTGCTACTATAGTCGAGCCTCCACCCATGCTAGTGTGGCATTCTTATGCCTATGTGTCTGCTTCGAACTTTGGTTCGGATTCATCATGCATATGCCTTGGAGTTTGATAACTAATTGAGTATTATATCCAAATTTTCAATATGCTCGTGTTTAACCATTGGTTTTAGTACACCTCCATTTTTTATGAAATTTTAGAAATACACATGATTTTTTTGCAAATTCCAAATATGTAATTTTTAACATGAATGTATATTTTTTTCTTATTTATCTTGTGTCATCACTCATTAACTCAAAAAGCATATTGTTAGTGTTTGATCCATAACTCTTTAGTTTCTCAACCATTTTGAAAACAAATTGTATAGTGCACTAAAAAACACTAACCTCTACATGCTATAAAAAACACATTTCCAAATAATTGCATTAAGACATTCAAATGTTGAAGCCACAATGGACATATGGTTTTGGAGGTTTGATCACTTATATATATATATTATTTTTATTATTAGAAAAATAGTCATGCAAACTGTTCTTTATATGTCTACCATCGTAAGTTTATTCCATCATTTAGTCATTGAAAGGCTGCACCCACAAAAACATATACCTTATAATTTGTTCCAAAAAAAAAGTGTCTATTAAAAACTATCTACTTTAGATAATTAAGAACATTTTCAATAGAAAAAAATTATATATTTGGAAACGTCATTCAATTTCTTATATTTCATCTTTTTTACTCATCACAAGATTCATTGTGTAAGTGTCTCAAAATATTTGTGTAAGTTGATGGATACATGTTTTTTCTATTGCATCTAACGTGTCAAAAAAAACTCTAATTAACTTGCACGCACCCATTAACTAACTGTAAACTAACTCAAATTAACTAGATTAACTAATTGTAAGTGATAGTAACTCAATTTAATTGAATAAACATTTTAAATAAATTGAAGTTTCAAGAATTAAGTGCATGTTTGAGCAAACTTAACTGAACACGCAATAGACCAACCAATATCCTAATAAAGAATATTCCCTCTTGTGCATGTGCATGTAAAGTGATGTTTAGACCTATTAGGACACAAATAAATAAATAAATATTTTCTTATATAATGTGTTAAATATATACGTCTGTTATATACATACGTATAGAAACAAATTAATGATAATAATAATGTGGTTGACTGGGTTGTAGGCCAGATAGTTCGGTAACCAGGTAAAGCGGAGAAACGAATACACTTGGAAGTGTTTGCAAAGTAGAATCACGCAGTATGGTGAAGGCTCAGGCTCATAAGAGAACTCGGGATATGATGAGGGGAGCGAACTGCTATGGATTAGGGCCGCGCAAGAATCGCAAGAAGAACGGAGATAGGAGCCTTCTGTCCCGTGAGATTCAAGGTTTCTGTTGTAAGGAGGACACAGATGGGAGCCTTGTGTCCCGTGAGATTCAAGGTTTCGGTTGCAAGGAGAACGGAGATCGCCTTGCTGTTATTTGCAATAGCAAGGAAGCAGATTACTTGCCTAAGCGCCACTTAATCATGTGTGAATGCAGTGAATGTGGCCAGGGCACAACCATGAGCATTTCCACATGGGAGAAACACGTAGGCTGTAAAAGGAAAAAGTGGAAGAGCAGTGTCAGAGTCAAAACTTCTAGTCAGCTTCTCAAAGATTGGATCGAACAGGAGTTTCAAGCTGGGGTTCGTGACCTGGGGTTTTACAGCTCACAATGGCGAGAAACCCCCAGATTGGGGGAGGAAGAATTAAGATCATACTTCCAGCAACCGCGCATTATGGTGAAGGCTCCGAAGAGAACTCGGGATATGATGAGGAGACCTGCCGAGGAAGGAAAAAAGTATGGGTTAGGGTTAGGACCTCGCAAGGGTTGCCGTGATCGCGTTATCGTTACTTGCAATTTCAAGGATGCAGATTACATCCCTGAGAGTCACTTAATCATGTGCAAATGTCATGAATGTGGTAAGGGCACAACAATGAGCCTTTCCACATGGGAGAAACATGTAGGTTGTAAAATGAAGAAATGGAAATGCAGTGTCAGAGTTAAAGCTTCTAATCAGCTTCTCAAAGATTGGCTCGAGCAGGAGTATAAAGATGGGCTTCGTGACCTGGGATTTTACAGCTCACAATGCCAAGCACCTCGCAGATTTGGGGAGAAAGAATTAACATCCTGCTTACAGCAACCGTACACACCGATTCAAGCAAAATGGACCTATGAAAGGTGTGCAGTTTGCCGTGGGTTTCAGGACTGTGATGACAATAAGTTCATTATTTGCAATAGGTGTCAAGTCACAGTTCACCAAAACTGTTATGGTGCGAGAGAAGTGCAGGACTTTGCTTCTTGGACTTGCAGAGCTTGTGAGACGCCAGATATTAGGCGAGAATGCTGTCTCTGCCCTGTAACTGGGGGCGCCTTGAAACCCTCCACAACAGGCCAATTCTGGGTGCATGTTACCTGTGCTTGGTGTTCCGATGCAGTAATATTTCCGAATGATAAAACTATGGAACCTGCTGATTGCATTTTGAATATTGATCCAGAGTCTTTCCGAAAGACATGCATCATTTGTAATGAGATGCATGGATATTGTATCAAGTGTTTCCATTGTCAAACGTTTTATCATCCCATGTGTGCATTCATAGCAGGCTATAGAATCCAGCTAAATATTGGTGCCAGTGGAAAAATATTGACAATTTCTTTTTGTGCATCGCACAGAACTCCCAGTCGAGAAGCAACTTTAACTCTAAGTCAGGGAGATCCTAACAGAATTGCAGCTCCGATAATAACCGCTCATCAACAGCATTCAAATTCAACCAAAGCAGAATTGCGCGTCCAGGAATGTAAGAGTATTTCAGTAGTTATTGCTGATCATAAAACACAAGCTCAAGCCGCCAGATGTCGGGTTTACGATCGACAGAGTAAAGAGAAATCGGCATTAAGGGCAAGTGGTGATGCAGTTGGCGGATATTGCTGGCATCCAGCAGAAGTGATAGAAGCGCTCAATGGAATAAATCAAGAAGCAGATCCACAGGAGTTTTCGTCAACCAAAGAACGCCTTGCTCACACACAGAAAACTGAAAAGAAGAGACTCTATGTGGGAAAATCTGGAATTCATTGCTGGGGTCTCTTTGCTCGCCGGTGCATTCGAGAAGGAGACATGGTAATTGAGTATCGTGGCGAAGTTGTAAGAGGAATTATCGCTGATATAAGAGATACCAGTTCTCATTTGCCGCAGAAAGAATCGTATTTATACAAAATCAGTGATGAAATTGTGGTAGACGCTACTGAGAAGGGAAGCATGGCACGTTTTATCAATCATTCCTGCGCACCAAATTGCTATGCAAGGATACTGGCAGAGAGCAGAATCGGGATTATGGCCAAGAAAGATATGGTAGCTGGTGAAGAACTAACATTGGATTACATGTTTCCTTCCGGTGAATCTAAAGTTCCATGTCTTTGCGGAGTGGCAACATGCCGCAGATTCTTGAACATTTCAGATGCGGCAGACTAAGGTATTCCCCAGTAGGACCTCTATTTCCCATGAATTTCCTAAGTTTGCATTTATCTCTTTAAGCATTGGATTTAAATTTATTTTGACAAAAAAGTATTCAGAGTTAGAATTGAGAACTTTCTGTCAGGAATTTAATGAAAGTGAGGTAACTACCGAATCAAATAAGACCCTGAGATCTTAAAGTTCATTTTTGTTGTGCCCGTTTTCAAGTGGAAACCATTCCATCTTGCAAACTCCCCTATAACATATTAAGCTTGCCGAGCTGGTATTAGTATTGGTAATTATAAAGAAACCTTTATAGATTAACTGATTAATAATATAAATATTTGCTCTATGCAGGATTCTATGGCAATGCTACTTGCAATTTGGAATGCGCAAACTCGTTAAACAGGCCAGTTTTCCTTGTGATGCTGTCACGGCAAGAAAAGTATTATTGCAATTCATTAAAATTCAATTTTTGAGAATATTCATACAGTAAGTCACAGCTATTAACTTATGGACGTGTAAGTTATCTCACAGACTAAACTAGTCTATGAAGAGAGACCAGTTTTGCTTTCGGACTATTACTGTGGATTATCTAATGTCATCTTCACCTTTATAGTTCTTTTGAATTGTCTACTGTAATTTTGTATAACCCAATAGTATTACTTTTATTTTAACTTTTATAGTTTTTTATTTGAGTTTTGAGGTGAATTACTGTTTATGATTTTTCATCTAACTAGAATGAGACAATTGTACTATTAGATTGATTAAACAATTACAAAAAAAATATAAAATGGATAATTAATGGCAATGCATTGATAACTCATAGCTGATCAATGGATGACCAACAGTTCACCCAAGATGAGTAAAAGGAATGTGAGATAAAAATTAAAATAAATAAAAACTAACTGAAATGTGAGATAAAAATAAATAAAAACTAACTGATAGTATGTACGTGATAACATGTTGTTAGGCATGGATAACTCACACTTGAACCCATTTAACTAAAGAATATGGAGAATAAAAAAAATAAAAATTGTTTTCCATTCCATAACCATCCCTTAACCATTTGATCTCTTTCACTTGATCCAACCACAAACTATGTGGATGTGTTAGTTATTTGAGATTTTGAGGTAGACTATAGTTTATACTTTTGCAGAATTGTATGAGGATGACACAAATGTACTCTGGAAATCAATTTTAGCTATGACAGTTTTTCAAAATTTGAAATAAACAAATTTATATATATATATATATATATATATATATATATAACTGTACTTTAATGTATGGATAACAGACACTTTGAACTAATGATTACAATTAAACATGAAGAACTTGTTCAAATACACTTGTTAGTAACATGGAGAACCTATTAAAAAATAACTTGTTCAAATACAACTTATTAGTAACACTTAACTTATGGCCTATATTTACTGTACCACTATGGTTTCTGATTTCTTTTTATTTACTCCAGTTTATTGTGATTGCACATCAGTTCAATCTCCAGTTTCACAAACTCGCCGGAGTTTTGGAAATAGTGACCAAAAACAGTCTAGCAGCTCCAGTGCACTAGCGATGCAAAAAGGCCATTTCAGTTGGTGGAGGGCTCAAATAGCAAGGCGGATGTCTACATCCGAAATCCTTGAACTCTGCATCGCATTAACTCGTGGATTATATGGGATTAAATCGTCATTAAGAAGACATCAAACAGAGCTTCCAGATCATACTCGCCAAGAGAGATAATCACGGTCAAAAATAAATTCGAAAGTCGGAGAATGATGATCGAAATTAATTTGACACTTCCCTTAATTTTCATGGATCATGAACATTTACAATCTTTCAAAAAACAAATTACATTACATACGTGCAACTTATGTTCTTGAAATTCACAATATTCTTTCGCTCGTGGCTGATTAAACACTGATACCAATTGTTTACATAATTTATTTTGATCTATATAATTTATATATTTTCTGATTGCTTACAAGTTATCTAATGAAAAGAAATCTAAATCTAAATCTGATATCAATATGCTTACTTTTTTATTTATATGAAAAACATGATTTGGTAGAAAATCTATGTCTGTTCTTCTTACTTTGGAATTACTTATAAAGGTGATATGAGTAATATTAGAATTACTGATATTGGGTTTACAATGATTTTTATGTTTCTCAATATAAGTCTAATATTTTTATGTTTCTAAATATAAATCTATTCGCTGTAACTACAATCTTTGGAAACAAAAAAGAAGATTTGTTGTGTATTTATCAAGGTTTGTGGTGAATTGTGATAGGTAGTGATATGGCTAAACAAAAGCGATGATGAGTTATGATTTCACATCAATCCAAATGTGAATAAAGATGTAAGGTGATGCATATTTATAGGGACATGTCTACACTTAACCATTCATTAACTTGATACTAATCTGGACACAATTTTACTATGATAAGTTGACAATATTATATACTTAAAATATTAAATAAAACTTGTGTCGAGCATTTTAAGGTTAAAAATTTAAAGTTTTACACGGTAAAATATTTGAGAATTTTTCATTTACAGTAAATGTAAACAACATTCACATAAGTAATTTTGGAGAAGATGTGGTGCATAAATAAAACATGCATTCAACAATAAAACTATAGGTTTATTGGGCTCTCAACACATTCCAAAAACACGAGCTTGAGCTCTCAAAATCTTCTCATAGTTTTTCTTCTTCTCTTTTCTCCTTTCTCTTTTTTCTTTTCTCTTTTTTCCTATACACTCTCCTCTCTCTTTGTTTTTCATTCATTTTTCTTGTATATATACAAAGGCTGAATTTTGCTTCTCTTAGAAGCTATTGACTTACATTAAAGAGTGTAATTAATTTCTACCAAAGAACTTAATTTCAGATACTATTGGATTACTTAAATATAGTGAGATGTGAACTCCATAACTTAGAGTGAATGACTAATCGAATGACAAAAATGTACTTCTATGGAATGTGACTGAGTCGGCTCATATGTGATGCAGATCTACTTGTAATTAATATTTCCAACACTCCCCCTTAATTATAACCAAATGGAGATTATGAAAAAATAAAATTTTACAAAATGTTTCAAAGCTGGAACTTGCATTGTGCATGGTGGAATTTACTGAGTAGAACTTGTTACTCTTAAATAACTTCAAAGATACTGGAAAGTGTCCCTTGCCAATGGTTTTGTAAAGATGTCTTCCAGCTGATCTTTAGACATGCAAAGCTCTAAACAAATTTCTTTATTATTTACCAATTCTCTTATGAAACGATACATTGTGTCAATGTGCTTGATTCATTTTTGGAACACATAGTTCTTTGACAATGCAATGGCTGAACTATTGTCGTAGTAAATGGTTGTTGGATCTTGTTGGTTCTGTGACAGATCCCTTAACATTCTTCACATCCAAACAACTTGACATGCAGCGCTTGTAGCCGCGACATAATCTGTCTCTGTTGAAAACAAAGTCACAATGGGTTATTTCTTTGAATCCCATGAAACAACCCCTGTACAAAAATAAAATGTGTACTTGGATATATGTTTTTCTTCTCATATATACTACCTCCATTGTCACTATCGGTATATCCAATGAGTTTAAAATTTTCTAGGGTTGAATACATAATGCCAAGGTCCTTTGTGTCACTTACATACCTCATAATTCTCTTACCTTCTTACCAATGAGAATATTTTGGCAACTCCATAAACCTTGAGATCAAACTTACTCCATACATGGTATTTATCCTTGTCACAATAAGATACATAAGGCTAGCAACTAGCCTTTTAAACAACGTAGGATCTACATTTGGTTCGTCATCATCCTTGCTCAATTTTAATCTTGTTATTACTAGTGTTGGGGCTTTCTTACAATTAGCCATATTAAATGTTTTCAAAATGCAAATTTGCATACTTGGACTATGATATAAATATACCACTTTCAAATTGTTGGATTTCAATGCATATAAAATACTTCATAAGCCCCAAATCAGTCATTTCAAATTCACTTTCCATTACTGTTATCAAATCATTTATGCCAAATTCACCAATAAATATTAAATCATCTACATACAAGCAAACGGTTAGCATCACTACAACAAAACCCTATGATTGGCATCTCTTTTAGCTTCCTCTTTAGCGTCCCCTATCACTTTTAGTGTATTTTTCATAATTTTTTGGACAGAGCGGACGCTTTTCCACAGGATGGCACTTTTAATGGCGTTTTTAGTGTCCATTTTTAAAAGTTGACACTATTTTGGACGATAATTAGCATCACTATTAGCATCTCAATTAGCATCCCATTTGGCATCCCAATTAACGTCCCAATTATCGTCCCTATTAGCCTCCCAATTAACGTCTAAAAAAGCATCCCATATAACACCCAAAATAGCCTAAAAAAAAATGTCCAGAATAGCACCAAGCATAGCACCATATATTCAACCAAGGTTAGCACCAGGAATGGTGACATGAATGTCACCAGGGAAAACATCTAACAAAGTTCCAAGTATAGAGCCAGGAACTGCGCTTAGAAAACATCCAACATAGTGCCAAGTATAGCATCTGGAATAACTTCAGAAATTTAACATCCAAAATAGCATCCCATATAACGCCCATAATAGCCTCCAAAAAAACGTCCAGAATAGCACCAAGCATAGCACCATATATTGAGCCAGGGTTAGCGCTAGGAATTCTGCCATGAATTTCGCTAAGAAAAACATCCGACATAGTGCCAAGTATAGAGACAGGAATTGTACCTAAAAAACATCCAACATAGCGTTAGGTATAGAGCGAGGTATAATGCTAGAAAATTCAAAAGGAACCGCACTAGGAATCGCACTAGGTTTAGAGCTAGGAATTTTGTTCAGAAAACGTCCGACATAACATCAGATATAGTGCCAACATTAGCACCAAAATTTGTGGTAGTAAAATAGCAAGAAATTTCAGAAGGAATTAGGCTAGGAATTGCACAAGGCATAGCGTTAGGTATAGAGCTAAACATAGCACGAGGAATTGCAATAGCAATTTCGGAAGGTATTGCGCTAGGAATTGCCCTAGGAAAAGGGTCAAGCATATCACCAGGTATAGAGCTAGGAATAAAGTTAAGAATTGTTTCTGGAAAACATCCAACATAGCGCCAGTATAGAATCAGGTATAGCGCCAATTTTTTTTAAAGGAATTGTGCCAAGTTTAGAGCCAAGAATTGCACTCGAAAAAACTTCCGACATAGCGTGAGATATAGCACTAGGATTAATGCCAAAATTTGTGCTAGGAAAATAGCCAGTAATTACAGAAGGAATTGTGCTAGGAATTGCACCAAGCATAGTGCCAGGTACAGAGTCAGACATAACACTAGGAATTGCAACATGAATTTTGAAAGGTATTGGGAAAAGATGTGTATTAAGTGCTAATGTTGAAGTAATAACAATACATTTAAGTGTTAATGCTTAACTAATAAGAATACCTTTAAGATTCCCCTTTCTCTTAACATCAATAATTAACAAGCTCAATCCTTTCACAATTAGCAAAAAATGTAGAGGTGATGTGACATTGATAAGAACAAAAAATTTAGCAGATGTCACGCAACCCATAATCCAATTTATAGTGTCTAGAGACAACCCAACCTACAGCAATATAAGTCTTAGCAGAGTCTATTTGACCCTATCATAAGCCTTGACAATGTCCATCTTTAAGATCAATGCCTTCAGATTACAAATCTTAATGGAGTGTAGTACCTCTTGAGGGATACCCACTGCTTTCAATATCTGTCAATTCTTAAGAAATCCAAACTGTTCCTCCTAGATAACTCCCACCAAGAGAGGTTTCAATCTATTAGAAATGATCTTGGTGATGATCTTGTACACCAGATTGCAAAAAGAAATAGGTCTAAAATTAGCAGAGGACTCAAGTTTCTCACACTTATGAATCAAAATTAAATAAGTGGAATTGAAATATTTTGACACAAAACCTTCCACCCTAGACTGTTCCAAAGCCTCCAATAGGTCACCACCCACCAAATAAAAAAAAGCTAGAAAAAACTCAACTGTCCAACCGTCTGGCCCCAGACTCTTATCCTTAGCGAACCCCTTCAATATCGATTCCACTTCCTCAATAGTGACATCTTGTCCCACTTCTTCAGGTTGCTCCTGGGTTAAAAAAGTAGGAAAGAGTTGAACAAGTTGTAACTGTTCCTGAATATGTGAAATATTTCCTTCTTTAAAAGTAGTGGAGAAAAAATCCACAGCAACCTCCTTCAAAGCCACACCACTAGTACACAATGTACCCTGCGTGTCAAACAGTTCTCAAATCGCATTCATATTATGTCGGGCATTGCAATGTTTTTGAAAAACTTTTTGTTTGCATCACCATATTCAATCCAAAGTGCTCAACTCTTGAGTCGCAACATAGACACTTCAAAAGCTAAAATCTCCTCCTTACGGGACTTTAACTCAGTAAGCCGCTTAGTCTCGTCCAACATTAAGGTACCAGTAGGTGTCAGTAATAAAATCTCAGTAATGGAGGTCTCGATCATTTCCAATTCAATACAGTGCTCAACTTTCATTTGACACTCCTAGTCACACACCAATCATTTCATCAATTTAAGTTTTTCCACCAACAACCCCATCGCCCCAAATGTAGCCTTCACCTTCAGATGGGGCCACTCCTCCCTTACAAAAGCAACAAATTCCACCTCCTGTAACCAAGTGCAATTGAATCTAAAAGGAGCAAGGGTTCATTTCCCAACCTCAACCTAATCTAAACAAATCAGATAGTGATCGAAAATCTCTAAAGTCCAAAGCCTATGTTGGGGTAGCAATGGAACCAAGTGATCTGCCACCAAAAATATGTCTAACCTTTTGCCAATACTAGCAAATACTAGACCAGCCATTACGCCAAGTAGGTCCTAATTTAAGAGGATGAATATCCACCAAATGTGATTCCAATAGCAAGTTGGTAAAAAATTTCTAATGGATCACCCCAAGTAGTGCAGACCCAGATCTCAGCAGATGAAGTCATGAAATTCAGGTCACCTGCAATAAGAAGATTGCACAACTTAAGCAAGCCTTTTGCAACTACCTAGTTCCAAAAACTTTCCCTCTCCAAGTATGGGGAATAAATATTCAAACAATTTCAAATACACTGAACAGATCTGAACTGGGCCTTGACCAATATACCCACGAATGTAAGGTAATCCTTCCACATAGCCACTAAGGGATTCCAAGGCGATAAAAAGCCACCTAACAATCCCATAGTATCACAGGCACAATATTCTCTGCTCGGTATGAGATGGGAGAATGAAAACAATGCATGTTCCCTACTGCACATAGTCAGTCGGCTCATGTGGAGGAAACTTTACAGGCATGGGTTTTGTCTTCCGTCAAGGGGAAGCAATTCCCCCCATATCATCATGAATTCGCTTTGTCAGTAGTGGGCCAGTTGTCGAAGGAAATGGGAAGGGATATGGTGTGTGCTCCTTTCCCTTATGCGCAATAGGATTCGATGCTTTCTCCTTGGATTTAGCGGCCCCTGAACTCTCCCCATGAACTCCTTCAGCCCCAACAATTTTGCCCCAAAGATGGCGACTCTAAGTATAATTCTGCCAGACAAAGTTGGCTTCCAGACCACCCAACATGTCGCCTATTTGAAGCAAGTTGGCCTTGATAGTCTATCTCGTTTCTTTAGCTATGGACCAATTGGCCAACATATCCTTCATCAGAACACCCAACATGTTCTATACAAGCCAGTAATGGTTGATGCGACCCCCATTCTTGCCAGATGTGAGGTGGTCTGCAAGCAGATGGGCTTCCTTATTGTCGATGAGAATTCGAAGNCCCCAACATGTTCTATACAAGCCAGTAATGGTTGATGCGACCCCCATTCTTGCCAGATGTGAGGTGGTCTGCAAGCAGATGGGCTTCCTTATTGTCGATGAGAATTCGAAGTGGATGTTAGAAAATAGGACCGTAGAGCAATAACATATATACAGTTAAATCACTAAACAAGATGCAAACCACATTAAACACATTATAGAGAGACACAGATATAACGTGGTTCACCCAAACGATGGGCTACGTCCACACAGAAATTGCCAGTCCTTTTATTACCGTCCAGAAAGATGAAGGGATACAACCTGCAGCAATACCGTTACACTTCATCTTCACACTGTCACAGTCTCTCTCACACAATCACAGATATTGTTTACAATGCTACAATACAATACAATACCATACATAGTCATATTACAATGCATTTCTTTTATAGGGGAAATACATGGGACAATACTAGGGTTAACCCAATACCATGGGTCCACAAAATTGTTGGCCAACAAACATCCCAAAAAAATTTATCGGGGACTTCACCCCCCAACCCCCATTTCTCGAGGGCACTGCCCCCGAACCCCAAAGTGGGGGAATGAGTGTATAGTAAACCTAGGGTACAAACACAGCTAAATAATATTCTGGATCTGGAAGATCAAGCTCCACAACCAACAGTGGAATGGAAAAACATTCCTCCCAAAATCATATGTCGCTGCCCAGCCCATTTTGGTGGTGTTTTGACCAACTATCCCTCATCTCATCGTTCCCTGTTGCCTCGACATGGTAGAGAACCAGGATTCAGTCACAATTGTTGGGTTTGCAAGAGAAAACACAGGATTGAGCAGCACCAATCCATGGGTAAGGGCTAAAGTCAGAACCCCATTCATATTTAACCAATGAAGAACAGAAAACATAAATGCCACACATGGGAAATACCTAGAAATAGGGCCTCTGTTAATGCTCATCGTACCTTGGAGCCAGACCTAGCTCAACCGACTAGACACTTCCATTTGCAGGATTGAATGTGTCGGGGATTGACAACCACGGCTTAGTAACTGCCCCTCTTAAACGTCAACCACGATTTGGGCTCTCTAGTCTATGCACCATGATCTCAGCACTCATTCTCCCCGCCACGACGCTTGCATCCGGGTGATATATAGTTAAATATTAATATGTATAGGCGTATATATTTAATTGTAGTAGTTTCAAACATAGATCTATTTTAAAACTGGATATATCAAGCACCAAGAGGGATCCAATTTATTGAGGTGCAATTTTATTTTTTTTATTTATCTTAATTTTTTACACCTCAATACAAAATTTACACCTTCAAAGATTTGATCTTCTTGGTGTTTGATTGATTTAGGTTTAAGATTGAGTTATGTTGGTTTTAATTATTTTATCTTATAAGCCCACATGAATTTATCTATTTATTTGGTTTTATTGTTTTATTTTATGACTTGATATGATTTTTTTAATTACTTTTTTTTAATATTTTTAAAATTATGTGACAACATCTTCCCGAAACTAGGTTGTAAAATGCCTCATTCTTTTCTATGCAATAATATAATATAAATGTATATATAAATATTAATATTTATTATATAAATCAAGCCAGATATGCAGATCTCCCTAGTCCAAGTGGATCTAGAACAAACCAAGTACACAATACAACCTAGTTTTCTAGATCAAATAGAAATGCAAGCCCACAGATAGATTACTACCCAAGGTCTGCAAATCCTCTTCTCTCTTTGTTGATCCAAGCTTCAAAGCCTTCATATCTCGAGCTACAAAACCTTGTAGAGTAAGTGGAAACAAGCAAACAGTACATGTGTATCCAGACATGAATTGATCTAAGCTAATAGTTAAGGAAGAAAGCTCTAAACATCATCAACACAATAAAATTTATGGAAAGATATTTGTATTAATGTAATCAAGGAGATACATAGAATTACATAGGAAAGAACATCACAACCTAGCCTTAACAGTGCAATTTTCCAATCAACAATCCAAGCCAAGCCTCCAAAGCAATATAGTAAGCCTTCCAAAGCATGAGAATCCACCTCCCAAAGGTTGATAGGGATCACCTAGAAATTCCACTAGCATAAGAGTATCATAGTCCTTTCTCCCTTCACAATGAAGAGAGGGTTCAATTTATAAAGCTAAAAGGATATAGTAGGTTGAGGATTAGGAGGAGGGGTCTAAGGGATCTTCCCCATAGGTTAGGGAACCGAATAACACCTCACCTAGAAGCTAGGGATGATCCACAACCTCATCGGCCTTCGAGAAGGGCCTCGAAACTTCTCTTTTTCCCCTCAAAACACCCTAGCGCACCTTGTTGTAGGAAACAGAGCGTTGATGCACCTTGCATGAGGGGAAAGAGTGCCACTGATGCACCTTTCATGAGGGGAAAGAGCGTCGACGCACCTTTCCTTAGGAGAAAGAGCACCAACCCTCCTAGAGGGGAAAAATGAGCTAGGGAGAAGTTCAAACTTAATGCTCTTTAGCCATGGAAACTTTAGGGATTAGGCATAAAGTTGGCACATGGGTCAAGATGACAAAATTTCGGTGTAACAACCAAGGATTGACACCCTTGGCTTAGTAACTGCCCCTCTTAATTGTGTGCCACAATTCGGGCTCGCTAGTCTATGCACCATGATCTCAACGCTCGTTCTCCCCGCCACGACACCCGCATCCAGGTGATATATAGTTAACTATTAGTATGTATAGTTGTATATATTTAATTGTAATAGTTACCAACACATATCTATTTTAAAACCGAATATATAAAGCACCAAGGGATCCAATTATTGAGGTGCAATTTTATTTTTTTTATTTTTTTTATTTATCTTAAATTTTTTACACCTCAATACAAAATTTACATCTTCAAAAATTTGATCTTCCTGGTGTTTAATTAATTTAGGTTTAAGATTGAATTATGTTGTTTTTAATTATTTTATCTTATAAACCCACATGAATTTATCTATTTATTTGGTTTTATTGTTTTAATTTATGATATAATTTTTTTAATTACTTTTTTAAATATTTATCTATTTATTTGGGTTTATTGTTTTGTTTTATTGTTTTTATTTATGAATATAATTTTTTTAATTACTTTTTTTAAATATTTTTAATGTTATGTGACATCAATTCCCGAAACTAGGATGTAAATACCTCATTCTTTTCTATGCAATAATATAATATATAAATATTAATATTAATTATATAAAATAAATTATGCTATTTTTTTTTCAAAATCGGGAAAAAAAATTAAATATTGGGCAGTTTTTTTAGCAAAGGGCTAAAAAAAATTTCTTAATTGGAGGCCTATAGAGCTTAAATTTGAAAAAGAGCCTGAACGGAAAATATTTGGACCAAGAATGAATTTCCTCCATAAAACTAAAACTTAATCCATAGGTTTGATTACGGGAAATGAGATATGGTTTTTTTTGGCTTCAGCAATGAACCTGTGACCTTAGAGAAGAAATTGCCCAATCCAGGGGTTTGATTAGGGTAAATGAAAAATGGGGTTTTAGCTTCAGAGATGAAGCTTTGACCTCGCATAAGAAATTGCTCAAGGCGGGAGTACTATGAAGTCCGGCGGTTTCTTTGATGATTAATTTGGGTTTCTGCTAAGTAAACTGTGATGGTTTTCTGGTGAACTGTGGAACTTATGTTTACATTTATTTTTTATTATTTACTCTGTGACGGTTTCTTTGAGGGTAAATTTGGGTTTCTGCTAGGTGAAGTGTGATGGTTTTCTTGTGAACCGTGGCACTTATGTTTACTTTAATTTTTATTATTTGCTACAGGGCAGTTACAGAGGAGGATTCTACTCCTAAGCAAGAAGAAGAAGCAATGAGGCAGCGATGTCAATGAAGAAGAAGAAGTTTAAAAATAAGAGAATCCCAAGAAGAAGAAGTTTAAAAAGAAGAGAATCCCAACGTAGTTTCTAATTTCAATATTTCGGAGCCATTGAGGCAGAATCTAAAGTTCAAGGGGATTGAGTTACTCTTCCCCATCCAAGCAATCACCAATGAGATTATCTTCAACGGCTCGGTCGAGCTCGTATAGGCCAGGCGTACTCATCTATACATACTCGACTCTAGCTTTTAATTATTTTTAATTATGATTGAACAACAGATTCCTGGCTGATTTCATGTTGGAAAACCTCTGTAAATATGATGTAGTTGTGCAGTCTTTGTTTTGAGAATTAGTAAACGCCTATTTTGGGTTAAAAATTTTTATTTTTATTTTTGCTATGGTGTAAAGGGTTCTAGTGGAAGCCATGTTTTTTGTTTAATATAAAATACGTTAAAAAAAAAAAGAAGATGTTGATTAGTTTCTTCAGAAATTGGAAAGAGATCTTTGTGAATATTTCGGACTATTAAAAATGTTACTTCAAGATAATAATTGTTTGTTCTTTGTCATGCTTTCAACTCGTATTTCCCATGAATTGGCATGGAATTGTACTTAAAACCTCATAACCTCATATTACAGTATTCCTAGAGCCTACCAGTATGAACCCAAGCTCCTTGTTCAGATGTCAACATGAATTACGATAATAGTTAGAAAAAATTGCATACCTTCCAAGGGCTGCAATTATTTCAGGTGAAGTATCCAGTCTTTCAGCTGAAGGAGCCAATAAAAATATGTCAAAAAGGACAGTTATTATCCTTTCAGCAAGCAATGGACTTGAGGCGTTATCGGACATCTCTTCAATCCGAGCATCATTTGACTCGGAAACTAGAACCTTTGCTTTGATGTAAGAACTTTTAGGAACAGAATTGGAAAAATCAGAGCTTTCAGACTGCAGCATTTCCTTGGCAGAAAGGTATCATCAGTGGGTTTCTGAAAATGTGCATTAGATGAAATCGAAAATGTGCATTAGATGAAATTTCCGTAATCCAAGTATTACTAGCAGTGCGCTCTCTGTCTTGTTTATCTCTTAAAGAATTATAGTTGTCCACTGTCGTACAACCATCAATAAAATGGGATTCATCTCCTGGAAAATAAAGAAACATTTCTCTCAGAAGATTCGGTCACATTGAGGACAGTTTCCCGTCTTTTGTCGTAAGCAAAGGAAATACCTCCAACACTGTGCGTTGCACTGGGTAAACACATCCCTGCAATGTACATTGTGAGAACAAGCTAGAGTGGATTGAGACTCTAAGAAAAGTTGGAACATCTTTTCGCAAGAAATTCAAAATGCGTAACCCAGCTTATACAATCAAAATTCACATAAAAGAGAATTAACATGCCAATATTCCAGGCAAATGATTCATCTTACATATCCTATGGTAGTGCTGCCAACTATGCTCTTCTGATATCTAGCCATAAAGTCCACAAGCTCTAACACACGGAGATACAGGGCACTGTCAAACATCTCATTTCCTTGAACATATAATTCACATTGTTTATATATTCAGACTCCAAACGATCAGAAAAAAATTCCATATAGAAGCAATAGAAGATAAAAGCAAGACATGAATCATTAGAGCCCCAATGCAAATCACTGATAACATCGACATAAAGGAACATTCTTCTAATGCCACTAGAAATAAACAAGAAAACTCACCCAGGCTACGCAAAAGTTCCTGCTTTGCCTTAGTTGCAACTGTACTCTGATAGTCAGCAGCCTTTTGCAGGACAGTTTCATAAACTAGAAATGTTGAAATTTATGGGCAACATCCCCTGCATGGCATCCTCAACATCAAGAAAGATTGTATAGGAAGATATCAGAATAACTAAGGTGTTACAAGTATTGCAAAACAAGTTGTGGTTCCAATGCATCATACCTATTTTTTGGATCCTGAAATCAAAAGTGGAATACGATAATCTTACTGGAAATGAAAAACCTTAAAAAATGCAAATTTCAATGCAACCCCAACAAGATCCATAATAGCAGGTTTGTTAATTTTTATGACAAGGTTAATTTAGGTGTAAGGCATGGAAAGTTTTCTCCTATTGCTAGTGAGTATAAGAGACTGAAAGAAGTAGAGATTAGGAACTTACTGCAACAACTTGACTAGAAATTGTTAAGGTTCTCATACCGTGACAAAATTATGAATTGTAGAGATTGACTTTGAAAGGACGCTGTGAGAAGTTATTATCTAATGTACTGTTTTGAATTATGAAAATCATATGACAGGATTACTTCCAATAATACCTTCAAACAGTGACCGAGTAACACTATCTGTAAGCAGTTATTAGCTGCAAGGGCAACTTCTTTGCTTCTGTTCAAGATACTTTCTTGAATAAAAAAGCAGCAAGGAGTCCCATCCTGCCACACTTCAGTTTTTAGACAAGAAAATAGATCATTCCATTCAAAGACAAAACACATTTGAAAGATCGTATACCTGTAAGTTCAAGCATGTTCTCACCTTTCTGGAAATTTTCTAAGGTCTGAAGAAATTGTAAGAAAGGCCGTAACAGACGACTCATTCCACCTAATACCAGTACCAAGGTCTCATCCCATTGTTTCTGAACTGTATTGCGACTGAGAAATCATTGCATTCATACACAGAATAAGAAAGCACCAAATCACAGTTTAATAATTTTTGTGTCAACACTAGCTCTGCAAACAAAGAACCTCAATCATCCCTTTGCATTATCTCTCTTTCCCAGCCATTGTACCTGTGATGAACAAGCATGTGGACTGGTTTCCCCCTCGCATTCCCAATTATTTTTCCTGCCACTCGTCTTTTGAAGATGTTGCAGCCTATAGGAAAAATACGTCAAGATGTACTGTTAGCCCTAAAAGATGCACTCCTAGCACATCTTAATGCTCAAAGGCAAAGAAAATGTTGATTGATTGATTGGATTAAACAGACTGAAAGAAAGAAAAAAGACAGACAGGGTTTGCAAACATTGAGCATGGAGTCATTTGATGCATCTCATAAATCAGGGGCATTTAAGCTAACTGCCAGTGAAATGAATTCATTTGGTAAAATACAGTAGAATACAAGAAGACAAACATAAAGCACAGAGAAAGAACTATACTATATCAATTTTGCTGTTTATAAGAATGAATATTTGATGAACAGAAATACTCACTGTAAACCAAATAAACCAAATAAAAGACATTTGAACAAATTATAATTTATGGGCAATCATACTGAACCTTTCACTACGCAGGAATCCATAAGATATGAGAAGTTTTGATACTCAAAATTGGCTTTTTATTCAAATGAGAAGAACAAGAAACATGGAAAATTTAAAGGTTTAAAAACTGGCAATACATCTGATCTGAATATCTGATGATCGAATACAACAGCTAGAATGCCCAAAGGCTTACAAATAAAATATACAGGGCTTCTACTTCCTACAGCTCTCTCGAGACTCCTGGATGGAATCTTTCCTTCCCGTTTCTAATCTGCCTTACATTATATATAAAATGCCTATCACTTCTTTGGATATAGAATCTTTCCAATGACCAAATATAGCAATTTGTTACATAATATTAAGATCTGTAAATGATCATTCTAGTATCGAAACATCTAAAGTTGGAATTCTCTTGCCAAGTGTTTTTCGAACAATGTGCTTTGATTACCAGGATGTTGCATTCTTCAACTGATCATGTGCCTTGATGTGCATAATTACCTTCATTAGAAATTGTTCTGGATGGAATAATGATTTATGGTCTTGAAATCTTTGAATATTTTTCCATCTAATACCAAATGGATATATGAATCTTAAAATTTGGAAATAATTTGATGAGTAATCTACTATGCTCTGCCTCCTGAAAATTATGAGTTGATTTTGTGCCTGGAAATTATGGATCTGAAACTTGCTTCTTAATTCTCGCCAAGTACTCTTCCACCTGTGCATTTATTATATTCAAACCCTGAAAAGTTGGATTTTTTTTTTGTGAATGATATCAATTCTTGTGATATTTTCTTAGCTTATGAAAATAAGAAACGGTGAGAGTTTAAGCTTTGAACTAGTATGAAGCAGGACACTTGTAGCAAATATAACTTTCTTGTGCAATAGCATAACTTTCTTTGTAATTGTTTTACTGATATCTTCTAGCTTATGAAAATACTAAAATTATATTGTAGCATTATGAAATTACTTATGAAATTCTAAAACTATATTGTAGCATTATGAAATTACTGATATTAACGTGAAAGTTGTGCTTTTTTAAATGATCTTTTGTTACTTATGAAATTCTAAAATTATATTGTAGCGATATTAACGTGAAAGTTGTGCTTTTTTAAATGATCTTTTGTTACTTGATATTAACGTGAAAGTTGTGCTTTTTTAAATGAGCTTTTGTTACTTGACTGCTAAGGATTCAATATTGGGAATCTATTAGCATTAAAATTTAATAGTTAGGCAGGGGCCATTAAAATCTGGTATCCTGGGCCTCAAGGCATCCTTTATTTTTACGAGTGTTTGTTATGTGCTTCGATGAAGCTACAGCATTACAGGCTGTCATTTCAATGCAGAGGACCTATTTGCCCGCCAGCTTTCAAATTGTCATTTTTTATGAATTAGTTTTGTAAAAACAGAATTGTTGTGAGAGTATGTTCGTCAGCAATCTAAAACCAAACGCATGAATATTATTAGTTTTGTAAAAAAAGAATTGTTGTGAGAGTATGTTCGTCAGCAATCTAAAACCAAACGCATGAATATTATTGTGGGAACCAAACGCATGAATATTATTGTGGGAGTATGTTAATTGGCAATCTGCAACCAAAACCAGGAAATTGTTGTGGGAGTATGTTAATTGGCAATCTGCAACCAAAACCAGGAATTTGATGCATATTTAATCTAAAACTTTTTGTCTTATAGGTTAAGCATTTTAAGTTTTCATTAGTGTGAGGAATCTATTTTTTTTCTTAAATTGTGAACCTGGTTTTAAATGCTTTACAAATATCTTTTTAAAAATGACGTAGACTATTTACAAATATAAACTCATCACAGTATGTGAAGATCAGGTTGCCGTAACATTAAATGAGTTTATTACATACTGGATATTAATCACTATACACAACATCGAAGTGCTAAAATCACTATGCCACCAATTCCTAGGCTCCAATGCCGGAGGCATGGAAAGAATACTTTTGCAAACATTGGTTTATAAAAAAACATGTCAACGACGAGGCAGCATGCCCAGTCGTAACCCCCTGCCCAAGGTGGGCTGTCGAAGCCACTTGCTGCAAAACCCAGAAGGAAGACCATGCATGGAGTTCATGGCAATGCTAAACACCTGCTAAACACCTGGAATCTATGCATGGAGTTTATGCATACAACGCAATGCTGCGCTGAATATGCGGTGCACAAACTTTCACTTGAGATAATACATGTAATTCGAATGTACTCGTTGTGGAACAAAAAGGGTCATGACCACAGACCTCAGCCTTTTAACATAATCTGTGAGAAATTCCCTCAAACTTTCTGTGCGATGCTTCCTTGAATCTTTCACTAAGAGAAGGCGCTGACCATCCCAAGCATACTGCAAAGAGACCCCTCTGGTCTGCACCAAAATGGGTAGATGCAGCAGCTCTTTCTGCTTATGGTTATTTTCTTGCTTGGGCCAATCTGGACATGTATCAGTCATGCATGCCTGTAGGTTTAATTTGAAGGGCTTTCTCTGAGATAGTGAATATTTCACTTTCTGCTTCTGCTTGTGCCAATAAAGACAGGTCTGCAGATTTGGATTGAAGAATTTTCTACGAGACAATGGAATTTGAAGGGCTTTCTCTGAGATAGTGAATATTTCACTTTCTGCTTCTGCTTGTGCCAATAAAGACAGGTCTGCAGATTTGGATTGAAGAATTTTCTACGAGTTTCTGCTTCTTTTTCCATGAGTCTGTCGGAATCCCCTCCAGATCACCCAGGTGCCATCCTTCATCGTTCATCATAGCAATGGAACGCATGCTCATGGTTGAATCATATCATTTTGTGGAACTGATAGCTTAGATGCTATATGAGATATTGATGAGGGCGTCTAATGCTGTGGAATCGACTGAACATCATCAGCTGGCCTGTTTCTAACAACTATGTATATGCTCTCGGTATTCTTGAGTTAAAAGATACCAATGTTGGCTTGATCCATTCCTTCTCACGCACTATCAGATGGAGCACTTCTGAAGAGAGTATCACACTTGGTTAAACATGCATTACCCGAGGAACATCATCAGCTGGCCTGCGTTTTGACAGTAGCATCACGATTCATCGTCTCCTAGACACCTCTGAATGGCAGTATCAGCAAAGAAATTCAATCTGGCATGCTATCCCAGTGTATAGAATTCAGTTTCAGTCCTACAATTATTGCATGCAGGGCTGAGCCTTACATGACAGAAACACCGGTTTCCACAAACAGTGATACAGCTACAGAGTTTTTTTCTTATGATGACATGTGGATGAATTATTCAGAAGAAGCGCAGTTGGAGTCCAACGAAGAATTCCTGAATGATGGCGATAATAATATTGAGAAGGAATTTGGAGGTTTTGATGATATAGGTAAAGGGGCCGAAATCCGAGAGGGACGTTGAAGTTTTGGATGCTTGAATCCATTATTTTGCAGATCGGAAAAAAGAACCCTCCAAGCTAGTGCATCTTCTGTACAGAGCAATTCAGGCAAGATAGAATTTCCAGAAACTACAGAAAAATCGCTGCTCAGCTGCCCACCATCTCGAGGTATAAATTTTGAATGATGCACATATCTACGATATCCACAGATCTTGTTCGAAGCACAACAATGGCGGGGCGACTGCTTGCAAAAAGATTAGCAGACAAAACCCTCCCCTTTCAGAGCAAAAATCTTTCAACGTTGGCAGTGAGGGTGTGATATTGAAGAAACAGCCCGGGGATTAGAAGAAAAGCGGATTTCTCTCCTTTTGGCTTATCAGGTATGAACGGCAGCATGGTTGTTATATGGTAATTTGCAGTAATTTGCACAAACCAGTCTTTTGTCTTTATTGCTTGATTCATTTTAATGTTTTCATTTTCTGCCATTCCGAGAACATTCCTTTATCTTCTTTGCTTGATTTATATTTTGTCTGATAATTTACCTTTGCAAACATTTCTTGATTCATTGTGAAGTAGATCCCTTCAGTGAGATGGTGCAGCGGAAGAGTTGTGAAAAGCTCCATTGAAAATATGGCCAAGGTAAAGAGATAGAAACCCTGTAACCGGTTCGTTCCGGGTTTTCATTGTTACTTTCCAACTGCCACAACAACTTTTTTTTTCCATTGTTCTTTTGAAGGGGATGCAAGTGCAAAAACAGCTTTCGGTTGCCATTACTCTTTCTGAAACACAAAACGTTGCAAAGCAATGAAATGAAATGAAGAAATTTACTATTTAAACCAATTCTTTCTTAACATACCTGAAATGAAATGAAGAAATTTACTATTTAAACCAATTCTTTCTTAACATACCTCAAATCATGGAGGTTGTAGCAGCTGATTGTTCTTTTTTCATTAACTGTTGTGTTTCCTCTGCCTATTACGCTCATATATCGCCTCGCCTGGATGTTCATGGGGAACTTTCTATCACCTATATCTAAATGGCGTCGCAGAGCGCTCTAAATGGCGGATGTTGATGTTCATGGCACAGCTTAAAATGAAGCAGCCATTTCTGAAAGTTCATTAGCAGTAACAGAGGTTCAGAGGGATGGCTTTTGATGTCGCTGTTGCTGGTGCTAGACAAGGGCAAATGGATGACTTTTGATGCCGCTGGTGCTAGAGAAGGGCGATGGGAGGGAAGTTAAAGGCAATGCAAGAGCAGGGCGGAAGTTTAAGGCGGTGGGAGGTGCTGTGTCAAGTGGATGAATGATGACTCACAGCTTCCTTTCGATTTGGCAGCAGCTGGACACAATTGCCACATAAAATCTGCAAAGCCGTGCGTCAACTAGCAACTTGTAGAGTACATACAGAACAAAGGAAGATTACATTTAATGTTAGCCAAGCAATGCTAGAGATTCTCTAGCATTACAAGGCTTGACAAAAAAAACTTCAAAAATTACCTGAGCACTGCCCATCAATGTATATTTTAACATAAGGTTTTTGTATGAATATCCTCAGGATGAGGCCAAATAAGAGGCTTATTAGTCCTTCAAAGTTTTAGTCAGAATATGAAATATCAGAGTTTTAGTCAGAATATGAAATGAAGAACTTAGGATAATAGTCTAAAATGTATATTTTAACATAAGGTTTTTGTATGAACATCCTCAGGATGAGGCCAAATAAGAGGCTTATTAGTCCTTCAAAGTTTTAGTCAAAATATGAAATATCAGAGTTTTAGTCAGAATATGAAATGAAGAACTTAGGATAATAGTCTAAAAGTTGCTAAGAACTTAGGATAATAGTCTAAAAGTTGCTTTGATTTGCGTGTCAAACAAATGAAATGACGGCAAGGCCGTTCATAGAGTCCCTGCTAGCCGAGGGCAGGGACTAATAAAGGCCTAATACTTTTCCGATGTCTTCAAAATGGACACTAGTGCTCAACACTTAGCTGGTTATTCCGATGTCTTCAAGATGGACACTAGTGCTCAACACTTAGCTGGTAATGGTTCTTGGACGCTCACCGTGAACATTTAGTACTTGTATGCATTTGAAATATTCTCTCAACACCTTGATTCCTTAGTTCATAAGCAAAAAGAAATCTTTGATATCCAGTTGATGATTCCATTTTGGGTCTTTATCAATTGAACATTTGGAAACTTGTTTGCTCTCGATGTCTTTATATTAATTCTTGTCACAGTGCTCATCAACGCGTGGTGTATTATACTTCAGCGGTGGCTCCTTGTTGCTTCCTTGATTGTTTGACATATCATGCTGGTCTTTCACACTATAGAGATCAACGTCCTTCAATGGAGAGATCAATGTCGGTGAGTGATAATCTCACCCTTTTGGTTTGACGCCTAGTTTAAATGAAATAAGACCAAACGTGGAGTTTGAATGGGATAAGACCAAAGTAAAATATGAAATTCAATCTTTTTAATAAAATAAATATAAAACACTAATTTTATATTTATTTTATTAATTTTTTTAAATAATCAATATTTTTAATAAAATAAATATAAAAGTATTATTTATAAAACTATGCTCCAAATGTGGAGTTTGAATGGGATAAAACCAAAGCAAAAATAAGAAAATCAATTTTTTTAATAAAATAAATATAAAACACTAATATGTTGGAGGAGACTTAGGTTATCATTATCAAAGACTTAATATGCTGGAGGGGATGCTGGTTAACATGCTGGAAAATAACTACGCTATAGCCAATATGGATAACATGTAGGATAAGATGAAGGCTGATGATAAAGAAACCAAAATGCAGGATAAAAAGAGGGTAAAGGAAACCCTAGCGAATTCCACGCAGAAGATACATCAAAGACTGAATAATCAAAGGAATATGATATTGGGGGTAACGTTGGACATAGACGTGAAGGTATTGGGGGAAACGTTGGACAATGATGTGAAGGAAACCCTAGCGGAAAGAAAATCCACATTATATAATCAGAAGCAGGATAGCACACATGATAAGGACATCATAAACCTTTCGGGTTATACTCTAAATAAGGAAGAGATCAACGTGTTGAAGAAAGGGTTGAACTTTGTTGTTGCCCCAAAGAATATACCTAGAGAGAGAATAATCTGCTCGATTGAAGAAGCAGTCTCGACATTATCAGAAGATGAAGCGAACTGTAACGTCCCCGACCCTCCGACCGGCGAAGAGGATGCTACCGATTGCTGCTATCTACCTGGGATCCATAAACATAAAATGAAATGCTTTGAACTAAGCATGTATAGATGCATAAATTATTTATCATACAGTGGAAGCAAACTACTTTCCATTCAAGCATTTAGCATGTTTATCATTCTCATCAAACAACAAATACAATTGCGGAGATGAAATAGATAAGAATATTTATCTTATGGAGAAGCTCGTCCCGCAACCAGCTATGTTGCTACAACGCTCCACCCAACCATAGGACAGTGTGCTTCTTATTTTTTCAGCAACACTGCCACCCCCAAGCTGGGCATGATTCCCCAAGGAAAAAGAAACTACGCAGGCTCACACATAGCCAAAGATATGTCAAACTTAGTCAAGCCAAAGCTAGGTTTGGGTTTATCAGACTGCCAAGGAGACACAACAACACATAACTAAGTCAACAAGTTGGGTTTATCAGGTTATCAGGACATGAAAGCACTATCTGTTAAGCTAGTGGGCTCACTGAAGAGCTAAGGATGCTTTCATCAGAACTAGCTTGACTTCTAAGACATCCACACACATCCAACACAAGGAATCATTCTCTTCTCTGCTGCACAGTCCCTCAGGACATGACTTTCCTTCTAGTGCTATTCAGGGGGTGTAGAGTGTTGATGTATTTGTAACTTCGGAATGTATTCACTTGTATATTTCATGTATTGTACCGCGATGTTTATTCCGGGAAGTATCTGTAATGTAATTGAGTCATGTCATGCCTCGATGTTCCCATTGGGAGGTTCTATAATGTAAACAAGTCATGTCAAGTCATTGTGGGTAACCCTTCTATTGTTCAAGGGTTAAAGTCCCCGCAGTTGTGGGGCCCTAGGGTTATTAAAATCTCCTAGATAAGTCGGCCCTAGTGAGTTATTGTAAAGTCAGGAATTAGTATAAATAGAGAGTGAGCCTCTCTATTTATCACACAATCACTCACACTCCGTTGTAGCGCATAACTGAGAGAGAAGAAGTTGTTGGGACAAGAGAGAGAGAGACTACTGTTGTCGGGAGATCATCTTAGTGTTTTTGGGGCTTTGCTTTTGGTGTTGATTCTATCTCTGAGGAAGTTGCAGATTTTTCTCCTTTATGGTTTCCTCGAGAAAAATCTTTGTGTTCATTGTCTCATGTGTTTGATTGTTGTGCTTGTTATTCTCTCAGATAAGATCCTAAGTTAATGTTAACTTAAATGATATAAATCTAACATGGTATCAGAGCTAACCTAAGAAAAACACACTGTGCAGCTGCAGAAACTAGGGCTTCCTACTTTTTGGATCTCTCTCCACAGATTTTCAGCAAAAGAAGGTTGGGCTGACTCTCCTCTCCGGGCGCATCTTTCTGTCGAAGCAGAATCTGATTCTAAGCATTTTTAGTTTTTGACTCAACACTGCTGCCGGAAATTAGGGCTTTCCACATAAGTGGAATTTTTGAGTGGGCCCAGGCCTGGATTGATCTCCTCCTCAAAATCAAAGTTTAGAGATCAAGATCAAAGTTTTTGGTTGGACAGAACTCCAAGAAAGTCAAACCCTAATCTGCTCCTAAACCAGCTCTGCAGAAATTTAGCTCCAGATCCAGATCCGACATTTTAACCTAGTAAGACCTAAATCTTTTGTATTTCCATTTGAGGTTCTCAGTTAAGATGTCTCATCATACCAAGCTTGATGAAAAGCTTGAGGGAGCTAATAACTTCCGAGCTTGTAAGTATAGGATCTCCCTGATCCTGGAAGAAAATGAGTTGGATTCCTACATCAATGAGGAGGTTCCAGTTCCAGAGGGAGATGAGGCTAAGGCCTTACATAAGAAGAAATTGGTTATAGCTAAGAGGATTATTGCTGATTCAATCAAGGATCATCTCATACCACATGTGTCCTCCCTAAAGACACCTAAAGCTATGTTTGATGCACTGACCAAACTATTTGAAGGAAAGAACATAAACCAGAAGATGACCTTGAGAAACCAATTGAAGAATGTGAAGATCCAGAATGCAGAGACCATACAGTCATACTTCACAAGGGTCTCCCAGATCAAAGAACAACTTGAAGCAATGGATGAAGAAGTGGAGAATGCAGAGATTGTAATGACCACCTTGAATGGTCTCCCTAGGACATGGGACTCTTTCTTTCAAGGGATCTGTGCCAGAAAGAAGCTAGTCAAGTTTAGCAGACTATGGGAATAATGCTCTCAAGAAGAAGCTCGGATAGCAGTTCGAGAAGAAAAGATGGGAAGTGAAGATCAAGCTCTCACAGTACAATCCAAGAAAACTAGAACTAGCCACCACAAAGGTAAGCACTCTCACCAGAAGAGTAACTTTAGAAATCCTAGAGATATGTCTAGGTACATTTGCTATACATGTGATGAAAGAGGACACTTTGCTAGAGATTGTCCTAGAAACAAAATTAGCTCTCACAAGAAGAAGGGAAACAAGAGAAGACATCATGCTCATGCTGCAGAGGATGATGAACCTTCCACAAAGAGAACTAGACAAGACAGTGATGATTCTTCAAATGATGACGAATATGTTTTGATTTCCGCTCTCACAGGAACTATCACACATGGTAGCAATGATTGGCTTATAGATAGTGGTACTTCCAAACATATGACAGGATTCAAGGAATCCTTTGTGAAACTATCTGAACATGAATCACCTCACAAGGTGAAACTTGGAGATGACTACCAGTATCCAATAAAAGGTAGTGGTGAATCTTCATATAAGCTAGACTCTGGAAAGTCTATCAAGATGAAAGATCATTGTTTGTACCTAGACTAAAGAAGAACCTCCTCTCCATATCTGCATTGGATGCAAAAGGAATGAGGGTTGCATTTGTAGATGGCCAAGTTCTCATGTGGCCAAAGGGAAAGTCTATTGATGATGCAGTAGTGATTGGGAACAAGAAGGAGAACTATACAAATTGAAGGGCCAACCAGAACAAGCTTTGGTTCATGACTCGGTAGAACCAAATGAGCTTTGGCATAGAAGGCTTGCACATGTGCATTACAGAGCACTACCACTTGCAAGCAAAGCTGTTGAAGGTCTCCCAGAAATGCAAACAAAACATGAAGGTGTATGCAAAGGATGTGCGAAAGGGAAGAACACAAAGAAAACATTTCCAAGTAGCGAGAGCAAGGCAAAATGAATCTTGGAAATCATCCACTCCGATGTATGCGGTCCAATGTCATCTAGTTCATTAAGCAGGTATGTATACTATGTTTCTTTTATTGATGATTTTTCTAGAAAAACATGGATATACTTTATGAAGAACAAAGATGAAGTATTCAACAAGTTTAAGGAATTCAAAGCCTTGATCGAGAATTACACAAAAAAAAATCAAGACCTTTCGATCAGATAATGGCGGAGAATTCACATCAAATGAATTCAAAGAGCTATGCAAAGACTCAGGGATTAAGAGGGAGTTATCCACTCCATATAATCCACAACAGAATGTGGTTGCAGAGAGAAAGAATAGAATGATCATGGAAGCAGTAAGGGCCATGCTTCATGATCAAGATCTTCCCATGCATTTATGGGCAGAAGCTGCCATAACAACAGTATATGTACAGAACCGTACTCCACACAGACTACTCGAGAACAAGACACTTGAAGAAGTCTTCTTCGGCAAGAAACCAGAAATCAGCGATCTCAGAATATTTGGTTGTCCTGTATACATACACGTTCCAAAAGAAAAGAGGACAAAGTTAGATCCTTCAGGAAAGAAGGGTATATTTGTGGGATACTCTGAAAGCTCGAAGGCTTAGAGAATATACTTCCTAGGATTCAAGAAGATCGACATCAGCAAAGATGTAACATTTGACGAAGATTCGGCCTACATCAAATCCAGGAAGAGACCGACTAAAGAACCTGAAGAAACAGAAGCACCCAGAATTCATGATACAACCATGAACGAAGAAATTCAAGAAGATGATCGAGAATTAGAAGAACCTCAAGATCCTGTGGATCCATCTCAGGAAAAGAATCCTCACAAGAGGAAACCTGCTTGGGTACGTGAAATTATCCAAGGTGCAGAAATATATGGAGCTTCAGAAGAAACACACAGAGGAAGAAAGGGAACTAGGTCCTGCTCCAGTTATGTAGCCCTGCTATGTGACATTATTGATAAAGAACCTTCTAACTATGAAGAAGCAATAGAAAGAAAAGAATGGAAGGATGCTATGATCGAAGAGTATCAATCGATCATGAAGAATGATGTTTGGGATGTTGTCCCAGGACCAAAAGGGAAGTCTATTGTAACTTCCAAATGGATCTACAAATGATGTTTGGGATGTTGTCCCAAGACCAGAAGGGAAGTCTATTGTAACTTCCAAATGGATCTACAAGATCAAGCATACTGCAGATGGCAGCATAGAGAAATATAAAGCAAGATTTGTGGCTCATGGCTTCTCCTAGAAAGAAGGAATAGACTATGAAGAAACTTTTGCACCTTTAGCCAGATACACTTCTATCAGATCAATACTTGCTTTGGCTGCAATGATGAAATGGAAGATACACCAGATGGATGTCAAGACTGCTTTCTTGAATGGTGTAGTAGAAGAGGAAGTGTATGTGGAGCATCCACTCGGTTTTGAGACACATGACAATGAGTCTCATGTGTGTAGATTGAAGAAATCCCTGTACGGTTTGAAACAGGTACTCAAGACATGGTATGACATAATTGATGGCTTTCTATCCAGTTTAGGCTTTACCAAAAGTAAAGCAGATTCCAACATTTACTACAAGGTTGAAAAATGTAACCCAGTGATACTCCTACTATATGTGGATGATCTGCTTGTAACAAGTATGGATGGGTTGATTGCTAATATGAAGAGGAAACTTGCTGTCGAGTTTGAAATGAAAGACTTGGGTATGATGCACTATTTTCTAGGCATGGAAGTGTGGCAGAATGCAGATGGAATCTTCCTCGGACAAGGGAAGTATACAGTAGAGATCCTGAAGAGGTTTGGGATGATGGACTGCAAGGCCATAACCACACCTATGGCATCGAACCTGAAGCTATTGAGTGATGCTTCATTAGAAGCAGTTGATGCTACGATATATCGTCAGATGATTGGGTCCTTGATGTACCTAACGAACACGAGACCATATATTTTCTTTGCTGTGAACACCTTGAGCCAATTCCTGATAGATTCGAGACATGTTCACTTGATTGCTGCAAAGCATATTCTGAGGTACTTGAAGGGTACAGTTGATTATGGGCTCAAGTACAAGGCGAATCAGAGGATTAACCTAGAGGGTTATGTTGATTCAGATTGGGCAGGCAATGCCATCGATAGGAAGAGCACTTCAAGATGTTGCTTCAGTATGGGATCAAGTGTGATCTCTTGGTTTAGCAGGAAGCAGTCCTGTGTGGCACTGAGTACAACTGAAGCATAGTATGTCGCAGCTTGTTCAACTAGTTGCGAGGCAGTGTGGCTGAGAAAGCTACTGTATGATTTATTTGATCTCCAGTTGGATACTACTTGTATATATTGTGACAACTAGAATTGTGTGAAGTTTTCGGAGAACCCGATGTTCCATGACAAGTTGAAGCATATCGATATCAAGTATCACTATATCAAGGATATGGTGCAGAGAGGAGCAGTGAAGCTCCAGTATGTTGTGACGGACGAACAGATAGTTGATGTGTTGATGAAACCATTGGTTAGAGTGAAGTTTGAGTACTTCAGGGAGAAGCTTGGTGTTCTCCAGATCGAGGTTCCTTCCAAGGAGAAATGATGAGTCTGTGAGCCATTCTGACATGGTGAGAGGATTAGGTTCCTTCCATGGTCAGATGTAAGGGCTGATCCATTCTGTCATGGTGAGAGGATTGGTTCTTTCTATGTCAGATGTGAGTGTTGAGCCATTCTGATGTGACTATAGGATTGGTTCCTACATGATCAAATATAAGTGCTAAATGCCATTCTTGGAATGGAGGCACCTGGTCAGTTACCAGGAATACTCAGCTTGGTGTTGAGATGCCATTCTATGGGAGAATGGAGGCACCTGGTCAGTTACCAGGAATCCTCAGTCTGGGACTGAGAGCCCTTCTGATGCGGTGTGTTTGCACATGGTCGGATGTAAGTGCAGAGCCCTTCTGATGCGATGTGTTCGCACATGGTTGGATGTAAGTGCAGAGCCCTTCCGATGCAGTGTGTTCGCACATGGTCAGATACAAGTGCTGAGCCATTCTAGTGCGATGTGTTTACACATGGTCAAATGTGAGTGCTGGGCCTTTCTGACAAGATGAGGTCAGATGTGAGTGTTGGGCATGCCTTTCTGACAAGATGAGGTCAGATGTAAGTGCTAGGTGGGCCATTCTGACTCAGGGTCAGATATAAGCGTTGAAGAAGACCTACATGGAGGCTAGGCCTACATCCAGCATGAAAAAGGGTTGGCTCTGTAGAACTTCCTATGACGAGAAGAATCAAGAGATAGCACCATTTTGAGATAGCACCGATGATGATGATCCAGACTTGATGATGATCCAGATCAAGTGATGATCCAGACTTGATGATGATACAGTGATGATGATCCAGATCTTGTAATGAAGAAGACTTGAAGATGAAGATGACGAGATGATCTAGTTGATACAGAGAAGAAGACCGGTGCTAAAAATTGTGTCAAGAGAATACCTTTCTAGTTAAGAGGGAGTGTTGATATATTTGTAACTTCGGAATGCATTCACTTGTATATTTCATGTATTGTACCGCGATGTTTATTTCGAGAAGTATCTGTAATGTAATTGATTCATGTCATGCCCCGATGTTCCCATCGAGAGGTTCTATAATGTAAACAAGTCATGTCAAGTCATTGTGGGTAACCCTCCTATTGTTCAAGGGTTAAAGTCCCTACAGTTGTGGGGCCCTAGGGTTATTAGACTCTCCTAGAGAAGTCAGCCCTAGTGAGTTATTGTCAAGTCGGGAATTAGTATAAATAGAGAGTGAGCCTCTCTATTTATTACACACTCACTCACACTCAGTTGTAACGCATAACTAAGAGAGAAGTTGTTGGGACAAGAGAGAGAGAGACTACTACTGTCGGGAGATCATCTTACTGTTTTTGGGGCTAATTCTATCTCTGAGGAAGTTGCAGGGTTTTCTTCTTTATGGTTTCCTCGAGGAATTTTTTTTTGTTCATTGTCTCGTGTGTTTGATTGTTGTGCTTGTTATTCTCTTAGATAAGATCATAAGTTAATGCTAACTTAAATGATAAAAATCTAACATAGAGAAGAGAACCATCCCTCTAGCTCTGTCTATGAGGCTCCTGCAAAACACTAGGTTTGTCAAGCAGACTCCTTTCCATTCCTACACAGTCTAAAGACCAATTGCATACACAACAATATACACCATTTCTGGGTTGAGTAAAATAGTTCAGCCACAAAATTAGTTGCTAAGGAGGGTAAGAACAACCCCTGAAAGAAATTTGATTTCCCATGAATGTTTTGGCCCTATCGTGGCCAAAAAACAAATTCAAACACAACCAAGAGAACATGGTCTCTCCTCCTAATCGCCACGTGAGGGGAAACCACACCCACAACAACTCAAAAACGAATTTCGCACACATAGAATTCCCAACCGCTTGAGAGAACTGCAACGTGGGTAAATGATGAAGATGAAAACGCCCAGAAGCCCAAACATGAAGGAGAGGATACCACAGGAAAAATCCTGGAGGTGAAAACAGCTCCCCAGCTTCCCTCTGAGAGAAAAAAAATGAATAACGTGGATGTATATCCCAATGGCATGCATTTTTGGGTGTTTACTTGCCCCAAAAGTCAAAATTGATTTTCCCCAAATTCGAATTTCCTGCCCATACTCCTCGCATCTCCATGCAATAACTACCTCAACCAATTTTTGGCAAAATTAAATGATTGGGTGAATGAGACAAAAAAGGTAGACATTTATCTTTTCCCCATTGGCCCCGAAGATTAAATATTCCCCCCCATCTCTTTTAATGTTGCATAGACATAGCTTGTTGTGGGTATTTTAATTAAAATGCATATTTACATGATGCGAAAATTATAATGTGTCGACTTAGCATGAATATACCATCAGCAATGATTTTAATCGTCGGAACATAAAACGTTAAATCGATGGTGGGGCTTTTGCCTTTAGCTCCACAGCATAATTAATTACAATATATAGATCATATACATTTTTAATGCAAACGGGGCCAGAACCGGGGTGTTACATGGACGAAGCATGACAAGACTGCGATTGGATTCTATCAAGAACAAAACCGTCGAAACTGAACCTTAGCAGGGTGGAGATCAACGCATTAAGAAAATTAAAATCAGACAGAGAGAGACCATGTCTTACTGGGATAAGATGCACGATCATTTGATGAATGGGGGGTGCTACAGGAAGTTGAGCAAAGACCCCAGCGCCAAAATAATACGGGAGATGACAAAGGCTATACAAGAATCCTCATGGGATGAAGCTATGAAGAAAAATATTATTCCCATAAATACGATCATCCCACGTATTTATGGACTACCCAAAATTCACAAAGAGGGATCTCCTTTGAAACCGATCATGAATACTATTGGATCATCGACCTGTCAACTAGTGAAGTTCCTGGAAAAAACTCTCAAGCCATTAGCAGGTCAGACGTTCTCTTACATTAAAGACTCTTCCCATTTCCTCAAGGACATTAAAGATATTCAGGTAGGCGAGAATGAAATAATAGTTAGTTTTTGATGTGGTTTCCCTTTATACCAAGGTTCCTATTTAAGAAGCCATCAAGATTATAAGGAATATTACCAATGATGAAACAACAAACATGGTCAGAATCTATTTAAAATCTACGTACTTCACCTTTCAGGATAATTTTATGAACAAATTGATGGTGTCGTGATGGGATCTCCTTTGTCACCTGTATTGGCCAATATTTACATGGAACACTTTGAAAATAAAGCCATTGAATCCTTCCCCTTAAAACCAAGGAACTAGAAAAGATTCGTAGACGATACTAATGTCATCTGGCCGCATGGGAGGGAAAACCTGGATCAATTCGTAAATCACCTCAATAGCCAATCTGATCATATCAAATTCACAATGAAGATTCAAGAAAATAATTCACTGCCCTTTCTTGATGTTCTCATCACAAGAAAGAATGATGGTTCTCTTTAAATAAAAATTAAAAAATTAAAAAAATTTAAACAATTGTTTTTACATTGAACTTAAATAAAATTAAAATTAAGGGTTATAATGATTATTATACTTAACAATTTTAGTTAAAACCATTTTCCTCTCTTTGAAACCTAAAGCCGACTTCGTCCCAAGTTTTCTTCACAAATTTAAATACGTATACATACTGGTTGGGCATCTTATTTACCTCACCTCAGGCTTCATTGGTCTCCTTATGATGATCCTAGAGTAGGGATCGAAACGTCGAGAGTTTCAACTTTCTAACACAACTCCTTCTTACCTAATTTTATACCGCGTAATGACTATTTCAAAAAGACACACACTGACAAATACCTTCATGCAAGTTCGCATCGTGTATCTTCAAAAAAAATTGGCCTTATTAAAACCCTCACCACTAGAGCATTGAGAATTGCAGACAAAGAATTGAAACGTCTCCACAAGGTTCTTCAAGATAATGTTTACAACATTGGGGACATAAATTGAGCCTTCAAGAAAGATTTGGAAAAGAAGAATTCAGAAACCAGACAAAAATGATGAAAGCAAAGGGGTGATTTTCCTGCCATACATTCAAGGATCTACGGACAGGATATCCAGGGTACTAAAGAAAAAACATATTAGGACTATCTTCCCTCCTCCCGATGGATTCAAAATTAAAGAAGGGGGTCTACTATATTCCCTGTTCTTGTGGTAAGCTATACATTGGTGAGACTGGTCGCTCCATAAATGTGAGATTAAAAGAGCATTGTTCGAACATAAAGCACAACAGAACAAAAAGCTCGATGACGGCAGAACACTCCATCAAGAACAACCATTACATTTCTATGGAACGTGCCAAATTCATAGCCACTGAAGATCATTACATTAGGAGACGCATTCGAGAAGTGGTTGAAATTGAAAAGCACCCTAAAAATTTAATAGAGACGATTGTGTGGTTATTAGTGAAATTTGGAAACCTCTCATTCGGAAATTAAGAGATAAAGAGATTATTGGATATGTGAACCAACAGAATTCAAATACTCTTTTATAAAGGATATTGCGTCCAATACTCTCACATTTCTTCCTGATGATGGACTCTGCTGAGTAGTCCGAAATGTACGTCGACTTGTACTAAAAAACTGACATAGGTATCCATACCAAAACAATAAAGATGAGTTTGGCCTATGAAAACAACAGCATTAATTACAGCATCATATCCCTCCATGGAAGGGAGACATTGAACAATATTCGACAATGGGAGAGGTATTTGTTAAAAATTGAAAAAGGGACTTAAACGCTCATATTTCTATAACACTGCAAATCTACAGGAACTATTCTAGATTTCACAAAAATCATTCACCATCTGTATATAAAAAATGCAGATATACTCACCTGCGCCAGCCTAGATTTGATAAGAGGGGAGATCAAACGTATAAGGAGGATATTGCAAGACTGGCCGATTGAATGCTATGACCTGCACATGAAACTCTCGATGTCCATTTGCTACGATATTTGGATAAGAGTCAGCTCACACTTGGCGATAAAGGTGGAGAAAACCCTAGAAAAAAAAAATCCACGCAGATCAAAAAGTTTAACAGACTATCTAATCAAAGGAATGAGATATTGGAGGAGACGCAAGCTAACACGCTGGAGAATGACGCTTGAGAGACCATAACCGAAATGAAATTGCAGATTAACACGCAAGATAGGAAGGTTAATAATGACGTGAAAGACACCAAAACACAGGATAACAATAGTGTGAAGAAGACCCTATCCACGCAGACTAAGCAAATACATTATCAAAGGCTAAATATGTTGGAGGAGACGCAGGTGAACAAACTGGAAAATAACACCATAGCCAATATGGATAACACGCAGGATAAGATGAAGGTTGATGATAAAGAAACCAAAACGCAGGATAAAAGGAGGGTGAAGGAAATGCTAGTGAATTCCATGCAGAAGATACATCAAAGGATGAATAATCAAACGAGTATGACATTGAGGGTAACATTGGACAATGACTTAAAGGTATTAGGTCCGAAACGTTGGACAATGACGTGAAGGAAACCCTAGCGGAAATAAAATCCACATTATATAATCAGAAGCAAGATAGCATGCACGATAAGGGCATCATAAACCTTTCAGGCTATACTCTGAATAAGGAAGAGATCAACGTGCTGAAGAAAGGGCTGAACTTTGATGTTTCCCCAAAGAATATACCTAGAGAGAGAATAATCTGCTCGATTGAAGAAGCGGTCTTGACATTACCAGAAGAGGAAGCGGACGAAGCACGGCAAGGCTGTGCTCAGATTCTATCAAGAACAAAACTGTTGAGACCGAACCTTAGCAGGATGGAGATCAACACATTAAGAAAATTAAAATCAAACAGAGAGGCACTAGGTCTTACCAGGATAAGATGCACGATCATTTAATGAATGGGGGGTTCTACAAGAAGTTGAACTAAGACCCTAGTGCCAAAATAATATGGGAGGTGATGAAGGCTATACAAGAATCCTCATGGGATGAAGTTGTGAAGAAAAATATTATTCCTAGAAATACAATCGTTCCACATATTTACGGACTGCCCAAAATTCACAAAGAGGGACCTCCTTTGAGACTGATCGTGAATACTATTGGATCGTCGACCTATCAACTAGTGAAGTTCTTAGAAAAAACCCTCAAGTCATTAGCAGGTCAGACGTTCTCTTACATTAAAGACTCTTCCCATTTCATCAAGGACATTAAAGATATTCAGGTATGTGGGAATGAAATAATGGTTGGTTTTGATGTGGTTTCCCTTTATACCAAGGTTCCCGTTGAAGAAGCCATCAAGTTTATAAGGAATATTACCAATGATGAAAAAACAAACATGGTCAGAATCTGATTTTACAGAATCTGTTTAAAATCTACGTACTTCACCTTTCAGGATAATTTTTATGAACAAACAAATGGTGTGCTAATTGGCTCTCCTTTGTCACCTGTAGTGGCCAATATTTAGATGGAACACTTTGAAAATAAATCCATTGACCCCTTCCCCTTAAAACCAAGGATCTGAAAAGATTCATATACGATACTAATGTCATCTGGCCGCATGGGAGGAAAAACCTAGATCAATTCTTAAACCAACTCAATAGCCAATCTGATCATATCAAATTCACAGTGGAGATTCAAGAAAATAATTCGGTGCCCTTTCTTGATGTGCTCATCACAAGATATAATTATGGTTCTCTTGCCCACCAGGTGTACCTAAAAAATACACACAATGACGAATACCTTCATGCAAGTTCACACCATGTAAGTTAAAACCCTCGCCACTAGACCAGTAAAAATTGCAAACAATGAACATCTAGACAAAGAATTGAATCATCTCCACAAGGTTCTTCAAGATAATGGTTACAACATTGGGGACATAAATTGAGCCTTCAAGAAAGCTTTGGAAAAGAATATTAAGAAACCAGAGAAAAATGATGAAAGTAAAGGGATAATTTTCCTACCATACATTCAACGAACTACGAACAGGATATCCAGGGTACTAAAGAAAAACCATATTAGGACTATATTCTCTCCTCCGAATTCGTTGAGAAACTTACTGGATAAGAAGAAAGACCTTGTGGATTCAAAATTAAAGAAGGGGTTCTAATCTATTCCTTGTTCTTGTGGTAAGCTATACATTGGTGAGACCGGTCGCTCCATAAAGGTGAGATTAAAAGAGCATTATTTGGACATAAGGCATAACAGAACAAAAATCTCGGCGGTGGTAGAACACTCTATCGAACAACAATGACATGTGCATGGAACAGATCAAAGTCATAGCCATTGAAGATCATTACATTAGGAGATGCATTCGAGAAGCAACGGAAATTGAAAAGCACCCGAAAAAAATTAATAGAGATGATGGTATGGTTATTAGTGAAATTTGGAAACCTCTCATCCGGAAATTAAGAGAGAAAAGATTATCGAATAGACTCCTGAGCTCCTTGGTTAACCAACGGTCTTCCATTACTCTTTTATAGAGGATATTGCATCCAATACTCTCACATTTCTTCCTGGTGATAAACTTTGTTGAGCAGTCTGAAACGTATGTCGACTTGTACTAAAAAACTGACACAAGTATCAATACCAAAACACTAAAGATGAATTTGTCCTATGAAAACAACATCATTAATTACAACATCATATCCCTCCATGGAAGGGAGATGCTGAACGATATTCGACAATGGGAGAGGTCTCTGTTAAAAATTGAAAAAGGGACTTAAACACTCATATTTCTAAAACACTGCAAATCTATAGGAACTATTCCAGATTTCGCAAAAATCATTCACCATCTGTATATAAAAAATGCAGATATACTCACCTACGCCAGCCTAGATTTGATAAGAGGGGAGATCAAACGTATAAGGAGGATATTGCAAGACTGATCGATTGAATGCTATGACCTGCACATGAAACTCTCGATGTCCATTCGCTACGATATTTGGATGAGAGTCAGCTCACACTTGGTGATAAAGGTGGAGAAAACCCTATAAAAAAACAAAATCCACACAGATCAAAAAGTTTAACAAACTATCTAATCAAAGGAATGAGATATTGGAGGAGACACAAGCTAACACGCTGTAGAATGACGTGAGAGAGACCATAACCGAAATGAAATTGCAGATTAACACGCAGGATAGGAAGGTTGATAATGACGTGAAAGAAACCAAAACATAGGATAACAATAGCATGAAGAAGACCCTATCCACGCAGACTAAGAAAATACATTATCAAAGGCTAAATATGTTGGAGGAGACACAGGTGAACAAACCGGAAAATAACGCCATCGCCAATATGGATAACACGCGGGATAAGATGAAGGTTGATGATAAAGAAACCGAAACGTAGGATAAAAGGAGGGTTAAGGAAATGCTAGCGAATTCCACGCAGAAGATACATCAAAGGCTGAATAATCAAAGGAATACGACATTGAGGGTAACATTGGACAATGAATTGAAGGTATTAGGGGAAACGTTAGACAACGACGTGAAGGAAAACCTAGCGGAAATAAAATCCACATTATATAATCAGAAGCAAGATAGCACGCATGATAAGGACATCATAAACCTTTCGGGCTATACTCTGAATAAGGAAGAGATCAATGTGGTGAAGAAAGGGCTAAACTTTGATGTTTCCCCAAAGAATATACCTAGAGAGAGAATAATCTGCTCGACTGAAGAAGCGGTCTCGACATTACCAGAAGAGGAAGCGGACGAAGCACGGCAAGGCTGTGCTCAGATTCTATCAAGAACAAAACCATTGAGACCGAACCTTAGCAGGATGGAGATCAACGCATTAAGAAAATTAAAATCAAACAGAGAGGCACTAGGTCTTACCAGGATAAGATGCACGATCATTTAATGAATGGGGGGTGCTACAAGAAGTTTAACAAAGACCCTAGTGCCAAAATAATACGGGAGGTGATGAAGGCTATACAAGACTCATAATGGGATGAATCTGTGAAGAAAAATATTATTCCCAGAAATACAATCGTTCCACATATATACGGACTGCCCAAAATTCACAAAGAGGGACCTCCTTTGAGACTAATCGTGAATACTATTGGATCGTCGACCTATCAACTAGTGAAGTTCTTAGAAAAAACCCTCAAGTCGTTAGCAGGTCAGACGTTCTCTTACATTAAAGACTCTTCCCATTTCATCAAGGACATTAAAGATATTCAGGTATGTGAGAATTAAATAATGGTTAGTTTTGATGTGGTTTCCCTTTATACCAAGGTTCCCGTTGAAGAAGCCATCAAGTTTATAAGGAATATTACCAATGATGAAAAAACAAACATGGTCAGAATTTGATTTTACAGAATCTGTTTAAAATCTATGTACTTCACCTTTCAGGATAATTTTTATGAACAAACAAATGGTGTGCTAATTGGCTCTCCTTTGTCACCTGTAGTGGCCAATATTTAGATGGAATACTTTGAAAATAAATCCATTGACCCCTTCCCCTTAAAACCAAGGATCTGAAAAGATTCGTATACGATACTAATGTCATATGGCCGCACGGGAGGGAAAACCTAGATCAATTATTAAACCACCTCAATAGCCAATCTGATCATATCAAATTCACAGTGGAGATTCAAGAAAATAATTTGGTGCCCTTTCTTGATGTGCTCATCACGAGAAAGAATTATGGTTCTCTTGCCCACCAGGTGTACCTAAAAAAGACACACACTGACGAATACCTTCATGCAAGTTCACAACATGTAAGTTAAAACCCTCGCCACTAGACTAGTAAGAATTGCAGACAATGAACATCTAGACAAAGAATTGAATCATCTCCGCAAGGTTCTTCAAGATAATGGTTACAACATTGGGGACATAAATCGAGCCTTCAAGAAAGCTTTGGAAAAGAATATTAAGAAACCAGACAAAAATGATGAAAGTAAAGGGGTAATTTTCCTGCCATACATTCAACGAACTACGGACAGGATATCCAGGGTACTAAAGAAAAAACATATTAGGACTATCTTCTCTCCTTCGAATTCGTTGAGAAACTTACTGGATAAGACGAAAGACCCCATGGATTCAAAATTAAAGAAGGGGTTCTAATCTATTCCTTGTTCTTGTGGTAAGCTATACATTGGTGAGACTGGTCGCTCCATAAAGGTGAGATTAAAAGAGCATTATTTGGATATAAGGCATAATAGAACAAAAATCTCGGTGGTGGCAGAACACTCCATCGAACAACAATTACATGTGCATGGAACAGACCAAAATCATAGCCACTGAAGATCATTACATTAGGAGACGCATTCGAGAAGCAACGGAAATTGAAAAGCACCCTAAAAAAATTAATAGAGATGATGGTATGGTTATTAGTGAAATTTGGAAACCTCTTATCTAGAAATTAAGAGAGAAAGAGATTTTCAGATAGACTCTTGAGCTCCTTGGTTAACCAACGGTCTTCCATTACTCTTTTATAGAGGATATTGCATCCAATACTCTCACATTTCTTCTTGGTGATAAACTTTGTTGAGCAGTCTGAAATGTATGTCGACTTGTACTAAAAAACTGACACAAGTATCAATACCAAAACAATAAAGATGAATTTGGCCTGTGAAAACAACATAATTAATTACAACATCATATCCCTCCATGGAAGGGAGACGCTGAATGATATTCGACAATGGGAGAGGTCTCGGTTAAAAATTGCAAAAGGGACCGAAACGCTTAAATTTCTAAAACGTTGCAGATCTACAGGAACTATTCCAAATTTCTCAAAAATCATTCACCATCTGTATATCAAAAATGTAGATATACTCACCTGTGCCAGCTTAGATTTGATAAGAGGGGAGATCAAACGTATAAGGAGGATATTGCAAGATTGGTCAATTGAATGCTATGACCTGGACATGAAACTCTTGATGTCCATTCGCTACGATATTTGGATGAGAGTCAGCTCACACTTGGCGATAAAGGTGGAGAAAACCCAGCTCACACTTGGCGATAAAGGTGGAGAAAACCCTAGAAAAAACAAAATCCACACAAATCAAAAAGTTTAACAGACTATCTAATCAAAGGAATAAGATATTGGAGGAGACGTAGGCTAACACGCTGGGGAATGACACGAGAGAGACCATAGCCGAAATGAAATCGCAGATTAACACGCGGGATAGGAATGTTGATAATGACGTGAAAGACAGCAAAACCCAGGATAACAATAGTGTGAAGAAGACCCTATCCACGCATACTAAGAAAATACATTATCAAAGGCTAAATATGTTGGAGGAGACGTAGGTGAACACGTTGGAAAATAACGCCATAGCCAATATGGATAACACGCAGGATAAGATGAAGGATGATGATAAAGAAACCAAAACGCAGGATAAAAAGAGGGTGAAGGAAACCCTAGCGAATTCCATGCAAAAGATACATCAAACGCTGAATAATATAAGGAATATGATATTGGGGGTAATGTTGGATAATGATGTGAAGGTATTGGGGGAAACATTGGATAATGATGTGAAGAAAACCCTAGTTGAAAGAAAATCCACGTTATATAATCAGAAGTAGGATAGCACACACAATAAGGAAATCATAAACCTTTCAGGCTATACTCTGAATAAGGAAGAGATCAGTGTGCTGAAGAAAAGGTTCAACTTTGTTGTTGCCCCAAAGAATATACCTAGAGTGAGAATAATCTGCTCGATTAAAGAAGCAGTCTCGACATTACCAGAAGAGGAAGCAGGAAGCACGACAAGACTATGCTTGGATTCTATCAATGACAAAACCGTTGGAACCGAACCTTAGCATGATGGAGATCAAGGAATTAAGAAAATTAAAATCAAACAGAGATATGTGCATAATGAAAGATAAAGGTAATGCAACGGTTATAATGGACACCAGTTCTTATGAGGATAAGATGTAGGATCATTTGATGAATGGGGGGTGCTACAGGAAGTTGAACAAAGACCCTAGGGCCAAAATAATACGGGAGGTGATGAAGGCTATACAAGAATCCTCATGGTATGAAGTTGTGAAGAAAAATATTATTCCCAGAAATACGATCATACCACGTATTTACGGACTGCCCAAAATTCACAAAGAGGGACCTCCTTTGAGACCGATCGTGAATACTATTTGATCGTCGACCTATCAACTAGCGAAGTTCTTGGCAAAAACCCTCAAGCCGTTAGTAGGTCAGACATTCTCTTACATTAAAGACTTCCCATTTCATCAAGGACATTAAATATATTTAGGTAGGTGAGACTGAAATAATGGTTAGTTTTGATGTGGTTTCCCTTTATACCAAGGTTCCTGTTGAAGAAGCCATCAAGATTATAAGGAATATTACCAATGATGAAACAACAAACATGGTCAGAATCTGTTTAAAATCTATGTACTTCACCTTTCAATATATTTTTTATGAACAGACTGATGGTGTGGTGATGTTCTCTCCTTTGTCACCTATAGTGGCCAATATTTAGATGGAACACTTTGAAAAGAAAGCCATTGATTCCTTCCCCTTAAAACCAAGGAACTGGAAAAGATTCGTAGACGATACTAATGTCATCTGGCCGCATGGAAGGGAAAACCTGGATCAATTCTTAAACCACCTCAATAGTCAATCTGATCATATCAAATTCAAAATGGAGATTTAAGAAAATAATTCACTGCCCTTTCTTGATGTGCTCATCACGAGAAAGAATGATGGTTCTCTTGCCCACCAGGTATATTGAAAAAAGACACACACTGACAAATACCTTCATGCAAGTTCACACCACGTACCTTCTCAAAAACGTGGCATAATTAAAATCCTTGCCACTAGAGCAGTGAGAATTCCAGACAATGAACATCTGGACAAAGAATTAAATCATCTCCGCAAGGTTCTTCAAGATAATGGTTACAACATTGGGGACATAAATAGAGCCTTCAAGAAATCTTTGGAAAACAAGATTCATAAACCAAACAAAAATGATGAAAGCAAAGGGGTAATTTTCTTGCCATACATTCAAGGAACTACGAACAGCATATCCAGGGTACTAAAGAAAAAACATATTACGACTATCTTCTCTCCTCTGAATTCATTGAGAAACTTACTGGATAAGATGAAAGACATGATGAATTCAAAATTAAATAAGGGGGTCTACTCTATTCCCTGTTCTTGTGGTAAGCTATACATTGGTGAGACCGGTCACTCCATAAAGGTGAGATTAAAAGAGCATTGTTTGGACACAAGGCATAACAGAACAAAAAGCTTGGCGGTGGAAGAACACTCCATCAAGAACAACCATTACATGTGCATGGAACAGGCCAAAGTCATAGCCACTGAAGATCATTACATTAGGAGACGCATTCGAGAAGAAGTGGAAATTGAAAAGTACACTAAAAATTTTAATAGAGATGATGGTCTGGTTATTAGTGAAATTTGGAAACATCTCATCCGTAAATTAAGAGATAAAGAGATTATTGGATAGACTCTTGAGCTCCCTCGTTAACCAACAATCTTCCATTACTTATAAAGGATATTGCCTCTAATACTCTCACATTTCTTCCTAATGATGGACTCTGTTGAGCAGTTGAGCAATCTGAAACATATGTCGACTTGTATTAAAACACTGACACAGGTATCCATACCAAAACAATAAAGATGAATTTGGCTTGTGAAAACAACAACATTAATTATAGTGTTAATATTTTTTTAATTATTATTAAATTTGATTTGATTTCAAGAAACCAAGGAATCTTGGCGTTTTGAACATGATTGAAGAAATCAAAGAATTGAGGATAAGGTAAAAGTGCAGACTTCCCGGAGGATTACTTTGGTCAAAATACTCGTGAATATTCTCGTAGTGGAAATTGGGGTATCTTTTTACATGCGCGCTGCTAGAATTTAGAAATTTTGATTGGGGAAAATTCTAGTACCAAGAAGTACCTCCTGAATAAAATGAATCAATCAACACTCTACCAATCACTATCAATGCAATTATCATACAATGAAGAATCTTCAGCACTCACCAAATGACGCACACTAGTAAGAAGAAGAAACAAAAATTCCTAGAGGGAGCGCTCCCACATATCTTTTGATAATTTGTGCCCATGACTGCTAAGAGATTGGAAGAGGGTCTGAATAGCAGAGTTCCTCACTTGTAAGTGAATGAATAGAAATAATAATTCCTGAGAAAAAACTGATCTAATACCTTGAAGAAAGTAACTTACCAAAAGGATTTACAAAAAAAATCTTCAATGAACAATTACTTGTTCCTTAACAAGGACAGTATCTTGACAGTTTAGTCATATTACCACATCTTGAAGCTCCAAATATATATTGTAGCAGCTTGTTATTTAAATTGACTGCATCCATTACTTAATCTATAGGACAAATTACATCCAAACATTAAAGAAAAGAACAATGATATTTTGACCCACTCAAGAGGATTTCAACAACCTAATACATCTAGAACTCCATTGGATAATTGATGACATAAATCCTTTCACCACACCCCAGTGTGCAAACCGTCCTAGTCGCAATATTCACCATCCACAGCTTCACAAGTTGGTGATAAGGCTTCTCGGTTCCTTTCTTCCTTGGTTTTTATTGGGTCCCTTCTGATACTTTTAAACTCAGATGTTGCAGGTTTGGCAAATCAGTTTCATCGTCGTCCTTCCTTTGTACCTTTCCACAGTACAAAGAGAAGTGCATCTCTTCAACCGACTATCAGGAGGGAAAACAACTTTCAGTGATACATGCACATCACAGGAGGGATCTTAGTCTTAAATTTATCCTTGAATAACAACTGCTTAATGTACTTAAGGGTTGTGGTTACTTATGGAGTATTTCGTGCACCCGGTCTGAGGGTTATTTTCATCACTTCTTCTTTCTCTTGGTTCAGAATAAAGAAATAAATCCATCGCCTTGCCTTTCAACTTGGACTTCTTTGACATCTACTTGGCCTTCCTCCCGCCAAGGAGGTGGTCAATCCTATCTCTATTTCCTTTGCTTATGGATATTACTGTGCCGACGAATCTACATGCAAAAATTAGCTTGGAACAAATTTTAAAACCATCTCAGTCATTTATTCTATAATATAAATAACTTTTGAGCTGGTCCCAAAGAGGATTTAGTTAATCCATAAGAGTTATATAGTCCATGTTGCACTAGGAAGTAAGATGTAACCGATACTATTACTGTGTATTTAACTAGTAAACTAGATTTACTAGACTAACCATAAGCAGTGCGAGCTAATGAGTGTTCTATATAGGTAAGCATTCTGACATAAATAAGTAATACACTGTTCATCCTAGATAGCCTCTAGTAGATTAATCCAGCTAGTAAACTAGATTTACTAGACTAACCATAAGCAGTGCGAGCTAATGAGTGTTCTATATAGGTAAGCATTCTGACATAAATAAGTAATACACTGTTCATCCTAGATAGCCTCTAGTAGATTAATCCAGCCTGAAACACCTAGATAGCCTCTAGTAGATTACTCCAGCCTGAAACCCCAAGGAAAGCAATTGCTTTCTTGTTATCCAAAAACTGCTTTCCTGCTGGCCCATGCTTCAAGATAGAGATAAACTTAGTATCGGATGTGCTCGGAGACGCCACTTTTCAGTAGCGAAATTACCAGTTAAATACGTAGTAGAATTAGGAAGGATGGATCACCTGAGGCTAATTATTTTGTCTTCTCTATTCAAGAAATACGTGTTTATCTCACCCGGGTTCTAGTTATATATGGTATTGGGGGCGAAGGCACTTTCCCTATTTATTGATCGAGATCTGAAGGACCAACAGTGAGTTATAGAAATTCCAGGGAGGGTGGTAGGAATTGGGATTTGCATTCAACAATGATTCCCTTTCTAGCATATATGGATATTCTAGTGTAATGGGCAGGTCATGTTTCCGTGCTTTAGATCGAATTCGTAGTCTGGGTTATGGTTTCCCTTTGCAGTGGGGTATGTTGATCCTTTTAATCTCCAATGGACGAGAATGGTAAGCAGTTGAATTTCTTTATGAACTACGCCTTTTGAATCCATTTGTGCGTTCTTTGTTTGTTTAACAAATAACAATCAATGTGGAAATCGTGGTGTGGGAGGAACGATCTAATTTTGCTCGGATGAATAGAAATTATCATGGTGTGGCATTGGCAATGCTTGTTGATAGTAAGCACAATTTATTTAACTCTTTGAAGCCTTAGTTGCAGACCTTGAAATTACAAATCGACTTCAAATAGAGAAATCGAACTTGAGGTGAAATTCTTTTGTTGTAAAGTGTCAGAGTCATTGGATTCCTATGACATCAACGGTTGGTGCATAAATCATATGAGTATCAAATGCCATTGGATGAATGTGTGGAAGGCAGAACATCGGATTTGGTAATTATGTTGCAGCGTTGGACATGGGTAGTAAAACCCAACAATAATTTGTAATGAGGAAACAAGATTTGTAACTGAAGGTAAATGTGTTGCAAGGGATTCGATCCCTTTAGAAAATGAGATCCAGTTCGACATCAAGATGTGATTTGTTAGGGGAGATAGAATAAACATTATCAGCGATTGTATATATATTCCATACTCTAATTTACAGCGATGGATATAGATCTGGGAACAACCATAAAAAATGAGAGATAAATCTGTTGTTGATCTGTTGCTTCGAGTGTGCTTGAGATTTAGTTCATGGAGCAAGCAGAACATGTCCCATGTGTCTATTAAATCATCATAAACTGATGCTTATAGTCAAAGGAAGATCCGTGGGAAGAAAACGCTACATTGTTTTAGTAGGAGTGGACAATTTTTTTGATCTCTGATCCATTGCCAAATTGTGGAGATCCAGTGACACTTCAAAGTTATGGAAGTTATTATTGATTCCTGTAGCGTTTATGAGATTTGAATAGAGTTTTCTTGGAGGAAATCAGTTTAAGGATGAGTTTAAATGAAGATCTAAAGTAGGGTGAGGTTTTCCATGCATCAGTTACCCTTTGTATTTCAAAAATTCATTGGAAAAATTTACTACTATACAGGAATGAAAAACGGAAACTAGAGTGTTATGGATACACTGATAAAGACAATTTTTGCTTATAAATACAATTTTTGAAAGTGGATAGGGAAATGATCAATATAAGGGACTTAAACAAAGAGTCACACTCATGACTACAACTTTTAAAATGGTGTTTGCATCTTTCTCGTATGTGCAGTCATCATTCTTAACAACTACCATATCATCTTCTACAAACCAATGCAACTTAAAGAGGAACATCTTTGTTGCATTGTCCACAATTCACATTGTTGTTAATGGTACAACCATGGGGAATACAACTATGAGAATTTGGACAGAGAGCTATGTTGGCCAAGTGAAATTTATCAAAATTTCTGTCACTGGAGCTAGTGGGTTCATTGCCTCCCATATTTCTCCGATATTGAAGTATGAAGGGCATTACATTATTGCCTTTGATTGGAATAAGAACAAACACATGATTGAGGATATGTTCTGCAATGAATTCCATTTAGTGGATTTTAGAGTCATGGACAATTGCCTGGCTGTTACCAAAGGATTTGACCATGTTTTCAACTTGGCTACAGATGGGTGGTTTGGGATTCATTTAGTATAATCACTTTGTTGTCATGTACAACAACACCATGATCAACTTCAACATGCTTGAAGCTGCCCAAATCAATGGTGTTAAAAGGCGAGACATTGGTTTTTTTATGCATTTTGGATTGTATGGTCTGCTATTGCTCTTGTGGTTGATGTCCACTCTTACTCTCGCTACAACTTAAAATCACCTATTGTACTTGTGATCTTCCCTGTATAATTACCAAAAATGAAATCACTGTTGGATTAATATTGAGATGAGCCAAATCTAGAATCAGGGGTCCTAATCCATAATAAGATAAATAATGAAGTAATTCAATTCATATTAAAAGAGTGTTGGATTAGTAAGGAGAGGCGACAAATCTAGAATCAGGGGGTTTTAATCCCTAATAAGATAAATAAATGAAGTAATTCGATTCATTTTAAAATATTTAGTATGTAGATCTAAGGTTTCGATTTTAATTTACATAGATAATTACATTTACCTCTATCCATGGCGGTGCTTTGCCCAATCTATTAACAAATATGCATACATAGGTTATGATGATGTTTTGTTATTATTTTTAGGACGATTTATAATGTTTTAATTAGTTATGTACTAATTTTTGCTCTTAGTGTTCTTACATATGATGTTTCTACATCAGCTTGTGCCTCTACATCCCTTTTACATATTAATATGCATATTGTGCCTCTACATCCCTTTTACATACTAATATGCATATATAGGTCATGATGTTTTGTTATTAATTTTAGGAAGATTTATGAGTTTTAATTAGTCATGTACTAACTTTCACTCTTAGTATTCCAACTTATGATGTTTCTACTTCATCTTATGCCTCTACATCCCTTTTACATATGTTCTTATGGAATTAACATGTGTTTTAAGCAATGTTATTATAAATGGTAATATTCTTAAGGAAATATAGGTAAAGGGGTAGGACAAACCTACTAGTTTTAGTTAAATAGTCAAAAGTTATCTAGTAGCTCTATTTGCTACTTCTATTATATAATATTAACTTCACATGCAACTATATGTTATAATTGGTGATTAATTGATGCCCCTTCTATAATTTATATTAGTTAATTTTAGTCAATAAGGCAACCTTCTGAAATCAACTCTTCTATAGATTTTACAATAAGTTATGGAAATCAAAGATATTCCGCTAGTGAATAAATTTTCATGGCCTTTGTCTAATTTACTACTTGCTAAAATATTGGTAGACCTAGAACCTAATAAACCTATAAGTGGGTATTTTATCTACACAAATGCTCCTTTTATGTGATCAATAGGTGAGTTGTTACTACAAAAAAAAGTACTCTGGGACTAGTGCTTTATCCACTACCTTATTAACAACTTATTTAATTCTTTCAATTAGTGCTAGTAGTTTTGGTACAAATGTAATGGTTGTTATGATAGTCTTATCACTATATTCGATTGCTTATAGACAAGAGAATTTATACCACTATCAAAATGCCCTCCTAGTATACCTCATTCCATATTGCTAAAGTATCACATTTATACCATCATCAACCATATCATTTAGAGTATCATCATTGTACTTACATATCCTTACAACTTAATGACATACTTTATTTATTATGAATCCATTATAAGTGGTTGACCACACAAATCCACCAATAAAGGAATTTATAAAACTAATAGCAACATCCATTCCAAATCTAGAGCCACATGTACCTAGGAAAGGCCTAACCAGCCACTGCCCTTCTATTTGATTGAGTTGATTAAGCTTGTAAACATGAACTAGTGAATACATTAGCATTCCTAGTTTATCTAGTTTGAGAAAAGTTGACCTATAAATAACACCTATTTAAGTTCCACTTTGATAGGTAAAAGAAATTTATCCATCCATAAAGGTAGTAGTCTCCATACCACCTTGTTTGACTCCGAGAAAGGTAGCATTCCAAGCATATAAATAAGAAGCAAATCCAACATCATCTTGCTTAATTCTCAATCCCATTTTAAACCTTTAAGTTGACCTTTCACTAGTTATTGCAATTGACTTTGTTGAGATCATAACTTAGGTTTATAAACTAAAACCATATATGTTAGCAATAAAGATAGAGATAACTAAGATAAGAACAAAGAGGTGCTAATTAGGGATTAGACAAGAAACTAGGTGTTTAGTGAGCATGTAGATTAGTTAAAGCACCATTAGAAGTAGATTAAATCCTCAACGAATAACCAATAGATTAATATGTATATGTCTAATGTGTTTTAGGTTTCTATACATTCCTCGTTAATACTTACATTCTAGTATGCTTACCTTTTTTATTCATATTCCCTACCTATGATTAAGAATAGAGGTAAGAAAGGTAAGAGATTATTCATATTCTTTTATTACAAACACCATATCCTAGTTGTGTACCTTATTATAGTCTAAATATAGAATGAAGATATTCTCCTTCTATTGGAATGGAAGCTAAATCCTCTTCTTACTAGCTCACTTATTGAATCCACATTAGTAAAACAATCCAACCAATAGAAATACACTTTAATTTTCTTGATAAGGACTTTTAAGGGGTGTTTGGAACCACCCCCATAGGTGTCTACTAGGGGAGTTTGGAACCACCCTTAAAAGTCTTTTTTTTTGGGGGTGGGGGGGGGGGGGGGGGGGTTTAGAACCTCCCCCAAAAGTCACTTTTAGGGGTGGTTTTGATATCTTCCGAAACCGTCTCTAAAATTCCAAAATTTTAGCGTCGATGCTATTAGGGGTGGTTTTGTAAAGACCGCTTCCAAAGACAAAACCACCCCCAAAAGTGACTTTTTGAGGCAGAAGACAACCCCCCCTAAAAGTCAAATTTGTTGTAGTGAATCTTCAAAATATACAACATTCGGTCTATGAAGACACCAAACAGGGGTGTCTCTAGCGGTAGTCGAATGTCACGAATCCATCAAAACCGATTGTTTGTCCATCGGAGCCATGGTTTTCAAGTTATGGTGAGTTTCATCTTACTTACCATTGCCATTCGGGACACCATGCAAATTTCAACTCGGAGTATAAAAAACAAACTTAGAAACAAAATTGAGTTTTGTTTCCTCCTCCAAGTGTGTTTGGGTAAGGGTGAGATGACTACAATGCCCACACACTCATTAGGCACATTTTTCAAAATATTATCCTATCGTGCATAAATTGCATTACATGTCACTTAGTAAAACCCTAGTTTAGAAAACCAACAAAATAGAGAACTTTCAATTCGTGAATCCACCGGACAGGTGTGTCCCTAATGGTAGTCAGATGTCACAAATATAACGGAATTGATAGTTTGTCCATCAGAGCCATGATTTTCGAATCATAGCAAGTTTCTTTTCGCTTATCAAGGTCATTAAGGGACACTAGACAAATTTCAACTAGGGGCATAAAAACCAAACCGAACAATGGAATTGAGTTTCGTTGCCTCCTGCAAGTGTGTTTGGGAAAGGGTGAGATGACCATAATTCTCATGCACCTACCCATCACGTTTTTCAAAATCTTATCTCATCGTGCATAAATTGCACTGCATGTCACTTAACAAAACCTTAGTTCAAAAAACTATCAAAATAGACAACTTTCGGTCCAGTGAAACCATCAAATAGGGGTTTCCCTAGCGATATGCAAATGTTGCAAATCCAAATTAACTAACATTGTTTCCATTTGAGCCTCGATTTTTTAGTTATGCTGAGTTTCAACTTGCTTCTTATGGCCATTTAGGGATACCAGGTAGATTCCAAGCAACGAAATTGAGTTATGTTACCTCCTGCGGGTACTTGGATAACACGACTCCAACGAAGCTTTGTGATTGTTATACCATCGATATGATTATTATGTTAAAAACTATATCTACGATAATATTCTTTTCCATGTTTATGAGGGGATATTATCAAGCATGTTATATTAAATTTACTTTTAGATTACAATGTAAACAATTCATGAACTTGATTGAGAGATGAAGACCATGGTTTATATGCTATTGAAGATATAGATTGGATAACATGTTATATATATAGATTTAATGGTATAACAAATTTAGACAAAAAATGGTTTCAAGCTAATAATATATGTGATATCATATATTTTTTCACTTTATATATAATCATTGGGGTGTATATTTTTCCTTGCCTCTATGTCTTCTATTGTGATAAGAAAAATTAGGGTGTACATGTGTGTGTATGCATGAATCTGTGCATGGTTGTGTATACAGTTGATATGTGTGGTTACTATCTATTGATGAGATGATGTTTATATTCATGGTTGGAAAATTCGTGAGAATGCATAAATTATCACAGTAATATTTTCAATATAACATAGAATATGCATTATGTAATGAAATTAAAACTAATGCTTTAAATTTCTTATTTCTTGGCATTTGCAGGAAAATGGTGAAGATGACTACTTAGATGATGATCATGATTATGTTGTCACCGATGTACCAAAGAAATATATTGTTCATAATGGTAAAAATGGATTAAATGAAAATGATGATGGATGCAAAACCAGGAGCTAATAATGATGAAGCAAAACCAGGACAAATTTCAAGTAGGGATATCTTTGCTTCCTGATAATGGTACTATTGAGATTGTGGATGTTTTTTTATTTCTCTATGCTACTAGACACATTGTTATTTTTGCGATGATTCAAGTTCATATTACATTTTGGGTCATTTTGATTTGTATGGTGGATTCATGTTGACATATAAACTTTAATTACTGTTGATCATCTTGACTTTTCTAGATATGGATATCAAAAAGAATATTTCTTGTGATATTGGTATTTTCACTATAAGTATTGTTCGCTTGTTCTTTTAACGTTAATATGATGATCTGTATGATAGGTTATTGATGCGATGATGTTTATAATTTCACTTCTTTTGATGAAAGATAATGTTGATGTGATAGTTATTATATTTTAAATTTATATATATTGGAAGTTGTTGATGATCTTTTCATTGAAAATTAATATATATGATGACATTACTACTTTGGATAAATGTTGTTTGTTTATGTTAAATTTATTCATAAATGCTTTGCAATTAATTTCAATAATGGTGTCTACAATTAATTTGAATGTTTCATTATGTTATTTCATAACTATGAAGTAAATGATATATGAGAACTATTGAAATTAATGAATAATTAATAATAATTTGATATAATAAATATATTAGCATGCAATTAGATATGGTTGTAGGTGTTAAATAGCAATTCTAATGTGGTGATAATGAGGAATCAAACCAGGAGCTAAAACGGAATCCCACTATGTCCCAGATCTAGAAGCAACATTGGATGCAAAACTTGGCGCTAAGTTGGAAGTCAATTTTGATGCTAATTTGGATGCCAAAGTAGAAGTTAAACTAGTGTCCAACAAAGGAGAAAAATTGGATGCTAAATAAGGTGATCATGAGGAAACAAAATAATAAGAAAGCGAACTAAACGAGAAGCAAAATGTGGCGCTAGTGTGGAAGTAAAAATAGTCGATAAATTGGGTGCTAAAGTAGTAGAAAAACATGGTGTTAATGTGGGCGTAAATATGGATGCAAAACTAGGCATTGAAAATGACACAACACTTGGTGCTAATGATGAAGCCAAACATGGTGTTGATATGGTAACAAAATAATATGTTACTTTGGATGAAAAACATGGCGATACATAAGAAGCAAAATATGGTATGCAACAATAGAAGAAATATTTGGCGTCATTTTGGTAGCAAAACATGATGCAAAAAATGAAGCAAAATTTGGTGCAAATTTGGAAACGAAAATTGGCGCATAGTTGGAAGTAAAACGTGGTGCAAAATGGGATGCTAAAGTGGTAGCACAAATGGATGCTAATTTGGATGCAAATATGGTGTGAACATAGATGCAAACTTAGATGCTAACATGGTGTTATTAAGTATTCAAATATGACATTAACGGGGATGTCATTTAGGAAGAAAAAACAGACGCTCTCTAGGAAGCAAAATAGGACGTAATTTAGGAAGCAAACCTCGACGCTGTTTAGGAAGCAAAGTTGGACGTTATTTTGGAAGCAAAAAATAGACGTTATTTTGGAAGTTATAAATGATGCTATCTAGGAAGAAAAAAAAGACGTTTCTTGAGACGCTTTAAGTTTTGTCCATGACGAGTCCCATTTAGTGTCTAGTTTAACCACTTAATGTAAAAACAAATTGCACTAAAAAGGGACACTAAATGGGATGCTAATTCCAGGATTTGTTGTAGTGCATGTTACCTGCTCATTAACTTTGATATATAGTGTTGGTTTACTTTCACTTCTTTGAAATCCATTCTGAGTGAGATAGGAATCAATGTGGTTGTACCAAGCTCTAGGAGCTTTCTTCAAACCATATAGTTCCTTCTTCAGTATTCATACTTTGTGTTCTTGTCTTGGAACTTCATAGCCTTGTTGTTTTTCCACGTACACATCCTCCTCCAGATAGCCATTCAAAAATGTATATTTAACATACATTTAATAAAGAGGCCATTTATTATGTGCAGTTATGGCTAAAATTGTTTTGAGTGTGTCCATGTGTGCAATAGGTGAAAAAGTTTCATTAAAGTTTATGTCGATCTGCAATGTGAACCCTCTTGGGAGCATTTTTTCCTTGTGCTTCTGCACATTCCCATCAAGATCTTGCTTAGTCTTATCAATCCATTTGACACTTATCACATCCTTATCTTTTGGTACATCAACCAGCTCCCATGTTTGGTTTTCTCAATTCATTCTATCTCTTCATCCATGGCTTGTGCCCATAATTCATCTTTGACAGCTTCCTCAAATGTTAGAGGATCATCTATTTGAGAAAATAATGCAAAAAACAGAGAATTAACTTGGTGTATCGGTCTCATATACTTCATACAGACTTCTTGTATTTATTGGATCTGTCGATGTCAACCTCGTCAAACTGCTTTATGGAGTTTGTTGAGCTCTTGGTGTACTTGTCGGCATAGCTTGAGCTGATACTTGTGTCGAAGTTCCTTGTGCTGAAACATGTTGTGTTGTCCTGGGAGTCGATAAGGCTACAACGTTTTGGCTTACATGTGGTGTTTGAACCACTTCCTCTGTCCTGTCATCATGCTCGACAGTCGACAAAATCTTGGAATTCTTCTCGATTATTCCATTCCATGCTTCATTCTCAACAAATTGGACATCGCGACTGATAATTACTTTCCTTGTGACAAGGTCATACAACTTATATTCTTGTGTCTTCAATATAACAAGCAAAAATGTGTTTTTGTCCCTTATTGTATAATTTCCTTCTTATCTCATCTAGAACATGAACGTATGCAACACACAAAAATAAAATTTTAATGAGAAACATTGTGTTTCATACATGTCCATGCTTCTAGAGGGACTTTGTTCTTCACCCTCTTTGTTGGACACTAATTCATAATATATATAGAAGTTTGCACTTCCTCATCCCAATATTCATTTGGGAAACACTTGGATTCCATCATATTGTGAGCCATCTCCACAATGGTTATGTTCTTCCTCTCTACGACATCATTCTACTGAGGTGTATACCACGTAGTGAATTGGCTATGTATGCCATGGATTTTGTATAAATTTAGGAATTCATTTGAGACATATTCATTGCCTCTCTCTGTCCTTAATATTTTGATGATGTATCCACTTTGCTTCTCCATGAGTGCCTTGAACTCCTGAAAAAATCCAAATGCATCAGATTTATGTTTTAGAAAATATACCCTTGTTTTTCTTGTGAAGTCATTAATAAAAGTAAGAAAATAATTGCAACCTCCTATGGATGGTGTCTACATTGGCCCACAAATATCAGAGTGCGAAATTTCAAGTGATATGTGTCATTTATATGACTTTCCGACTAGAAAAGTCTCTCTACTCTACTTTTAAAAAATGCATCACTCACAAACTCACTCTATTTTTTCGATCAATGGCACTCCTTTCACCATCTTCTTCATGTGCAGTAGCTTCATCCCACCAAAATTCAGATGTCCAAATGTGAAATGTCACAGCCAGGACTCATCTTGCACCTCTAATTGAAATGTTGCTTGAAATTCAACCTTGTATTTTTCTTCCTTGTCGCGGTGCTTGTCTGCTTCTTTTCTTTCTACTTTAAATGTAGCTCCTGAATCCATCTTTCCTTTCATGTATGGAATTTCCCTCAAATGAAACAAGCGATTTATTTTCATCCTTAATCTTCCTATTAGATGGTTTCTTCGACATATGTCTTTAATTACACAATGGTTATCTTCCATGTAGAATATGTAACATTTTTGTAACAATTGTCCAATGCTCATCAAATTGTGTTTCATACCTTCAACATAATAAACATCACGAATAGTCTTTTGCTCCCCCTGTTTGGTTAGAATACCAACAATACCTTTTTCCCAAAACAGTGGCTTGGATATTATTTCCAAGTGTGACATCAGTTTGAACTGATTTATCTATACTAGAAAACAAATTTAAATTACCAATCATATGATTGCTACAGCCTGAATATAAATACCATATGTAACATAGACTTTCTTGGACAACATTGCATTCAAATGGAAATGCACATGCCAAAAACATTGTGTTGGTTGAAGTGTTGATATTGCTCAACTGATTTTGAGCTTACTTTCCTTGGTCATACTGCTTCTTCTTGCCATATGTAAAATGTCCAAATTTCTTGCAATAATGACATTGTATTTTTTATTTATCAAACATGTTGTTTGGGTACACAGGGTACTCCCAAAAGACCGAACACCAATATCAACCACCTCACACAAATGAATCGCAGAAACAAAACATTGATGTTTGTCATGTGGTTAAAACCCTCGAGAGAGAAACAGTCCATGAACCCAGGGAAATATATACTTGGAGAAATTTATTATGCAAAAGAAAGAAAGTTACATGACCTTCTCATAATCGATCAACTAGCCAAGGACCAATCAAGTGTTAAGCCACGGATCAATGGTAGGTATGATCTAAGAGAAGTTGAACTGTCAGATCACTTTATGTCTAGAACATATTGTGACCGCCGGATTAGAATATTTACAAATGCATACTAATGCATTCTAAAGAAACACACTTTACCTAACGGATATATTACACAAGTTGATCTTAACTAAGAAGTTGAATTGTCAGATCACTTTATGTCTAGAACATATTGTGACCGCCGGATTAGAATATTTACAAATGCATACTAATGCATTCTAAAGAAACACACTTTACCTAACGGATATATTACACAAGTTGATCTTAACTAACTCCTAAGTGTCTAAATATCCTAACATGCCCCCTTAAGAACAGCTTGGGATAGGATTGAAGGATTTACAAAAGTGACACTATTAGGAGAAGGAAGGAGGCATTAGAGCCTATCCCCCCTTAAGGACACATTTTTGAACTCCTAACATAGATCGAAGTTTAGAAAACTTCGCTTCTGTAAGAGACTTGGCGAAGATGTCTGCAAATTGATCATTTGTAGGGAAATAGAGAATTTCAAGAACACGATCATGAACAAGATTTCTGATGAAGTGCATGTGTAGCTTAATGTGTTTGCTGCGTTGATGTAGAACTGGATCTTTGGCAAGATTGATGGCACTTTTATTATCGCACCAAAGTGGAGTAGGTTGTTGCTGCTCGAATCCAAACTTTGAAAGGATCTGTTGAAGCCATAAAGCTTCCTGACTGGCATTAACTACGGCTCGATATTCTGCTTCTGCCGAATAAAGAGCAAGAGCTTGTTGGTTCTTACAAGCCCAAGAGACAGGTCCAAATCCCAGACTAAAGACATAACTTGCAGTAGACTTTCGATCATCGGGATCTTTGGCCCAATCTAAATCAGTGAAACCAACCAACAAAGGTGTCCCTCATGTACTGTAATGAATCCCAAACTGAATTGCACCTCGAATATATTGAAGTATTCTTTTGGTTGCTTTCCAGTGACTTTCATGAGGAGTTTGCATATAACGGACAACATGACCAATGGCAAAGGAAAGGTCAGGATGGAAATGAGTCAAGTATAAAAGACTACCAACAAGCTGACGATATAAGGTGGCATCGACTTCAGGGGAAGTACAAGTGGCATAAAGTTTGACTCCAGATTGTAAGGGAGAAGGGGTTGGTTTACAATCTTCCATGTGAAAGCGATGAAGAGGGTCACACGCATACATAGACTGGGAAAAAAAGATTCCTTCTTTGGCTTGCAAGACTTGGAGACCAAGAAAATAATGCAAATGTCCTAAGTCTGACATTTCAAAATTTTGCTTAATACTGGATTTCACATGAGTTAAAATTTTAGGATCACTACCAGTAAGGATAAGATCATCAACATAAAGAATAAGTATGATGAGATGGTTTCCTACTTTCTTGGTATAGACATTGGGGTTTGAATGGCATCTAGAAAAACTAGTGTCAAGGAGAAAGCTATCCATTTTGGCATACCAAGCTCTAGGAGCTTGCTTAAGGCCATATAAGGATTTCTTAAGGAGATAGACAAGGCTAGAGTTATCTTGAACATAACCAGGAGGTTGTTCCATGTAAATTTCCTCCTGTAAATCACCATGTAAAATGGCAGGCTTGACATCCATTTGATGGACTTCCTAGTTATGTAAGGTTGCAAGGGAAAGAACAAGGTAGATGGAGTTCATTTTTGTGACAGGAGAAAAGGTTTCATTGTAGTCAATCCCTTCAACTTAGGAAAAACCTTTGGAGACTAACCTTGCCTTAAATCTTTCAACACTTCCATATGATGCATACTTAGTTTTGTAGACCCATTTACATCTGACAAATTTTCTTCCTTTTGGAAGAGGAACAAGATCCCAAGTATTGTTCGCCATTAAGGAACGATATTCTTCATCCATAGCTGCATCCCAATCTGGATTTCCTGAAGCTTCTGCAAAAGTTTCTAGATCATGATTCTCGGAAACTTAAGCCAAAAGAGAAGAGGCTTGCTGAAATTGAAAACGTGTTCGACGTTGATCTCTAGGATCACCAGCAAGATCACCAGCTACTTCACATGTTGAACGAACCCATCGAGGAAGCATTGGTGTTGGTGCAACTAGAGGAACATGAGCAGTTGGAGGTGGATTTTCATCCTCACTATCATCATCAGAAACTGGAGTTGGAAACCTGTCAAGAAAGTTGGAAGAAGAAAAAGGCACAATCGTCGAATCAGGCTCGCAGGCCAAAGATGGCACGCCCACCAAATTAGGCTCGCAGGCCAAAGATGGCACGCCCACCAAATTAGGCTCGCAGGACAAGAGATTTTCATCAAATTTAACATCTCTTCTAATGATTATATCATGAGAATGTGGCTGAAGAAGTCTATAACCTTTTACATCTTCAAAATATCCAACAAATATGTTCTTTTCACTTTTAGGCTGCAATGCTTTCCATTTTTCATCCAGAATGTGAGCCCATGCTTCACAACCAAACACACGGAAGTGACTTACATCTGGTTTAATTTTACTCCATGCTCCTTCTGGTGTTATACCTTGTAAAACTTTAGTGGGTGTGCGATTAACTATGTAATTTGCACAATTTATGGCCTCAGCCCAATATTGAAGACTTAGTCCCTTAGATTGGATCATACAATTAGCCATTTCTTTTGAAGTGCAGTTCTTCCATTCAGCTACACCATTTTGTTGTGGTGTATATGGAACAGTGTGTTGTTGTTGGACTCCTTGTTCAGTGCATAAAGTAGTGAACTTTTTGTTAACATATTCTCCTCCATTGTCAGATCTTAACTTAATAATTTGATGATCAGATTGTTTTTCAACAAGGGCCTTATAAGCCAAGAACATGTTAAATACTTCACTCTTAAGTTTTAGGAAGTAAACCCAAGTGCATCTGGAGTAGTCATCAATGAAAGTTAAGAAATATTTAAAACCAGAAAAGGAAGCAGATGGAAGAGGACCACACTAGTCACTATGCACAAGCTCCAAGGGAACCGAGGCGTGCTAAGAGGCACGTTTGTCAAAACTATCCTGATGATGTTTTTCGACTACACAACTGTAACAAACACCATCCTTGCAAGATACAATTGGAAGACCAGTCAGCATATTGTATTTACATAGTTGTTGCAATGAGCGATAATTTAAGTGATGAAATCGCTCACGCCAAAGTTTGCTCAAGTTATCACTATGAGCAACAAAAACTGAAGGAAAAGGTGATGACCCAAATTTATTAAATTTGTACAACCTGGTAATATCATCAATAGTTCCAGTAGCAAAGACATTTTGAGGATTTTTAAAATCCTTGATTAAAACTTGGTAAGGTGTAAACGTCACAGTTTTACCTTCACCCGAATGAGTAATTTGATAGACTGATAACAAATTACAAGAAATTTTTGAAAACATAGTACATCACTGAAATGACCATTTTCTACTGGAACTGTTCCAGATCCTACAACACTTAGATATCTATCATCACCAACAAATATTTGTTTGATGTTACATTCATGCATAGTAGAAAAGAGGGCTTGATCCTTAGCCATATGATAAGATGGTCCAGAATCAATGAGCCATTCATTTGAAGTATAAGAAGAAGATGCAGTATAAGAGTAACCAGAAGCACAAAGTGCATGTCCATGAGAGGTAGATTCTGAAGACGAATCTAGGTCGATGTGGTGCTTCTTCATTGCTGCTTCCAAGGCTGCCATCTTCTTGAAACACTTAGATTCATCATGATTATATTTCCCACAAAAATTGCAATGATGCTCAGTCTTCTTTCCTTTTGGCTTGGATCCTTTGTCATTTTTTAAAGAAGGAGCTGACTGAGAGGGTTTGGGACCCTTGTTGTTTGGATTATTATTGCGAAAATTTTGTTTCTTGGGAGGCTTGGGCTTTTCTTTCTGTTGGTACAATAAGGTTTTTCCAGATGTATCTACATTGTTAATTATTCCAAGATGAATGAGTTTATATTGCTCTCTAATTAAGGAATCACAAAATGATTCAAGACTAGGCTCTTGATAGCTAGCTGCAGTCAAGGATTCTTTCGTGGAGTAGAATGTAGATACAAAAATAGAATATGCAGGTCTAAGTTTGGAAAGAATATGATAAATACATTATTTGTCTTCTTTCTTAATCTTGCATTCTTCACATAAGAGTCTAAGAGTTTTATACTTAGATAAATAGTCTTGAATGCATGAAAAATCACTTTGATTCAAAGAAATCAACTCATTCTCAAGTTGATGACCTTGAATTTCATTGTGTTTACCAAACACAGATTCCAACTTTTCCCAAGCTTTATCAGGTTCATCAATTCCAGATATGTGGAATCGCAAATAAGTAGAGATTGACACCCCAATCAATCCTTGAGCTTCATCACATCTATTTTCCCATTTTATTTTCTTATCATCATCAATGAGTTCTATTTCTTTCCCTGAGGTAATTCTGAAAAGTCTCCTACTTCATAGAACATTTTTCATTCGAGATTTCCATGAGAAATAATTAGAACTAGTAAGTATAATATCACAAGGGGCATCCATACTGTAAAATAATGGCTGAAAGAACAAAAACTAACTGTATGGATGCAGAGAGCTCAAAAAATTAGGCTATTTAAAAAAAAACGGCACTAAAAACTGATTCTAGGTGATGAAGTTATGCTTGATCAAAGAAAATATTGAAGATGTCCCCAATAGTGATGTGGCAGATATTAACTTGGCCAACTAAAAAAAAGAACCCCCCTCTTCCCAAGATCAACCTTTGACAATCACTTTACATTAAAGGTGTTTTTAAGTGAATCACTTTTGTAGAATAAGTGATGTTCACTTTTACAATAATGTTACTTTAAATAGTGCGGCAATAAATTAAAAGACTTAAGTGACTCACTTTTTATTTTATTTTATTTAAGTGAGATGCACTTTTACAATAAAGTAATTTGAAAATAGAAATTGCATGCACTAAAAGTTATTTAATAAGGCTTGAACTCAAGACCTATTAAGGAATAAAGCAACTTTGGACCAAGTGAGCTAAGTTTAAAAGGTACGTAAAATAATGAAAAGAGGAAGGGTTTTTTTTTTAATTTTTATTCTTCCCTTTTATCCTTCGTGCTTGCCTTTTTTCTTGCAAATCACACAAAAAAACGAAAAACAAAAACAATTTTTTTTTCAACACAATGGGGTTAGATCTTGGTTAGCTTACCCGTAAAGTATCAGTTTTCAAGTTTTCTCGTTGTTTCTGATTTGCCATGATCGCACAAGGTGCATGGCAAAGAGCATACGTAACCGAGAAGACAAGAAAAAAAAACTTTCCCTTTCTGTTTCTGATTCACCATGATCGCGGAAGGTGCACGGCAAAGAGCATACACAGCCAGGGAAGGAAATAGTCCAATACTAAAATAATAAAGATCTAATAATAAAATTGATAAAATATGAGAGATTTAAAAAAAAATTAAACAAATCTGTCACTGTAACATTATACCTTCAGATTTGCCGAAATTGGTGTTTTTGGAACAAACATAAATAGTTTTCGATGAAACAAAAACTATTTCCTAATGGAAACGGCGCTCTGGACGCAATGGAATAGCTCCCATAGCCCACAAATACACAGAAATTTCAAAACCTGAAACCCTTTCAAAGTTTCAGCAACACCGGTTCCAAACCTTGATCAAAACCGAAAGCGGCTCTTCATAAACGCTATGATACCATGTTTGGGTACACAAGGTACTCCCAAATTACCGAACACCTAGAGAAACCACGTCACACAAATGAATCACAAAAACAAAACACCGATGTTTGTCACGTGGTTAAAACCCTCGAGAGGGGAACAGTCCACGACCCCAGCCAAATAGATACTTTGAGCAATTTATTATGCAAAAGAAAGAAAGTTACATGAGTTTCTCATAATTGATTAACTAGCCAAGGACCCTCCATGCTCTTTAAATAGAGATCATGGACTAATCAGGTATTAAGCCATAGATCAATGGTAGGTATGATCTAAAAGAAGTTGAACCGTCAGATCACTTTATGTCTAGAACATATCGTGACCGTTGGATTAGAATATTTACAAATGCATACTAAAGAAACACACTTTACCTAACAGATATGTTACACAAGTTGATCTTAACTAACTCCTAAGTGTCTACATATCCTAACACCTATGATCACTTGGTTGACCAGGATTCTAATTTCAATCTCTACCAGTGACATTTGTAGAACAGTTTTTGCATCCTCCTTTGGAAAAACCTCTTCCTCTTCCTATAGAATTAGATCTCCCCTTGCCTCTTCCATGACTTAGAGATGACTGTGCTGCAAATGCACCTTCTAATGATGTGTTTTATCTACTGATTCTATTTTCATGATTGATGATTGAGGCTTGCAACTCATCAATGGTAAAATTGTTCAAATCTTTTTTTCTTCTAGAGTCACAATGAAAGATTGAAATTTTGGGAGAAGAATTCTAAGCACTTTTTGAACAACCCTTCCATCTTCTATGGATTCTCCATGGGATTTCCTCTGATTTATCATACCAATAACTTTATTGTAAAATGATTCCATTGACTATGTATCTTTCATTGATAGAGATTCAAAATCTCTTCTAAGAATTTGCAATTTAGAAGGCTTTGCCTTGTCCATGCCTTAATAGGTTGTTTCCAATGTATCCCATGCCTCCTTAGTTGTCTTTGTTGTTGCTACTCTTGGGATTATGCTTTCATGCTTTGCTTGATGTATGTAGAACATATCCTTTCCATATTTCTTCCTTTGTTCCCTCAAGGTATCCTTCTCATTTTTTGTGTGGTAATTATATGTTGCTTGATCTGTTGGTTCAGTATAGCCATTTTGAACTATCTCCCATACATCTTCACTTATGAATAGAGCCTTCATGGTTAGAGACCAATATTCATAATTATTTCCTGAGAAAATTGGAGTTTGTAAACTTGACATTTATGCACCGGAAGTGGAGGCCATTTTTAATTTTTATTTTCTTTAGACAAATACTTTTTCTCTTTTTAAGACAAGGTTTCTTTCCTAAACCTTCTCTTATACCAGATCCGAGAAAAAACTACGACAATTAGCTTGAGTTACTGTACAGTAAATATTTTAATTTTCTTTTTTTTGGACTATGACATACTACATTTTGGAAAACCACACCCTTTTCTTCGATGAGTTAACTTTAACAAGTTTACTTAGAACAAAATACCTTCAACAGGATTTTACTTCGATGAGGTTTTACTGTAATGAAATTTAACTTCAACAAGTCTTCACACTTGACTGCGACAAACTTCACTTTGACAAGATTCAACTCTCTTTCATGTCGACGCACCTTTTATGGACTTTTATCCCAATACACTTTTACCTCGGCATACACCCACTTGAATTCGACAGGATTTTACTGTGACACACTTTTAACTACAACCAACTCCCACTTTGTGTGGAAATTGAACCCAAGTGATAGAACAATTGCACTCACAAAATTGCTAATCAAACCTGCAAATTTACACACAAAGCAGACTGAAATTGGAGTATAACACTAATCTGTATTGAATAAGTGTACAATAGCCAACCTTATGAAGTCATAGGCCACTGCAATATATAATTACATGAGAGATTCAAATTCATAAGGATGCCATTTGAAATAGTTAAAAAGTAGGCTTACTAAATCTAGTCAAATTCCCCATAGGTGCATAATGCAGTTTCCAAATCTACCTAGAGGCTCACGAATTGGAAAAATCAAGTAGGCAAGCTAATAGGTGATGGAAAGACAACTCATACATGCCTTTATTAGGAGAAAATAGTGGAGGATGATGAGGGAAAAAAACAAGTCAACTACACCTAGTCTTACTTTCCCTTTTGCCATAAATCTCAATAAAGCAGCCAACTTAGCAGAAAAAGAAGATATGCGCTAGGGAGGATTTGGAATAAATAAAATATGCTAAATATGGATTCCAGGAGGTTTCCCAAGTGCTCCATGACTCAGTTTTAGCAAATTTGAATTCTATGGCATGTGGAAGACAACTTGCATAGAGTGGAATATTGGAAACTAGGCAAATAAGACAAAAATGGATTAATTAATGTCTACGGTAGGTAACTATGGGTTGATTATTCTATCACCCCCTCTTAAGCCTGAATTTATGAGTAAATATCAGAAAACTATAGGTCCTAGCAACAAGGCTTAGTCACCCTTTACATACTGCCTGTCCATTTAACCAAGGAAAGAGGCACAAACCTAGTGGGAAAATCCTCCCTTAAACATGGACAGTAAAACAAAATTTGACAATATTGTCATCAATCATGCTTCATAGCATGATCATAAATCCCCAACAGTGATTTGAGATTGCTGAATGTCTTCTCACAAAAAAATTTGGTGAAGATGTCTGCTACTTGTTCTAAAGATGCACAGAAGAGTAGGTGAATGGTGCCATAATGCACAAGTTGTCTGATGTAGTGCATATGTATCTCAATGTGTTTGGTCTCTATCTATGAACTGGATCATTGTAGATTTGAATGGTGCTCTGATTATCACAATAGATAATAGTTAAAAACTTTGATTCGAAGCCATACTCACCAAGTATCCCCTGCAACCATAAACATTGAGTTGCTGCATTTACAACTCCTCTGTACTCTGCTTCTGTAGATGAGAGTTATATGGCACTATGTTTCTTGCTTGACCAGTTGATTGGTCCTTAAACAAGCATGAACACATATCCTAATGTTGACTTTCGATCTGTGTTGTCATCTTCCCAGTCACTGTCAGTAAACCCAATCAAATCAAGATCAGATTTAGCTTTGTAGAAGATCCCATGAGTTCTTGTTCCCTGAACAAAGTTAAGGATCCTTTTGGATGCTCTCCAATGGATCTCATGAGGTTGATCCATGTATCTTGAAGTGACACTTACTACATAATAAATATCAGATCGATTGTGTGTAAGGTACAGCAAACACCCAATCAACTACCTATACAGTGTATTATTTACCATAGGAGAAGAACTTGCTTCTTCAAGCTTAACTCCTGAAAGGAAGGGAGTCTTGATTGGCCTGCAATATTTCATGTTGAACTTGTTCAACAAATCTAAATCATACTTGGACTGATGTACCTTTATTCCATGTTAGGATTGAGCAATTTTGAGAACCAAGAGTTGGCTCAACAACCCCAAATCAGTCATAGAAAATGCATGGTTCATTGCATCCTTCAAGGAGGCAATTTCTTTCTTTGAACTTCCTATAATCAGAAGGTCATCCACATACAAGACAATAATCATCAAAGAACCATGAACCAGCTTCAAATAAACATTAGGATCATACTTGCATAAAAAAAAACTCAGTGACAACAGAAAGCCATCAATCTTGGCATACCAAGCCGTGGGGGCTTGCTTGAGCCCATACAATGATTTCTTTAACCTGCACACAAAATATGGATTAAAAACAAACCCTTGAGGCTGCTGCATGTAAATATCTTTAGTAATATCTCCATTCAGGAAAGCAAACTTCACATCCATGTGATGTACCTCCCATTTCTTTGAAGCTACAATGGCTAAGGCTAGCCTGATGGAGTCCATTTTTGCCACTGGTGCAAAGGTTTCATTGTATTCAATACCATGTACCTGTGAGTAGCCCTTGGCTACCAATATTTCCTTATATTTCAAAGGTGAACCATCAACAACAAACTTATTTTTGAAAACCCACTTACATTGAACTAGCTTCCTCCCTGGGGGGAGATCAACCAGTTCCCAAGTGTTGTTCTTTTGGAGTGAGCTAAATTATTCTTTCATGGTTGTTTTCCATCTTGGATCATGCATTGCATCTTCATATGTTTGTGGGTCTGATTCAACCATCATATAGCACTTCCCTGCAAACAAAGGGTCTTTCATATACAGGGAACTCTTAAATTGAGATCTAGTCCTCCTAGGATCACTAGGATTTCCAACTAGTTCCCCAGCTGCATGAATGGTATTTGCTTTACATTTTGGTCTTGTAGGACTATCAGGATCTACAATTAAATCATCATTGTTAGACATATTAGAATCAACAAACTCATTTGTCTCTTCATTTACATTCAGTGGTTTTGGTGGTGAAGAAGACTCTCCAACTTCAATTGCTGCTAAAGGTTCTTCTTGGAACTGAACACTTCTTTCAATGAAGGATTTTTTTGTGCTCAAATTGATTAGATTGTACCCTTTTGAATCTTTAGAGTACCCAACAAATAGACACTCTTGGATTTGGGGCTACAAAGCCTTCCTCTTTTCTGTTGGAATTCTAGCCCAAGCCTTTGAGCCAAAAATCCTGAAATGGGTCACATCTGGCTTGTGCCCACTCCAAGCTTCGAAGGGAGTCATACCATAAATTTGTTTATGAGGCACCCTATTCTAGATATAGGATGTACAATTTATAGCCTCGGCCCAAAACTTTGGTGGCAAAGTCTTAGCCTCCATCATACAAATTGTCATCTCATTCAATGATCTGTTCTTTCTCTCAACAACACCATTTTGTTGTGGTGTGTAAGGGATTGAATGCTGCATTTGAATACCTGCATCTTCACAATACTGAATGAGCTCAGACTTGAAATACTCACCACTATTGTCAGATCTGAGGATCTTGAGTCTCCTCCCAGACTGGTTTTCAACCAAAGCCTGAAAGGCTTTGAAGAGGCCAAAAACTTCAGACTTATGCTTCAGGAAGTAAACCCAACAATTCTTGGAAAAGTAATCTATGAAGGTCAATGCATATTTGGCTTGCCTCATTGACATATGAGGAAATGGACCAGCAACATCACTGTGGATCAACGCAAGAGGTGCATAGGTTCTCTCATGACTAGCTCTCTCAAATTTATGCTCTGGGTGTTTTCCTAGGATACAACCTTGACAGACTCCCTTGGAAAACTTAATCTTTGGTAACCCTATGACAATTTATTTTTCACTTATATCAGAAAGATACTTATAGTTAAGATGGCCAAATATTTCATGCCAAATATTGCTTTCCTCATTAGCATGAATCAGAAGAGCAGATGGGTTTGAGTAGGGTAGAAAATGTGAAAACATGTATACCTTTGAAGTGTGATCTACAACTCCTTTTGCAATGACTTTACCATTCAACATCTCTGTGATCTCAACATCATCAAGGGAGAATATGACCTTCTTTGGATACCCTGTGTGAGTCATCTGATACACTGACAAGAGGTTAGAGGCAAGACCTAGAACATACAATACATTACTGAACTTACCATGGTCAAGATCAATCCTTCCTTTCCCCAAACTGTCAGTGAGAGAGTCATCTCCCAACACTATTGGTGGACCTTTCGACATATCAAGAGAGGAGAATGCCTCCTTGGTCGAAACCATATGTCTTGAAGCTCCAAGGTCAATGATGAAGCTAGTTGAGCTTGATGTGCCAGCAACCAAAGCATGTACTCTCTCTCTGTCCTCTGAATTTGATCCTCCTTCCCTCTTCTTTGAACAATCAGGAAGGGAGATGTTATTCTTCTCTAGGATTTGGGTCAACATGTCAATTTGATTCTTCATGCAGGAGCTTCCGGGATGATAGCCCTTACTGTAGTATGCGCACTTGCTCATTTATCCGTTGTTCTTCTTCTCCTGGAAGTTCTTCTTGGAGCCTTGGGGCTCCCCTTGAGACTTTTTCTTGTCTCTCTTTTTTGCAGGTGGCTTCTTAGCTTTCTTCTTGCCTTGTGAGTCCACCCTTGAATCTCCAGCAACCAAATCTTGGTCTTTGTAAGGTTTGATGGTGCCCATCATCACCAGTTTATCTTGTTCTTGTGTGAGGGATTCCATGAACTCTGCAAGCTTAGGCATCTTCCAGGATCGAGTTGTCAACTTAGTGGCATGGAAGGTCAAAAAAACCACTAAATAGTTAAGGCCAAGCTTTGAGAGTATGGCCAAAACTAGCTTCTCTTCCTTCTTTTCAATTCCACACTATTTTAGCTGCAAAACAAGGGCTTTAAACTTGGAAAAGTAGAGTTGCAGGGATTCGAAGCTGCTGGGACTCAAAGAGATCAATTCATTCTCGATTTGATGTCCTCTCATCTCATCTATCTTACAAAAAATCTCTACAAGATTATCCCATACTTCATTAGGTGATGTCAATCCATCAAGATGGAAAAGGAGGTCTCTGGATATGCTTAGACACAGAAGGCTATAGGCCTCATCCCTCCTGTTGTGCCATTTAATTTTCTTTATAGCTGCATTGGGCTCTGCCTCAGTTGCCATAGTCACCCTGTAGAGACCCTTCACTCTCAACAGTATCTCCATCTCTGCTTTCCTTTCAAAGAAATTAAATGGAGTCAAGATGATCTTTTGAGATTGATCCATAGCTCTGAACTGTGCCCTTCAACCAGCAGAATGCGCTCCCAGTCAAGATGTCGAACCTGCAATAGCAATATTGAAGGAGAGAAATCGATCTACAAAGGCTCTGATACCATGTGGAAATTGAACCCAAGTGATAGAACAATTGCACTCACAAAATTGCTAATCAAACCTGTAAATTTACACACAAATGAGACTGAAATTGGAGCATAACACTAATCTGTATTGAATAAGTGTACAATATCCAACCTTATGAAGTCATAGGCTGCACCAATATATAATTACATGAGATATTCGAATGCATAAGGATGCTATTCGAAATAGTAAAAAAGTAGGCTTACTAAATCTAGTCAAATCCCCCATAGGTGCATAAAGCGTTTTCCAAATCTACCTAGAGGCTCACGAATTGGAAAATTCAAGTAGGAAAGATAATAGGTGATGGAAAGACAACTCATACATGCTTTTATTAGGAGAAAATAATGGAGGATGATGAGGGCAAAAAACAAGTCAACTACACCTAGTCTTACTTTCCCTTTTTCCACAAGTCTCAATAAAGCAGGCAACTTAGCAGAAAAAGCAGATATGCACTAGGGAGGATCTAGAATAAAGAAGATATGCTAAATATGGATTCCAGGAGGTTTCCCAAGCGCTCCATGACTCAGTTTTAGCAAGTTTGACTTCTATGGCATGTGGAAGACAACTTGCATAGAGTGGAATATTGGAAACCAAGAAAATAAGACAAAAATGGATTAATTAATGTCTAAGGTAGGTAACTATGGGATGATTATTCTAACACTTTGACATGATTATAATACTAAAGGGTTATCTTGTTATATAAAGTATATTTTGCACTTCGACATGAAAGGCGCATTTTTACCACTCGGTCGGTCGAGATAACTTCAACATGACTCCACTTCGATGGGTCCACACTTAACCACTCATTAACTTGATATGAACCTTGACACAATTTTAATACGACATGCTCATAATATCATATACCCAAAATATTAAATAAGACTTGTGTCGAGCACTTTGAGGTTAAAACTTAAACTTTTACACGATGAAATATTTGAGAATTATTTATTTCTTTTACAAACAGTAAATGTAAACAACATTCACACAATTAATTATGGAGAGGATGTGTGGAATAAATAAAAACATGCATTCAACCATAAAACTATAGTTTTATTTATTACCGTGACATAACAAGAGAACTATGGCCTCATTTACCTACTTGGGAATTTTCTTGGATGTTTCACCTTTTACAAATCTTGGGATCTCAACACATTCCAAAAACATGAGTTTGAGCTCTTGAACTCTTCTCATAGTTTTTCTTCTCCTCCTTTCTCTCTTACTCTGTTTTTTCCCCATAGACTCTCCTCTCTCTCTGTTTTTCATTCATTTTTCTTCTACATATACAAAGACTAAATTTTACTTTTCTTAGAACCTATCGATTAACATTAAAGACTGTAATTGATTTCTACTTGAGAACTTGACTTCATAAGTGCTATTCAGCTGATTAAATATAGTGAGATGTGAACTCCATGATCTGAGAAACTAAATGACTGACCGACTCACAAATATATACTTCTACGGACCTTGACTGAGTCGGCTGAGATGGGATGCAGACCTGCTTGTAATTAATATTTCCAACAATAATGTCCAAATCTTGTTCTCAGACATGTAATGAAGGAACTTCTATTCCTATAGCTTCAAGCACATAAGCTCATATCTACATGTCAAATCTATGTCAGGATGAATCTCACACCAAATTGTTTGCAACATTTAACCAAAAAATTGTACCAAACAACAATGTTGGCTTTTGAAGCTTCAAGACTTGGATTTTGTATGCTCTAAGAAGAGATGGTTATATTTTCCCATGTTTTTCATTTGATCTATTTTGGGTTTTCTAACTTGGAATAAAGCTCAAAAAGGCTGACTTAGCAAAATATAGCAAACCCCCATAGGTGGCTAAAGCACTTCCCAAATATGTGAAGGACCTCACGAATTAGAAAAAGCATGAGTGAGTTTTCAAGGGGGATGGAAAGACATGCTAATCCTAGAAAATAGAGAGAAATTCATGAAGGATGGATCGACAACAAAGGAACCCAGTTTCTTAGTTAACTAGCTTTACCTTATCAACAGAAAAGCAGGATAAAGCCTAATAAAGCAGAATCTGTTGTAAAGCGTTGTTTACCAATTCTGGATCTCCATAAAGTGGTCAATATTAACCCAGAATCAGAAATAAAGCATTCATGGAGTATAGATGGCATGTGTTGACTTTAAGGTGCAAGTGGATGCCAACTAATTAAGCTAGTGGGTAGATAGTTAATCAAATAATGATTAATTAGTTTATCCTAAGTAATTAAGTGGGTTTAATATATTCCAACACCCCCCTATAAGTTTGAATTTATGATGGTATGTCAAAAAATATAGATGCATATAGGGCCCAGCAACAAGGCTATGGTCACCTTTTAACAATTATTATGTCCAAAATGTTGAGGAAAGAGGCAAAACCACATGTGTAAAATCCTCCCTCAAGAAAGGAAATGAGAGGAAAACCAAAAAATATTGCTGATGTTGCTCCAAAATAAATTCTGATTTCTAGAGGAATCTTCTTCTCACGAAGAAGAGAAATATGCTCAACTAGATCAAAGACAATTGCAGGATGGAAACTAGGACCATGTAGAACAACTGAGATCCAATCATGTGAAATATCTTGACAGTTGTAATCAGCTCCAAGATGATATGATGACTTGAAATTTGAACCAATAGAGATGAAATCAGCTCCAGATAGGTTAAATAACTATCCAAGCGTATGTATAATGCCTCCCTCTTCATTTACACAGTGAGGATATGTGCAAGTGGTCATGTAGGAACATAGAGAAGCCATAGGATCAAAGAGTGCGAATGCATGGGCTCCATGGGTTGATATAGCTTCCAAGGAATCCAAAAGAACACATATAAGCATATCAGTACAATCATGGGAATACACTGATAATGAATCCTCTGTAGTATGAAAGGTGGAAGGAAGGAGATGTTGAAAATATTCAAAGAGGATCGGAGGATTGATGCCAAGAACACAGGAGGAGATGTAAAAGTACATGAGATCAAGTATGGTAAGTGGAAATACACTAATAGGAATTGATAGGGCTAAGAAAACATCCTGAAATTCATTGGGTTGTGTACCATCAATGAGAGAGGTATGCACAAAGTGTGAAGGATCTGGAACATAGATCTCAGAATATAAGATAGAAGACATAGAGAACAATGAATGTGTGAGTAAATCATCATCAATAAAAATATAAGCTCCATCTGTCACTTATTTTTCATCATTAGTATCTTCAAGAGACACAGAAAAAGATTGCTCTTCAATATTTTATTCTTCATTGAAGGAGGAAGCATTCGAATCAAAGAGGGTAGCAACAACATGAACTGTATGAGAAACTTCTTCACCATAAATAACTTCATCAGAGAATGTAGAGGCCAAAAAATCTTGAGAGAGAGAACATGAGGATATGTTCGGTTCACTTCATGATTCATCTTCTACTTCCTGCACACCAAAATATTTTTCCAAATTTTTCCAAAGCTCAAATGGATATTCAGCATAATCTATTAGATTATATATATTTGGAGACATTGCCAAGCACATGATTCCATAATCTCTATCACAATTATTCATCCAGTCAATATTATCTTCATAAGACTTAGGTTCACTCAAGGCACCAATGGAGATATCAAAGAGACATTTCCTCTTCAACTATGTGCTCATCTTTGGCTTCTAATCAGCATAGTTGAAAGGAGATAGTAGAGGAACTTTTGAATCCATATTGAAGTTGTTGCACCTGCAAATATGAAAGGAGAATTAATTGATGAGATCCCAAAGCTTTGATACCATGTCAGAATTCTAAATCCTTGATGGCAACATGAATTCCATAAACAAGCTAAGAATCTAAGCACACAATTAACATCACTGGAAATTACAAAGAATTAGCATAAGGAGAGAAGAAGAGGAATTAATGAACACACTTTAATGAATGATCAATAAATGATAATTGATATTATTACAATGGTAATCCATCCTTATAAAGGAAAATAGATTTGTATAGAGACAACTCATAAAGCTCAAAAAGGATGACTTACCAAAATATAGAAAACCCCCATAGGTGGCTAAAGCACTTCCAAAATATGTCAAGGACCTCACGAATTAGAAAAATCATGAGTGAGTTGTTAAGGGAGATGGAAAAACATGATAATCCTAGAAAATGGAGAGAAAGTCGTGAAGGATGGGTTGGCAACAAAGGAACCCAGTTTCCTAGTTAATTAGCTTTACCTTATCAACAGAAAAGCAAGATAAAGTCGAATCTATTGTAAATCATTGTTTACTAATTCTAGATATCCATAAAGTGGTCAAGATCGACCCAAAATTATAAATAAAGCATTCCTAGGGTATAGACGTCATGTGTTGACTTTAAGGTGCAAGTGGATGCCAACTAATTAAGCTAGTGGGTAGATAATTAATCAAATAATGATTAATTATTTTATCCCAAGTATTGAAGTGGGTTTAATATATTCCAACACTTGTGTCTTCCATATGGCTGGGATTTAGTGTGTTACTTCATCTTTCTAGCTTCCCCTCATCATAAATCATCTTGGGATTTTGCAGCTTACTCATAACCATTACAATTCTCAAGTGGTTTTGTCTTACCATGAACAATACATCACACCAAGTTGTTTCTATCTCACCACAAACCTCCAACTATTATGACAAGTGGTTTCAGCTAACCATGAACATTGCACCACAAAGTTGTGGAAATTGAACCCAGGTGTTAGAACAATTACATTCACAAAAATTGCCAATTACACATGCAAATTACACACAAAGGAGACTGAATATGGAGCAGAACAATAATCTGTATTGAATAAGTGTAAAATAGCCAACCCTGTGAAGTCATAGGCTGCCACAATAAATAATTACATGAGATATTCAAATGCATAAGGATGCCATTCGAATTTGGTCAAAAGCAGGCTTACTAAATCTAAGCAAACCCCCATAGGTGTATAAAGCAGTTTCCAAATCTGTCTAGGAGCTCACAAATTGGTAAAATAAATTAGGTAAGCTAATAGATGATGGAATGAAAACTCATACATGCTTTTCTTAGGAGAAAAGAGTGGAGGATGATGAGGACAAAAAACAAGTTAACTTCACCTATTCAAACTTTCCCAGTTTCCTTAAAACTCAGCAAAAGCAAGCAATAAAGCAGAAAAAGCAGACATGCGCTAGGAACGCTAGGAATAAAGCATATTTGATTCCAAGTGGTTTCCCAAGCACTCCATGACTCAAATTTATCAAGTTTGACCACTTTGGACATGTGGAGGACAACTTGCATAAGGTGGAATATGGGAACTAGGAAAATAGGACAAAAATGAATTAATTAATGTCTAAGGTAGCTAACTATGGGTTGATTATTCTAACACCCCCCCTTAATCCTGACTCATGAGTAAAATATCAGAAAATTATAGGGCCTAGAAACAAGGCTTAGTCACCCTTTACATACTGCATGTCCATTTAACCAAGGAAAGAGGAAAAAACCAAGTGGGAAAAATCCTCCCTTAATCATGGACATGTTGAGGCCTGGAAAATCACAGGCAACAACAGCAAGGGATTCTCCCCAGTCAATGTTCCCAACTAGCCCGTGACCATTTGGTGTAGGGAATCCGTTCGGTTTGTGGTTCGGCTACCGTAGGTCAAGTAACAAAAACTAAAGGGGTTTACCGGTTGCGGATCGGTCCACCGTATATATTTTTGTATTTTTTACTTAAAGTAAGATTGATGTAGAATACGAGGAGCGGTCATAATGTGATGCGCAGGTTCTTACCTCTCGTCTTCAACTCTCTCGCATCTAAATCACACACAGCAAGAAATTACAACTAACTACCTAGCCTATCCCTAGGGAGCAAATTTATCATTCATTAATGAGTAATGTGTATTGTGCATGCATTATAAAGAGAAATTACAGATAGCTGATATTCCTTCCTACAACACATGAACGATTAAAGATATTTAGACAATCAGATAGCCAATTGTTTATGAACAGCATGCATTACTAATGGTGGTAATTTCACAGAATAAACCAGAAATCATTCAAACAAGAACATAGGCTCTAAGAGTTAGAACGATCTCACAGTTAATGGACAAAACTGGAAAAATGAAATAGTTCATCTTTCACCAATCCATAGCATAGCATTTGAACGTCCCACCAAACTTTCTCCGATAGGCAAACAATAATTCTTTATTGCAAAAAAAAGTAGTTCTTCTTACAATATCTCTTTACATGTCTAACTGGGAAAAAGCCCCTGTAAGTTCTAACTTTCAAATATTTAAACTAAAACAGTAGACCGTTTGGGCTGCCCCCAAAACGTGTGACCCTTCGGTTCCTCAAACGTTTCATATCCCTCTTTTTTATCCTTTCTGTGTGCACTCATGATCCGTTTAGTAATGGACATCTTTCAGGTCTGTGCCTTTGTCACTACTGATCTTTACCTTCTGCTTCGCTTGTCCTCCTTGCGATCCTGCCGGTTTCGGTTTGATCTTTGTCAAAAATGTCCAGCTATTCCTTCGCGTTGTGGACATCTCAATAGTCCCTTGAGTCCACCTACAATAAATCAATGTACATCATTCATTGTGATTGCATTCAAACAAAACACCAAATTATATCAACCAAAACGACTACTCAACAAGAAAAGACCATGTGCATCACTGCTATGAGAACTTAACAAATGCCGATACCACCATCTCGTCTATCTACGGGTTCAAAAGAAACCACCAATCGATGGAAAATGAAAAACTCCTCGGCGGCTTAGAATACTGATATCAACGGGGTAGACTTATCCACAGCTGCATACGCGGGTCTTAAAAGTGACAGACACTGTGAACCCACTTAGCCTATCGGGGTCGGAAAAGATATGACCTAAGCTGTAGGCGGGAAAACTTCCAATCGAAAATCGGAAGGACATTGACATTGGAAGCCAAATGCTTTGCCCAGCCGCAACGGCGGAAAAGAAAAAGACTACGGACATGCGGCTAAAAATTGACACGCATCGAATGGCAAAAAAATAAGGATCGGAAGTCGCAAGAATAATTCCTTCCGCAACGTTGGATGGAAAAACCACTAGGCTGGTCGTCAAGACATCCGCAGAGCTAACCGGGAGAAACCAATAGCACATCGGGGCTTCGCAAGACTAAACGTCGGGGTGATAGCAGTATAAGGAGCCACAATGGCGGGAGCATAAAGGACATCACGCTCCGCCATGCAAGGTCTGAATCGGAAGAGAAAACAACTAAAATATCGGAAAGGTAGTGCTTTTGGAAGCCGCAACGGCAAAAGCCCAAAACTTAAGGAGCGGTAAAAAAAACACTGCGGGGTCTGAAAAATCAAAGCAATAATCACGAGACTTCACAGTCTATCGTCCGCAAATGCTGAGAATGTATAAGCAAGATGATCCGACGCGAAAGCAACAAATCAGCCAATTAAGACAAATGCATCGGAGACAAATGACGAAGCCAAAGCTGATTATTTCTCCGCAACGACGGGAGTGCAAGCAAAAGACCTTCCGACTCAAACATAATTTGATGCCCGATCTATGAAAAATATTAAGTGTTCGAAACAACTTTAAATTCAGTGACAGTCAACAGCTTGTTTTACTTCCGAAATAGCGGCCTTTCGAAGAACAATTAATCTGACCGACTAGAAAAACCAAACTCAAAATCTGCGACCCACACAATTTTCAAAACACCAGCAACTTCTGAAAACAGGACGAGAGTTAATCTTCAACAAATCATTCAAAATTAAAGCATGAACAGAAAGTTTACAGATCCAAACGATTCAAAGCAACACTAGATCATGAGGAGGGGACCAAAATTTGAAAAAATTGGGGAGAACAGTTGCAGCTGCAACAATTGGCGACTACCTGGTGAACCTATATCTCTGGATGATTCTTCCTTGAGTGTCAGATTGTTTAACAATGAACGAACTTATTGAATTCTTCCAACTATCTGGATTTCTCAAATGGCAGATGTATGTACCTTTAATCATTGATGACAGTCTAATTTGGGAGAGTGGAAACCAAGATTTTCGAGTCCGGATAACTTTGTTGAGGCCAAAAGATGAGTTTCATTGTTAATTGTGTCTTTAGGAAGCTGGCAGCTTGGACACCACAGGATTGTAGCATGTGGTAAACAGGAATATTCATTTGTTCCTCATTCCCATGCCATTTTAGCACTTTTGTGCTTTTGGATTTTTGTCCTTTTCATATGAGTCCTCCTGCATGCCTTTCTTTCTGAATTTTAATTCAGGATCCTCTATCCCAAGTGTCATTTTGTGTGAGAGGCATATTCACGTTTCAACTCACGGACGGAGAGGAGATTTTGGCGATTTAGTACTTATAAGTTCAGCATCTGTTTTGATGTATAATGCTTTCATAGGAGTTTTGACTCTTATCTGCCTTTTGGCGTTCATTTCTTGGCATGGGATCATTTGTATTTAATATAATATTTACCTTGCTCCTTTCCATGGGCCCTTGACTGTCACCCCCTAGGACTTTTTAAATGTGCCATGAATGGAGCCTCAAAATAGTATTCCAGACTCTCTGATTTTGGTTTATTTTACAGGGGTTAAGCAGGACTTCAATGCGTACATAACTATTTGATAAAACTACTAAACTGGAAGAAGTTATTTTTAGACAAACAACAACACACAGTCTTATACCCAAGAATGTTAATCATTCCCAAAACTTTTGATGTTCTCCATGCAACCGTGGGTTTATTTCCTTTATTGAAATCAATAAAAAACTTAAACTAAAACAAAACTAAAAACATGACTCAGAAAGACGACCAAGCCGGATTATTTATATACAAGATAGAAGAACACAAACAAAACTCAGGAAAAATAAGGTTTGAGAACTAAACCATTTACTGGTAAGTTCTCTTCCCACCCTTGTAGATATTGCAACTTATAAGTGGAAGGGCCAAGCTTTGCCACAATCTGAAAAGGACCTACCCACAGCTGCTGGAATTTCGTGTGTTTTCCTTTCTCATCATGGGGGTGGTCCCACTTGAGGACCAAATATCCCACTTCAAAGTCCTTTGTTCCTGCCTTGTGCTTGTCGAACCATCTCTTTATTAACTCTTGTTTTTGTTTAAAGCACTCTCTGGCCTTAGATCTAGCCTCTTCTGCTTTCAGAAGATTATATATTCTCATTTGTAAGACTTCATTCTCCGACCCTCTAGACTCTTGAGCTATTATGGAGGAGGGTAGCATGATATTGGGGGGTAGAATGGCTTCTTTACCATACACAAGGTTATACGGTGACACTCCTACCGAAGACTTGGGGGTGACTCTATCAGCCCAAAGGGTGTTTGGTAGTGCTGAGTGCCAACTCCTTTGGTTTTCTATCACAGTATTCTTTAAAATTCTAATCAGATTTTTGTTAGTAGATTCAGCCATGCCATTTCCTTGTGGATAGTAATTTGCAGAGTAATGCAACTTTATTCCTTTATCATGAGCAAAAGCAGTTAATTTAATCAATGAAAAGTAAGTAGCATTATCAAAGACTAAAGAAACTGGAACTCCAAACCTGGTCATAATGTGGTCCTGCAGGAAGTTGATGACCGCATCTTCATTTATTTTGCGCAGTGGGATGGCTTCGACTCAGCGAGTGAAGTAATCGGTTGCGGTCAGAATGTACTTATGTTGTATGGAAGAGTTTGGCTTTATCTCCCCAATAATATCCAACCCCCATTGTTCGAACGGCTCCGTGATCATCACAGGCTTCAGTGGTGCGGCTGCTTTAGATTGCCTTCCACTACACCTTTGACAAATATCGCACTTCCGGACATGGGCGTGTGCATCCTTGAAAAGCGTGGGCCAATAGTAACCGGCTCTAAGAATTTTGTGAGCTGTAGTATCTCCTGAAAAATGTCCCCCAACAGGCCCGTCATGCAAATCGGTCATTACCCTCTTTGCATCTTCTTTCTCTAGGCACCTAGTAAGAAGGACTCCATCGTAGTTTTTTCTGAATAATATTCCTTCAACAATTTGATAGGAGGCTGATTTGAGACACAACGCTCTTATTTTCTTAGAATTCCAATGTTCTAGCAACAACCCTTCATGTAGGTAATGCACGAGGTCTCTATACCAAGATTCGGGAGCTGTAAACAAAGGACATACATCCATCAAATGTAATTCAGCCTCATCTTCCCAGGCGTGTTCTTCATTGTTCCCATTTTCAGTCATTAGTTTGCACAACCCTTGCCCTTTAACTATAGAAACTGGCTTGAATTCAAGGTCATACTCTTGAAGGGTTGTTACCCAATTTCCCCTTCTTTCTCCTAACTCCTTCTGTACAAAAAGGGACCTCACAGTTGGGTATGGGACGATCACCTTGGTTCGATTTTTTAATATGTAGGGCCTGAATTGTTTCACTGCTTTGAATACTACATAATCTTGTTTATAAATAGATGGGTAATTTAATTCGGCCCCTTGTAGACCAGTGCTCATGAAAGATATTGGGAATTCATCCCCCCCATCTTCTTTTTGAGTAAGCACAGCTGCTAGCGAATCATCAGATGCAAAAGTATATAGAACAAAATCTTTATCGAAATCTAGGATTTTTATGGAGGGTGTGTGTGCAACAACAGTTTTAATCTTGCTGAATGCATTATTCTCAATCTCAGTCCATTTGAACTATGCACTTTGCTTCACCATTTGCTGCAGAGGTTTGACAATCTGAGCGAAATCTGGCACAAATCTTCGTACGAAATTTATGGTTCCCATAAATGATTGCATCCCCTTTTTATTATGGGGTAAGGGGATCTATTCAATGGCCTTAATTCTTTCTGGACCTATAGAGATTCCATTCTTTGAAACTATATGACCCAACAACTTGCCCTCTGTAACAGCGAATACACACTTCTTGGGATTGAGTGAGATGCCATATTTCCGACAGCGTTCGAAAATCTGCCTTAAATGAAACGCGTGCTCTCCTCTCCTCTTTGAGAATATCGTAATATCATCAAGGTACACTATAGCACTACGGCCAATCAAACCTCAGAAAGCTATGTCCATAGCCCTCTGGAACGTAGCTCCGACATTTATAAGCCCAAAGGGCATTCTTCTGTAAGTGAAGGTTCCCCATGTGGTCCGGAATGTTGTCTTCAGTCTGTCTTCTTCAGCTACTAATACTTGATTGTAGCCTAAGAAATCGTCTAACAAAGAAAATAGTTCAGAACCTGAGACCATTTGTAGTAGTTTCTCCATAGGTGGAACAGTGTAGTTATCTTTACCTGAGGCACGGTTTAAATTCTTGAAATCCACGCATAGCCTGATTTCTCCAGATTTGAGACCCATTCAGAGTGTATGACCTTAAAAATGATCCTAGCATCCAATAATTTCTTAACTTCACTCTGAATCAGAGGTTCCAATTTGGGGTGCATTTTCCTTAAAGGTTGCTGATAAGGTTTGACACCAGATTTAATGGGGATGACATGCTGGATGATGCTAGTGTCATATGTCTTCAAATCTTCGTATGTCCAGGCAAAAACGTCTTTATATTGATTAAAAAGATTGATGAACTTATCTCTTTCGGCTGGTGAACAACATTTGCCAAGATTCACATATTTAGGATTTGTCTCAGTCCCTAAATTTATCAATTCGAACTGTAGAGATGAGCCGTGAGTCTTCACGTTTGCTGGCCTTCTAAACTTTTCATTTAGATCGAACATTATTTCTAAGGTTCTAACTCCTTTAGGGATGAAATTATCATACTTCAGCTTGGCCTGATGTTCTTCATCGTCTATAATTGCTCCTTTAAATACCTCGTCATTTGTTAAGCATTCTATAATCTGCTGATCGTCATCGAACACTCGTAAGTTCGTAATCATATCAGGGACCGAGGGCCTGAAAAGCAGTTCAACAGAGCACCGATTATTAGTAGGTACAAGCCTAGCAGGTGATGTGGCTAGCAAGTCAGCTGCTGCATTTTTAAGTCTTGGAATTGAAACAATATTAAATGCGTTAAAACATTTGAGCAGATCCCATACCTCATTTTGATAAGTTTTCAAGTGGGGAGAAATACAATGTATTTGATTCCGAATCTGTTTTACAATTATTTTAGAATCTCCAAAAACTTTTAGATTACTTACCTTTAATTTGATTGCTTTCCTCAATCCTTGCACCAACGCTTCATACTCAGTTGTGTTATTCATACATTCAAACTCTAATCTACATGAAAGAAAATGTTTATTCTTCTTGGGGTCGATAAGGACACAACCGGCCCCTGACCCTTCTAATGTCTTAGAGCCATCAAAAAACAATGTCCAGAAATCGCTAACTACAACATGAGAATCTATTCCTACTGCTAAGTCTACTATTTTACAGGCGATTTCATCAGCCTGTGAGAATCGAAGGAGATCAGGCTGGGTGTCTGACATGTTGCTGGCTTCTTCTTCTTGGTAATTTCCTAGTTCCAACTCAATAAAATAATTTCCCAACACAGAATCCACTGGTTCATTCTTTTCCTCAAGTTGAGTAACGTTGTATTCCATGTGCGGTTCCCTCAAAATTTTAATTTGGTTCGGGCTTCCTTTATACGACAGCCACAGATGTGACCAATCCGAGGCAAAATATCCATTTAGCTTTGCTGACCAGTCTCTACTAAGGACAAGCCCATAAGTGTCTGGTATATCGGCCACCACGATATCAATGACTTGGCACACTTTATCATTTGACGACGGGAGGACTAGGACATCCTTCATCTCACCAATTAATTTTACATTCGTCCTGTCCAACTGAACAACCCTCCATGTGGATGGCTTAGGCTACCCATTTATCTTTTTACAGACTGATATTGGCATGACGTTAACTGATGCCCCTGAGTCTACTAGGAAATTATGTACGTTGTGATTAAAATTTCAAAATTGAGGAGGAAAGGTGGATGTTTGTTCTTAGACTTACCTCCAATGCTGGTTTGTCTGATTTCTTCTTCCTCTTCATGCCGATTGTCACCGGGCAGCCTCTCATCCGATGCTTCAAGCACTTTGAATAGTCTTTCCTTTTGCTGCGGCACTTTACACATTTCAAATAGTGAAACGTTCGCTTTTACCTTCTTATGTCTTCCACGATGTCATAATCCATCTGCGGTTCAATGGGATGCGGTTTATTAGCATTCATCTTTTCTTCATTGGGCTTGGCCAACGTATCATTCTGCCTAGGATCTTGGCTGGTAATGGTGAATTCGAGAATTTTATCGGCTGCGGAATTATTTTGAAATTTCTTAACATTTTTCTGCAGCCTTTTTATTTTTTGGAGTATGAGACTGTCTTCTTTAACCGGCCCTTCGCTCCTTGTTGTAACGTTCGTTTCCATGACGCTCTCGTATCCCCAATTCTTTTCTTCCTTAGCATCGAATAACGAAATAGAATTCCACAGAACCGTGGTCTCATCTTCTTGTTCTTTCGTTAAAGTGGTACTGTCCCTCTTTTCTTCATCTCCATATTCTGTTAATTTAGAATCCAGCATCTGATTCATAACCAACGTCCTTGAGTTTATCCATTGAGGACAATTCTTTTCAGAGTGTGGTTGTTGGTGGAACGTGCAAAAATTGTCCATTCCCACCTCTGTTAAATTCATAGATGTTGAATTGTGCGGAGGAGGTTGAGACTGATTGTTATCCTCTCTTTTCTTGTAATAGGGCTTGTAAAACTTTTGAGTTTCCTTCTACTTCTCTAGGTCTATGAGTATGTTAGAAAGCTTCTGCATGATTTTTTCCATACTTTCAAAATCTGGTGATTGCTCTTCCTTAGGCTTAGCAAACAACAAGGCTTTCCTTACCACACCTTTCTCTCCTGACCGTTTGAGATAATCTTCAATACTTTCTCTTTTAGCCTCTACCTTTTCTGCCTCCTCATAAGTTTCTGCTAAAGTGGGCTTGGCCTTCATTTTGGCGAACATGGCCAACTCGGGTCCTAAAGCCAAAGTATAACATTTGATTAGGACTTTATCTGAAGGTCTGTCAGCTTCAGAAAACATCTTGAGGTATGCTGCAAATCTTTGAGTGAAGCTGTGCACCTTCTCTTTTCTCTCTTTCTTTAAAGCACATAGTCCTTTCATGAGGGCTACATGAGTCTTTTGGATCACATACTTACTTCTAAAGATCCTTTCGAAGGTATCCCAATCAGGGATAGAGTTCGCAGGAAAACCAAAATACCATGATGTTGCAGCTCCTTTAAGGGTGTGCGGGAATAGTCTGCAAACTACATCTTCATACTCCCCAGCCCTTAACCCTTCTATTGACAAATAAAAACTTTGCAAGTGGTCATCTACTAGTATCTTTTCACTTGGGTCGAATTTGGGCAGCATCTTTTCAAAGGCTTGAGGTAAATCATGTAACGGAGGTGTCAGATTTAAAGGTGATCTGGCTCTCCAGGCAGGTGGTGGATTCGGTGGGTTGGGTGGTTGATTGGCGTTTACGCCTGCCATGAGTCTGGGTGGAGAGTGAGGAGGTGAGAAAATAGGAGTGTGATCAGGAGAACTATGAGAAGTATCTGGGCGTTCTTGATTCAAAGGCAGTACAACTTCCTATAGGGTTGTTTCTACAAGATCTTCCCAATCCTCAACCAGCACTGAGTCTTCCAATATGGGACGATCTTTCCTTTTATATTCTCTTCTGGGCAATTCATGGATGATCGACAATCCTCCAATATTTTGCACGTATGCCCTAGTGTGTCTCCTCAGATTATTAACAACTTCGTTGTCGACAGAAAACACATGTTCTCTACCCCTTTCTTCTGGAATTGGATTATGAATCCCACTGCTTTCTGAACTGTTACTGGTGGAATAGTCTCGGGAAAGCAGTTTTCCTCAGCCAGCCATGCACTGGTGGCCCTCCTTCTAGCGCCAGAAACTGTTGAGGCCTGGAAAATCGCAGGCAACAACAGTAAAAGATTCTTCCTAGTCAACGTTCCCAACTAGCCCGTGACTGTTTGGTGTAGGGAATCCGTCCAGTTTGCGGTCCGGCTACCATATGTCAAGTAACAAAAACTAAAGGGGTTTACTGGTTGCGGCCCGGTCCACCGTATATATTTTTGTATTTTTGACTTAATGTATCATATGCAAGTGCCTATTTAACATGCAGATTCATGTAGAATACGAGGAGCGGTCACAATGTGATGCGCAGGTTCTTACCTCTTGTCTTAAACTCTCTCGCATCTAAATCACACACAAAAAGAAATTACAACTAACTATCTAGCCTATCCCTAGGGAGCAAAATTATCATTCATTAATGAGTAATGTGTATTGTGCATGCATTATAAAGAGAAATTACAGATAGTTGATATTCCTTCCTACAACACATGAACGATTAAAGATATTTAGACAATCAAATAGCCAATTGTTTATGAACAACATGCATTACTCATGGTGGTGATTTCACAGAATAAACCAAAAATCATTCAAACAAGAACATAGGCTCTGAGAGTTAGAACAATCTCACAGTTAATGGACAAAACTGGAAAAACGAAATAGTTCATCTTTCACCAATCCATAGCATAGCATTTGAACATCCCACCAAACTTTCTCCGACAGGAAAACAATAATTCTTTATTGCAAAAAAAAGTAGTTCTTCTTACAATATCTCTTTACATGTATAACTGGGAAAAAGCCCCTGTAAGTTCTAACTTTCAAATATTTAAACTAAAACAGTAGACCGTTTGGGCTGCCCCCCAAACGTGTGACCCTTCGGTTCCTCAAACATTTCATATCCCTCTTTTTTATCCTTTTTGTGTGCACTCATGATCCATTTAGTAACGGACATCTTTCAGGTCTGCACCTTTGTCACTACTGATCTTTACCTTCTGCTTCGCTTGTCCTCCTTGCGATCCTGCCGGTTTCGGTTCAATCTTTGTCAAAACTGTCCAGCTATGCCTTCGCGCCGTGGTCTTCTCAATAGTCCCTTGAGTCCACCTGCAATAAATCAATGTACATCATTCATTGTGATTGCATTCTAAAACAAAATGCCAAATTATATCAACCAAAACAGCTACTCAACAAGAAAAGACCATGTGCATCACTGCTATGAGAACTTAACAAATGTCGATACCACCATATCGTCTATCTACGGGTTTGAAAGAAAGCACCAATCGATGGAAAATGAAAAACTCCTCGGCGGATTAGAATACTGATATCAATGGGGTAGACTTATCCACAGCCACATACGTGGGTCTTAAAAGTGACGGACACTGCGAACCCACTTAACCTATCGGGGTCGGAAAAGATATGACCTAAGCTGTAGGCGGGAAAACTTCCAGTCGGAAATCGGAAGGACATTGACATCGGAAGCCAAATGCTTTGCCCAGCCGCAATGGCGGGAAAGAAAAAGACTACAGACATGCAGCTAAAAATTGTCACGCATCGGATGGCGGAAACATAAGGATCAGAAGTCGGAAGAATAATTCCTTCTGCAATGTCGGATGCCAAAACCACTAGGCTGACCATCGAGACATCCGGAGAGCTAACCGGGAGAAACCAATAGCGCATCGGGGCTTCGCAAGACTAAACGTCAGGGCGATAGCGGTATGAGGACCGCAACGGTGGGAGAATAAAGGACATCACGCTCCGCCATGCAAGGTCTGAATCGGAAGAGAAAACAACTAAAATATCGGAAAGGTAGTGCTTTTGGAAGTCGCAACGGCGGAAGCCCAAAACTTAAGGAGCGGTGAAAACAACACTGCGGGGTCTGAAAAATCAAAGCAATAATCGAGAGACTTCACAGTCTACCATCTACAACTGTGGAGAACGTAGAAGCAAGATGATCCGACGCGAAAGCAACAAATCAGCCGATTAAGACAAATGCATCGGAGACAAATGACGAAGCCAAAGCTGATTATTTCTCTGCAACGGTGGGAGTGCAAGCAAAAGACCTTCCGACTCAAACATAATTTGATGCCCGATCTATGAAAAATATTAAGTGTTCAGAACAGCTTTAAATTCAGCAACAGTCAACAGCCTGTTTTACTTCCGAAATAGCGGCCTTTCGAAGAACAATTGATCTGACCGACTAGCAAAACCAAACTCAAAATCTGCGACCCACACAATTTTCAAAACACCAGCAACTTCTGAAAACAGGATGAGAGTTAATCTTCAACAAATCGTTCAAAATTAAAGCATGACCAGAAATTTTACGGATCCAAATGATTCAAATCAACATTAGAGCATGAGGAGGGGACCAAAATTTGAAAAATTTGGGGAGAATAGTTGCAGCTGCAACAGGACAGTAAAACAAAATTTGAAAATCTTGTCGTCACTCATGCTTCACAGCATGATCAGCAATCCCCAATAGTGATTTGAGATTGCTGAATGTCTTCTCACAAAAAAATTTGGTGAAGATATCTGCTACTTGTTATGAAGATGAACAGAAGAGTAGGTGAATGGTGCCATCATGCATAAGTTGTCTGATGTAGTGCATATGGATCTCAATGTGTTTGGTTCTCTGTCTCTAAACTAGATCATTGCAGATTTGAATGGTACTCTGATTATCATAATAGATAGTAGTTGAGTATTCTGATTCGAAGCCACACTCACCAAGTAACCCCTGCAACCATAAACATTGAGTTGTTGCATTTACAACTCCTTTGTACTCTGCTTCTGTAGATGAAAGTGAAATGGCACTCTGTTTCTTGCTTGACCAGTTGATTGGTCCTTCAACAAGCATGAACACATATCCTAATGTTGACTTTTGATCTGTGTTGTCACCTGCCCAATCACTGTCAGTAAACCCAATCAAATCAAGATCAGATTTAGCTTTGTAGAAGATCCCATGAGTCCTTGTTCCCTGAACAAAGTTAAGGATACTTTTGGATGCTCTCCAATGGATCTCATGAGGCTGATCCATGTATCTTGAAGCCACACTTACTACATAAGAAATATCAGTTCGAGTATGTGTAAGGTACAGCAAACACCCAATCAGTTGCCTATATAGTGTATTGTTTACCATAGGTGAAGAATCAGCTTCTTCAAGCTTAACTCCTGAAAGGAAGGGAGTCTTGCTTGGCTTGCAATCCTTCATGTTGAATTTGTTTAGAAAATCCAAGGCGTACTTGGACTGATGTACTTTTATTCCATTTTTTGGTTTGAGCAATCTCAAGACCCAAGAACTGGCTCAATAACCCCAAGTCTGTCATTGAAAATGCATGGTTCATTGCATCCTTCAAGGAGGCAATTTCATCCTTTGAGCTTCCTGTAATGAGAAGGTCATCAACATACAAGACAATAATCATTAATGAACCATGAATTGGCTTCAAATAGACATTAGGATCTGACTTGCATCGAACAAAATTCAATGATAGCAGAAAGCTATCAATCTTGGCATACCAAGCCCTGGGGGCTTGCTTAAGCCCATACAATGATTTCTTTAGCCTACACACAAGAGATGGATTAGTAGCAAATCCTTGAGGCTGCTGCATGTAAATCTCTTCAGTAATATCTCCATTCAGGAAAGCACACTTCACATCCATGTGATGTACCTCCCACTGCTTCGAAGCTGCAATGGCTAAGGCTATCCTGATGGAGTCCATCTTTGCCACTGGTGAAAAGGTCTCATTGTAGTCTATGCCATGTACCTATGAGTAGCCCTTGTCTACCAATATTTCCTTATATTTCAAAGGTGAACCATCAGCAGAAAATTTGGTTTTGTAAACCCACTTACACTGAACTAGCTTCCTCCCTGGGGGAAGATCAA